>MVGT01002234.1:247578-260959 GCA_002174775.1 Macleaya cordata | reverse complement strand
CCAATTTCTCCTATATGTTATAAATTGTCTAGTAATGAAAAATGTTATATGTAAGTTAATTTAATGGAACCTGTAAACGAACTTAAACCTCATTCTGTGCATGGTGCCTATACCCTAGTAAGAATTTTATAATTGGGAAGCTTTATTATCATTCTTATATTGGCAGGTAAGATCAGCATAGAAATGACTCAAGAACAAATTTATAAGAAGGTCATCCTAAAAAAAGATCATTTCTTTATAATCTTTCTAACATCCAAAAAATTAAACGGAAAAAATAGATAGTTTAAAAAACTTAAAATTTAAATTAACTTTTGGTGGTGATAAAATTTTTAAATTAAACAATGTGAGTTATTTTTAGGATGATCTGCACGATGAAGGCACCATCCTTATAAACAAAAATCAACCCTTACATCATTTTTACATGTGCTCTATAGCGTCAATGTAAACATGGTGTAAGAGTAAGTCTAAGAAAAAATGGGGTGGAAGTATATATAGTTGGCCCCCCTTAAAATAATTTTTGGCCTCCGCTCCTGCAGCCCGACGTAGCTCGTGTGAAACTGTAGGATTAGGTTTGAGGTTTGTCGGGGAATTCCTTGCCTGAGGTTGAGTTAGGTTGGTTTCGGTTGAAGTTTTATGAACTTTGGGATGGGCTCGGTCAGAACACCAAGCCAATCTCAACCCTTTCACTCCCTGCTGGGTTTGGAGAGAGCAGATTTTCTGTTCTCATTTGCATGTGCCCTCATTTATTTTGACTTGTAGGGTCTGCATGGAGGAGAACCTAGGGCTGATTTTTTGAAAGAGGTTAAAAAAAGAGAAAAAGAAGAGGTTTGAAGGAATTGGGGACTGGCACTAGTAATTGTAGAGTCAAACTAAATTGACCAAGTCCAGCACAACAGGCCCTGCGAATAACATTTTAGGGTTGCCTTTAAAATTTTCCTACTTGAAACAACCATAAGTATCAAAGTTTTTATTTGTTATTTGAGTACATTTTTTTTGGATCCAGTTTCCCGTTTCCTCCTTCCCCGGACTTCTCTCACCAGTATCTCAAATCCAAGCAAGTCTTTATTTCAACCTTATTCAAATCTCTTTCACTCTCTAAAACTGAAAAGAAGGGTGGGTCAAATATTCTGCTCATTCTTTTCCCTCCTTACACAAAACCCCTCTCTCTCTCTCTCTCTCTCTCTCTCTCTTCTCTCAGATATGTTAATTTGGCTCTCACTCTTCTTTAATCCCGACAGATATCCCTGATAAACTAATATTTACCATTTCTGTTCTTCATCTTCTTCAACCTTTTTAATTCTCTGAAGATCTTCTCTTTTTCTTCTAGAGAGAGAAAGAGACATGGAGGGAGGAGGCGGACAATATAATCCCAGAACAGTAGAGGAGGTTTTTAGGGATTTTAAGGGCCGAAGAGTCGGCATGATTAAAGCTCTCACTACTGGTATTATTCATTTTAAAGGATTCAAATTTTCTTCTTCTTTTTTTTTTTTTTTCTTAGTTTATGGGTTATTATATCTGCATGCTTCATTTTACAGAGTTATTAATAATTGGCGTTTGAACTTGGAATCTGGTGGTCTTTTCAGATTAGGGCTATTTATTTACAAACGTGTTCGCTCGCATTCTCTCTCTCTCTCTCTCTCTCTCTCTCTCAGCTTAATTTTTTTATTGATTTTGGATAATGCCCCTTTCCCTTGTTTTGAAATAAATTTGAGATTTTGTTTTAGAATGGGTACCTCCTCAACAAGACCACATGGAATACTGAAATTTTGGTTTACATGAGAAACCATGAAGGAGTGCGTGTTAGTGGTTTTCGTTTGTAATTTTGGCATGAAAGCAAAAAAAGATTTGCCTAAATTCAGTTATATTTTGGTTTTCATCAGGTTACTAAGAGAGGAATTGTACTATGGAATTAACGTGTGAGTTGAACTCGGGTCCCCATCCCCCCTATCCAAATAATTGATATCTTTGAGAAGCATTTTGGGATCAAGAAAAATGCTGTGATCAGAAACGTAAAGAAAATGTATATTTAGATTGAGTGCAGTTAGGAACTTAGGAGTGTATCGACTGTTTTCTCTTTTTGTCTTCATAGTTTGGGTTGTTGCAGTTAAAGGATACTGCATACTATGGTTATAACTTATAATGCCATCAATTAAACCACTGTTTTCGCTGAAGAAATTTTGAGTATGCATTGTGCTTGGTATTTTATTCATGTCTTGGATTTTGACTAATAAGTTCCAATTCCTGACCTTAATGATTTGTTGTTTTCGTTTTAGATGATTACTTTTGTATTTTTTTACTTTTCTCTTAACTATTTTCTTTATTTAGCTTCTTATTTGTCGTTTTTTGTTTCTTAGTTGCTTTTTATGGCTAGGTTATTACTAAATTATTTTATATTATGCAGAGAAGGAAAACTTGTGCTTATATGGATTTCCAAGTGAACAATGGGAGGTCAATTTACCTGCTGAAGAGGTCCCCCCAGAGCTCCCAGAGCCCGCATTGGGTATTAACTTTGCCAGAGATGGGATGCAAGAAAAGGACTGGTTATCGCTGGTTGCAGTTCACAGTGATGCATGGTTACTTTCCGTGGCATTTTATTTTGGTGCCAGATTTGGATTTGATAAAAACGATAGGTATGTCTTTTTTGTTTTTTTAATTTATTTATCCTGTTGAAGTTATCACAGGGTTTGGTTTTGTTCATCATGAAGGATCTCATCTTTTCTCCTGTCATTGTTGTATGAGGAGGTTAAAAGCAGAGATGCACTAAGAAAACATGCCAATAGTGCCAAAATCTCAATCTCATACTACAACACTTGTGTACTGAAGTTTCTAATCAGCAATCCCTCAGTTGTGAATGCATGCAGGCAGAAGTAGAAAAATACACCTAGACTGTTGTTTTCATTTATTGATGGTACATTAAATTTGGCAAACATTCTCCCAACTTTCTGATTTATGCTGCCTGGATAACATTAAATGTTGGTTAACATGCTAAAAGGATCTTAACTTTTCTATAGAATTTCTAATGTCTTGGACTCATACTGTGGATCGTGCCTGGCTCAAGTTAACTAGGGTGAACAATCTAGGCCCAAGTTAGGGACAAAACCCAAGTCTAGCCTGTGTCAAGGTTGTGCAGGTGGACTTAAGCTTGATGGATGAGTCAAGGACATGGAAGGCCGCGAGGAACCCTGGTTCTTGCAAAGAGGAGTCAAGCTTGAATTTGCTAAGTTAGAGGTGTGTCAGTATGACCCAGCATTTGTACTACTATTTTTGTGGTTGGACAAGATTGAATCTGGGATGATGACCTCAGCCAGAAAAGGCCAAAGTTAGCTGGGGAAAAACCTGATTTTTAGTTGGAACCCATTAAAGCTGAGTTAGCGACTTCATGTGTAAGAGGTGTGATAGTTTGATTTCAAGTTGCCTTTTTTTTACCTGCGGTTGACTTAGTTGAGGATGTCGTGAGCAAGCCAACCGACCTCTGCTTATGTGGATTATATTTTCGTCCGACTTATTCAAAAGCCATCTTATTCCAAAGGACCTTTGAATCCATTCTACTATTAGCAAATGCCATTTCAAATTTTCAATTGCTTGTAGCTTGCAGAGATGGACCTCCTCTTGATATGAGCACCTCTATGATGTAATGTTGCTGATATTATTGATGCAGGAAACGCCTCTTTAATATGATAAATGATCTTCCAACAATATTTGAGACTGTTTCTGGTTCTGTAAAGAAACCAGTGAAGGAGAAGACATCGGTTTCAAATCACAGCAGCAACAAATCCAAGCCAAACTCAAAAGTGGTAAAAAGCAATTCTACTGTGTAGCAGTCTTTTCATCTGGCAAATTTGTTAGAATTGTTGATTGGGTGCTCTGTTTGCATAATCCTTTTTATGTTTAGTTTCTATGTTCTCTTGTTATTCTTCTAGTACTTGATTCTGTTTCTATGGGAGCTCACCTTAGGAAGACACACATGGAAAGGGTTAATGGGTTGGTTAACAATTCCCCGATAATTGGATTTAGTTGTCTTGTTCGCTATCATAACTTCAACTAAAAATTACGACTAATCCAATCTGTAATGCCCATAGACTAATATGAACTTCTCCCTGATGGGTGAATACTGATGATCCAAATGGTGAACATGTATACATGGTTCCTACACCTGTGTGTGATCGTGTGCGCATCTAAAGGATGAAATTGAGAGTTTCTATCTTTCAGTTTTTAGCAAGGTATTTTAGGAGGTCTCAACTTGCTATTTTGGGGTGATTTTATGTTTAGAAAGAGTCTTGGTGGCATGTTGTAGGTGTTTTAGTAAGTTTTAAACAATTTGGTAAGGGGTTATCTATATAAGGAGCTCTTACTACGAAAATTAGGGGAATTGATTAGTTATGAGTTAATGAAAATATAATTTGGTTTAGATGTTTAGTTTTCTTTATATATATTTTAATCAATTCTTCCTTACATCAGCTGAACATCGACCTGCTACCTAACGTATGTTGGTGGGAACTATCGTGGCCTTGGAGTGTTTTTGAACTTACTGCTATTTTTTTTTTTTTATGTGTTTCAGGATTTCTATGATGCTAGCTCCCATCCTTTAGTTGGATGCGCTCCCTAGATCCAGGCAATTGAATGGTCCTTAAGCTTCACACCACATGAATTTTGAAGACCAACCAACTATCTGGATCCTGGGAGGAGGTACTTTTCTGAATGAAAGCATCATTTCCCTCCATATAGGTTTTAGAATTAATCTTCTAATTCTGGAAAAGCTGCAGAGTGGTTGAATCCTACACAGTCTTTTTCCAGTAATGGAGAGACTCTTAGGGTATGTTTCTGTGGAATTAAATTGGTGCATATCTAAAAGGAAGGTCCTTTTTTGGGTTCACTATGCCTCTTGGGATGAATTTTTGATGAGGAATTGGAGGTGACTGTGAGGGTCCTCATTATTGGAAAGGGTTTTTAGAAACGAACTACTAAAACAGAATAGAAACATTTTCATTTACCATGTACATGGACGTGTGACAACTAGAAAACCCAAACACCCTGATAATGTTTCACTTGCAATATCTTCTTCTTCTTCTTCTTCTTCTTCTTCTTCTTTTTTCCAGAATTAACTAGTTAGTTTGTTATCCATGTGTTCAAATTGTTGCAGTTCCCTCAAATTCTGCCCATTCTGTTGCTTGGCTTTTCAATTTACTAACTGATAACTCACTGTATTCTCTTTTATCATTTGCATTATTATTATCGTTCCTTTTTGGCGACAAAAAGCAACGGGGGTCCGAATCTCAGGGAAAGTATTCAAAGCCGATGCAGCCCAAGGATGACGAAGAAGGTATGGAGAGCGAAGAGGAAGATGAGCATGGGGATACTCTCTGTGGGGCATGTGGGGAGAACTACGCTTCAGATGAGTTCTGGATCTGCTGTGACATCTGCGAGAAGTGGTTCCACGGGAAGTGTGTGAAGATCACTCCAGCAAGAGCTGAGCACATCAAGCAGTACAAATGTCCATCTTGCAGCAACAAGAGAGCACGCCCTTGATGAAGTATGAAGTATGAACCCATTAGGTTGGGCTCTCATCGGTTTGTAATATCCTTGGTGAACTGTTCTAATCGTTTAGTCAATCAGGTTTGTCCGTTCTATCCATGATGCTCACGTGTTTGTGCTGAGAACTTGGTTTGGGAATCTCTCACTCTTCGATGAATATACTGTTTTTTATGTTTTTCCAAAAAAAATGTCCAGTATATTTATGATTTTAAAGTAGGAAATTACGTCTCATGCTCTCTTATTAGTGATGACGGATCACACCCATCGTAATCCAACTTTCTCAAGGTTGTTAGGCTACCTAATTGGTATTTGTAATTTGCTTGACTAATTTGCTTACCTAATTGCATGATTTGGTTTCCTATTGATTGCTGAAGCAATTACTTGTTTGGGATATTTCACTAAGCTATCCTTAGTCCTTACTGCGAAAAATCAAAAGCAAAAGAAGAGTAGAAGACACTTAACTTTGTTAATGTTCACATGCTTTCTGAGTTTCTCTCTGTATTGGTTCGCCTTCTGCCCAGTTGATATTCAGGAAGTCTGTCCAATGGACTGCTAACGTTGATTGGAACGTTGGGTTCTTCGACTGCAAGCTCAGAAAGCAGAACGCCCATTGTTGTTCCTGCTACAAGTGGGTGTGCAGGTGTTATAATCTCACATTGGTCAAGTATGGGATTGATCGTGGGTATGTGAGCTCTTGAACACCCTTCCTCTACAAGCTGGTTCAGGGGCAAGATTCTACCAAAGAATTCGTATCGAGCAAAGGAAGGGTGTCCAAGAGCTCACATACCCATGACCAATCCCATACTTGTCCAATGTGGGATTATAACAGTAGCTATTCTTTCTCAGAGCAACTTTAGGTCTCAGTTTTATACTTTTTGACTGAGGTAAGCTTTTCTCAGTTTGTTTCCTGGATTATATATAACTTATAAATGGATGTTCTTCTTTGTCTTAAAACTGGACTTTGTGGAGAACTTAAATATCATCAATTGTATTTTGTTGAGTGTGAAAAGCTGTTCTACATCATGATCTAAAAACTAGGTTGTGAAGCTTTTTGAGATTTTTGCTTCTAAATTCTAATCAATGTGGATTAAAAAATGTACTATGGCTTATTCCCCCACAAAAATGAAAAGAAAAACAATGTACTGTGTTCTGAGCAGGGACTAGAATCATCTCAAACAGAGATATCACATTAATGACTTTTTTTTTTGGACCACAAGTATTCCTTAAAGCTGCCACTTCAGTTGGGACTTGAAAGTGTATTTTTGGGATCAATTTTTTGTAGCCCTAACATAGGGGTTCACCAATGCAATTCTGCTTTATCAAAATTTGCACATTGAAACCCAAAAATCTTCTCTTCTGTTTAAGTGTTTGCCGAGTTAACAAATTTGTCTCGGCCCAACAAATTCCATTTCATTTTTACTATTTTAACGAGGCCAAATTTATCTAAAAATTGCCGTCATCTCATTTCTTTAGGTTTCTGGTTCACCCAACTTTTTGTTTTGTTGCGTGGTGGGGATTGTGTGAGATGATGCGAGGACTTATGCTTTGTGATTATGATCTCCTTATTATCATGTAGATTATATTTAGTCTTGGATCATCTTAATTTGGGCCTTATATACGTGCACTTTTTTTTAATATAAACATAATTTAATAAATACGTGCAACGTACTTGTACAAACTTGTAATCATCATGTCATGTCATTTTACAAGTAAAAAAAAAAGGGAGATCGTCCAATACATCCATTATGACTTTAATTCAATCTGTTTAGTCCACCAAATTTTATATGAGTCTATTTAGTCTAAAAATAAAATTTATACAGATCTGTCCTTTAACTAATTAATTACGGAAATCAAATTTGACCCAATAAGAATCTTTGTTTCTCTCTCTACATTAATAAGCTTACTTTGCTGCTTTCGATCCTCACTTGTTTCCTTTGCTTCGATTGATCGATCATTTACCAGTCAACAAAAGATCTTGATGGTGATGAGAGAGAAAGAGAGACAGATAATTTCTACCATCACCACCGAGAGAGAGAGATCAAGATAGAGAAGAGGGGAAATATAAGAGATAGAGAGAAGAGAATAAGAGAGAAATAGAGAAAGATCTGATTAGGGAAAAAAAGAGGAAGGGAAAAGAAAGAAAATAAGGAAAAGATAGGATAGAGAGAGAAGAGAGGGACGTGAGAGAGATAAAAGAAAGGAAAGAGAAAGAAGAACAGAAAGAGATAGAAGAAAGAAGAAGAAAAAATTCAACATAGATCTATGCAAAAACGTTTTTATTTCACATAATGATTTAGCATATGCAAAAATATTTTTGCATAAATATCGTGAATTTTTTTTTTCTTTTCAAAAACCATTCTTGACTAGTCTAGTTTCAAAGATCTCAAAAACTGCTTTCCAAATATATGAATTTTGTCAAATTCTGAATTTTAATTGAAGAGATAACATTTTAAAGTTTAAAAACGAAAAGATAACTACATTTCTCTCTCATACAGCTGTACAAGTTTGAAAAAGATAAAAAAGTAATTGAGAAATATAATAAGGGTAAAACAGGAACATTAAAAAGGAAGGAATGTACTAAATAGATTTAAAAAAGTTTAAAAAAGACTAAACAGATTCCAAAAGCTTTAAAAAAGGTATTTGAGTCTTATTAAAAATCTTGAGTACTAGATAGATTAAAAAAGTTATATATTGGATATTTTGGCCATTATCCTAAAAAAAAAGATAACTGTCCAAACTCCAAATAGGACGGCTATGAAAGACCCAACGGGTCTGATTTCGAAATTAAGTTGGTGAGGTGGGGACAATGGCGAAGCCACATGGGGTGATGGGCTTTTGAATTTTTAAGATGCAACATATATTAGTTTCTAGTTTCTACTGAAGTACAATCAAATTTATCCTTACACCTGGCTTACACCACATATGGCCCATGAATGATTCAAAAATTGTTCATTTATGAGGATGAACTCCTTGTCTACATCATCCACATACAAACTTATAACATTATAAAAGTTTTAACATCGTAAAAAAAATTGTTAAAAATTAATAGTAAAATAGATGGTTCAAAAAATTTAAAATTTCTATCATTTTTTAATGGGGTTAAAAATTTGGGCGGAAATTCTCTACATAAACCTGGCAAAATGGCATGTGACTACCAACCTTACACTAAATCGACCCAACAAACCCAACCCTAACTCGGTCTGTTAACTAAACAAGTCAGGGTTAGGGTTAAACATTTCTAACCCGTTACCTTTTCAACTCTATTAAGGTTAGGGTCGACGCTGATTCGTTTCTTTGTTTTATATACAAAAATGTCAAATTAGTCAGAGTTAAGGTTTGATAATCTTGACCTGTTAACCTGCCTATAGTCGACCCTAACCTAATGTAGGTCTAGATCTACATGATGAGAAGTGTTGAACAACCACTTTATCTAAAAACTCTAACTTATAAATAGAGTTGTCAATATTATATTTATGTGTTAGCGCCATATTTTTTTACTTTCAAGTTTGAACTCTTGATGCCTATTTGGATTACCCACTTTGATACCTTAACAATTATCTTTTCTATAAACTCAAACTTGTGAAGAGGTGAGCCCAGGGTCATACCTTTAATCATCTTCCTGCGGTCCCATAGATAGTGAAACAAACCTTAATAAATTGGATGTGTAGTGTGCCCCCATTCAACTGAAATCCAGACTTCGCCACTGGGTGGGGTCAAATATTGGTGAGAGTTGCTAGGTCTGGACTCTGGAACAGCATACTTGAAACATCTAGGTGTATCAAAGTTTTATTCTTTCCGAGTTACTTCGGGATCCGATTTCCATCCGGACTTCTCACGAGTCTCTCAAATCCAGTTAACCGGTCTTATTGTATTTCAAGCCTATTCAAATCCGCTTTGAAGCATTAACTCCTCTCTCTTTCTCTCTCTCTCTAGAACTCTTTCTCTCTCTAGAACTCAGAAGGGTCAAATATTCTGCCCCTTCTTTTTCCCTCCTTTCAAACAAGGAAGGAAACCCTCTCTTCCCCCTCTCTCTCTCTCACTCTATGTTGATTTGGCTCTCACTCTTCTTTAATCCCGTCAGATATCCCTGATAAAGTAATAATTGCCTTTTCTGTCCTATCTGTCCTTCATCTTCAACCTTTTTCTCCGTTGTTCTTCTTCTGTTTTTCTTCTAGAGAAAGAGAGTGAGATGGACGGAGCCGGAAAATATAATCCCAGAACAGTAGAGGAGGTTTTTAGGGATTTTAAGGGTCGAAGAATCGGCATGATTAAAGCTCTCACTACTGGTATGATTCACAATATGTTTTTTTTTCGGTTTATACTTAGGGTTTTATGATGTGTGGTTTTTGAAGTATTTTCCTGTTTCTGGCTTTTTTTTGCAGATGTTGAAGAATTCTATCGCCAGTGTGACCCCGGTGAGCTCTTTTCTTTTTCTTTATTTATTTATTTATTTTTTATAATCTTTAAAATCTTCATTTATTATGATTTAATTGGCGTTTAAACTTGGATTGTGATGGTATTTTCAGATTAGGGTTATTTATGCACAAGCATGTTCATATTTTAATGTTTGGTTCCACACTACTTTTTGCTCTCTCTCTCTCTCTCTCTCTCTCTCTCTCTCTCTCTCTCTCTCTCTCTCTAGGGCATATCCTCTACATGAAATTATTGCAGCCTNCCCTCTCTTTAGTGTCAGTTTTTCCTTTATTTTGGATAATGAGAATATTTTCCAAGATGTCCCTTTCCCTTGTTTTGAATTTGAAATAAATTTGAGATTTTGTTTCGGTCTGGATACCTCCTCAACAAGACCACATGGATTCCTGAAATTTTGGTGTACATGAGAAACCCTGGAAGAATGTGTGTGTGTGTGTGTCTGTGTGTCTATGTGTCTGTGTGAAAACAGGTGGCTTTCTCGAGAACACCGGCATTTTTTTTGTTTTGAGGTTGAAACTGGTTTAAGCAACTTATCTAAGTTGAAGTTTTTCAGAAGCATTCTGGGTTCAAGAAAAATGCTGTCACAAGAAACATAGCGAAAGTGTATATTTAGATTGAATGCAGTTAGGAGTGTATCTCATTGATTATTTACTCATATTCTTTATAGATCATACTTCATACTTCCTGTCAAATTCTGTTTCTCTTTCTGTCTTCATATTTTGGGTATGTTACGGTTAAAGGACACTGCTTCGTATAGTTATAATGCCATCAAACGGACCATATGTTTTCCTGAAGAAATTTTGAGTATCTATCGTGCTTGGTATTTTATTCATGTCTTGGATTTTGACTAGAAAGTTCCAATTTCTGACCTGAGTGAATTCATTGAGTTGTTAAACTTCATTATTATATGACTATTTTTGAATTCCTTTTACTTATTAACTATTTCATTCTTTAGCTTCTTATTTGTTGTTTTCTGTTTCTTCTAGTTTCCTTCTTTCGTTCCTTAGATGCTTTTTATGGTTAGGTTACTCAAGTATAAGTAGTTCTATATTACTAAATTATTTTATCATGCAGAGAAGGAAAACTTATGCTTGTATGGATTCCCAAGTGAACAATGGGAGGTCAATTTACCTGCTGAAGAGGTCCCTCCAGAGCTCCCAGAGCCCGCATTGGGTATTAACTTTGCCAGAGATGGGATGCAAGAAAAGGACTGGTTATCTCTGGTTGCTGTTCACAGTGATGCATGGTTACTTGCGGTGGCATTTTATTTTGGTGCCAGATTTGGATTTGATAAAAACGACAGGTATATCTTTATTTATTTATTTATTTTAATTTATCTATACCGTTGGAGTTATTACAGGCTTTAGTTTAATACATCGTCAATGACCTCACCTATTCTTCGGTTGGATTAGTAGATCTGTTTTTCTGCATTATCTTCGTTTGTTGCATCACAACATCAGGGGGTTAAAAGCTGATAATGCACTAAGAGAACATGCCAATAGTACCAGCATTTGCAATGTTGTACCATAACACTTGTACTTATCCCTCATTTCTGAATGCATGCAGGCAGAAGTAGAAAATACACCTTGACTGTTGGTTTTATTTATTGATGGCACATTACATTTAAAAAACATTCTTCCAACTTTCTGATATAGCCGCCCAAACAACATTAAATGTTTGTTGACTTGTTAAAAAGGTTCTTATATTTTTGTTGATTTTATGCTTAAAATGAATTAAAGTTCAGAAAGTATCCATCTTGAATACATGGAAGGCCTTATAGAAGTTTGTTAAGTCTTGGACTTGGTCTTGGACTTGGACTTGGACTCTGGATCGTGCAGTGCCTGGACCAAGTTAACTGTGGTGAACTATTTAGGCCCGAGTTAGTGACAAAACTCAATTCAAGCCCATTTCAAGGTTGTGCCAAGTCAACACAAGCTTGACGGATGAGTCAAGGCCAAGGAAGGCCGAGAGGAACCCAGATTCTGATTCTGATTCAGACACTGTTGCAAAGAGGATTAGCACTTGATTTTTCTGAGTAGGAGGTGTGTCAATGTGACACAGGAGTTGTACTTTTTTCTTTGATTGGACAAGATTGAATATGGGATGACCTGAATCAGTCAAGGCCAAGGTTGGCTGAGAAAAACCCTGATTTTTAGTCTGAACCTGTTAAAGTTGAGTTTGAGGGCTTTTGTATTTTTGCTGGAAATACAGCTGAATGGGTTGAATGGGCAATTTCAGCATTGAAACTCTTTGTGTGACTTGATGTGTCAAAGGTGTGATAGTGTGATTTTGGAGTTGCCTTGGATTTTTTACCTGGAGTTGACTAAGTTGAGGATGTCTTGAGCAAGTTCTGCTTATATGGATTATTATATAAGCATACTAGCTGCAAATGCCATTTCATTTGCATGTAGCATGTACAAATTGACC
This sequence comes from Macleaya cordata, assembly GCA_002174775.1. Lineage (NCBI taxonomy): Eukaryota > Viridiplantae > Streptophyta > Magnoliopsida > Ranunculales > Papaveraceae > Macleaya > Macleaya cordata. The sequence goes on along the minus strand of MVGT01002234.1, from coordinate 248,569 downwards.
TCCCCTTGACTATGAGCAACTCTATGACCTAATGTTGCTGATATTATTTATGCAGGAAACGCCTATTTAATATGATAAATGATCTTCCAACAATATTTGAGATGGTTTCTGGTCCTGTAAAGAAACCAGTGAAGGAGAAGACATCTGTTTCAAATCACAGCAGTAACAAATCCAAGCCCAGCTCAAAAGTGGTAAAAACTATCTAGCAGTCTTTCTATCTGGCAAATTGTATTTAAATTGTTGATTGAGTACTCTTGCTGGCATAATCCTGTTGTCTATGTTTATTTTCTCTATTCTCTTGTTATGTTCTAGTATTTGATTCTGTTTCTATGGGAGCTCACTTTAAGAATTCACACACCAAAAGGGTTAATGGGTTGGTTAATAGTTCTCGACAATTTTATTAAGGTGTCCTGTTTGCTGGAATAACTTGTTGATGTGTGTTTGAGGATTTCAATTTTGATGCTGCTCCTAACCTTTAGTTGGATGTCCTCCTTAGATCCACGCAATTGAATTGTCCTTGAGTTTGACACCCCAAAAATTTCAAAGACCAGCCAACTATCTGGATCTTGGTAGGAGGTTCTTCTCCGAATGACAGCATCATTTTCCTCCATAAAATTTTTAGATTGAATCTTATAATTCTTGAAAAACATTAGAATGGTTGAATCCAACAGAGCCTTTTTCAAGAAATGGAAGGCCAGGGCCCTTAGGTTATGCTTCCGTGGAATGAAATTGGTGCATGTCTGAAGTCAAGGTCCTTTCTTTTTGTTCTCTTTTTCTCTTCGGATGAATAATTGGTGAGGAAATGCGAGGTCAATTGTGAGTGTCTTTTTTATTGGAAAGGGTTTTAGAAATGAAAAACTAAAACAGAACAGAAACATTTTTCATTTACCACGTAGATGGAGGTTTGACAACCAGAAATTTTCATGTAATTGAAGTCAAACACCCTGTTATTGTTTCGCTTGCAATATTTTTTTTATTTTTCACCATATAT
>MVGT01002234.1:183368-247561 GCA_002174775.1 Macleaya cordata | reverse complement strand
ATATATTCATAAGAAACCAGTTAGTTTGTTATCCAAATTTTCAAATTGTTGTTCCCTTAAATTCTGCCTGCAGTTGCTTGGCTTTTCGATTTACTAATCAACAACTCACTATATTTACTTGTTTCATTTGCTCTATTATTACCATTCCATTTTGGCGACAAAAAGCAACGGGTGTCCGAACCTCAGGGCAAGTATTCAAAGCCCATGCAGCCCAAGGATGATGAAGAAGGTATGGAGGACGAAGATGAAGAGGAGCATGGGGATACTCTATGTGGGGCGTGTGGGGAGAATTATGCTTCAGATGAGTTTTGGATCTGCTGTGACATCTGCGAGAAGTGGTTCCATGGGAAGTGTGTGAAGATCACTCCAGCAAGGGCGGAGCACATCAAGCAGTACAAATGCCCATCTTGCAGCAACAAGAGAGCACGCCCTTGATGAACACACTGGGTCACGTTTGTAATATCCTTGGTGAACTGTGCTAATCGTTTAGTCTGTCGGGTTTGTCCATTCTATCCATGAAGCCCACGTTGGATTGGGAATCTCACTCCTGGATGAATATACTGTTTTATCTGTCTAGAAAATGTCCAGTATATTTATGATTTTAAAGTAGGAATCACGTCTCTTGTTCTCTTAGTAGTGATGATGAAACTAATCTAACTTTCTCATGGTTTTTAGGCTTACTTAGTTGTAATTTGCTTGACTAATTTGATTACCTAATTGCAAGATTTGATTTCGTATTGATTTCTGAAGAAAGTAATTGTTGGAGATTTTGAACTAAGCTATTGGAGGTTTTCTCTCTGAATTGCAATGAAAACCATAGGTTTTCTCTGTATTGATCTTGTGCAGTTGATCCGGGAAAGCAAGTCCAATGGACTATTGTTAGATTGATTGAAATCACGAGGGTATGTGAATGCACACTTTCCAATTCTGTAGGTTTTTCTGTAGGATTATGCTGTAAGTATAGCATTATCCAATTGAAATATATCAGGTACCTCGACTGCAGGCCAGAAAGCAGAAAGCCTGTCGTTCAGGCTTAATTTGGCGCCTTTTTTTCTTTTCTTTTTTTTTTTTTCTCAAAGAGCAAGCTGGTGCTGTCATTAGCATATCGTGTTTCACCTACTTATTCTTACACTCTTTTTACACTTTGTGAGGCCCATGTGGTGATAATTTTAGGGTTCATTTTTTGTTGTAAAGATGATCTCCTTATCCTTTATATCAAAATTATCCCTTTTTGCGACATATTCCTTCCAGTAAAATCATCATGGTGGAACTACATGTGTTTCCAAATCAAGTGAGGATATTAAGGATTGATGATCATGACTTGGTTCATTGCTTGTACTACAAAAATTTGCGTACTTCGGGCCTACTATATTAGATTGCGACATCAATATATTCTAGTAAAATTATCGCCCAAAAAACCATGGATTTGACACAGTGGTTATGGTCTTAGGTTCGAGCCTTGCAACATTGATTAGAGACTTTAGACTCATTCTATGTAATTTTTAAGCTAGTGACGTGACTTCATTTCGTGCGGAGCTCCGGTTCTTTCCGTTTGCGTTGCCACAATCTACGTTGTAGCTAGACTTTAGCAAACGGACCCGTCACTCGCTAACCATACCCTAATCCTACTTGCTAAACTCTATCTTAACTCAAACTGCTAGCTAAACAAGTTCCGATTGAGCATTTCTAACCCATTAATAAAGAACCATGTCAGAGTTAGGGTTGACCCTAACTAGTTTTCTTGGTTTATATAGAAAAATGTTAAACTAGTTAGGGTTTAAAAAATTGGTCTATTTAATAAACAAGTCAAGGTTATAGTTGACTAATCTTGACCTGTCAACCTGCCGACCTGCCTAGGATGACCCTAACTCGTTGCCAGGTTTAGTTGCAAGTGTCCACCTCCTAGGTGTTGCCAGCATTTGATCATACTGGTTAGACTTTTAGTTTTGACGGTATAGATCGACATGTACCATCTTACTAGAATGGTCGTTGTACCATGGAATCATAAACAGTTTTGTAAGCCTTGCCACGTCTTCTTCGTTCCCAAGTTTCACCTGCAACAACAGATTTCATAATGAATAGAACTCACAGGGAGAGCTCAGCAAGGATTCATTCTCTTTGACATGAGAAAGGAAGCATTCATAAATCTTCATATCACTTTCTCTCTCTTGAAATCCTCATAATTAGGTCAACAAATTTAAGTGTTAAATCCATAAAAAACCAAACCTTTTTTTTTTTACTCTGATTTCTTACTCTAAATTCGATGGATTTCAAGCTCGGCCGTATCAATCTCAACAAAGTTGCTCAGGTAATACCTTTTCTGGATTAATGTCCCTATACCCTTATAATCTGTAGCATGTATAACATTCAGCACCTTTAGGGTTTTATCATTAGTATACACAATGAGATTTCTATATTTTCGTTTTGGTCTCTTCTGAGTAAAATTGCAGCTAGGGCTTGATATAAATCTCTCTGATTTTTGTGGTTTCTTGTATCACCATTTTTCCCTAAAAAAACAAGTTTTTTAGAGCCTTAAAAGTAAATTGGTATCTTATTGTTTGATTAAGATTTGTATTTTTATGCTCTGTAAATGGAATTTAGTTTGGAAATTTGTGTACAGGGTGTTGGTGGGCTTGTTTTTGGAAAGGATACTTTTGGTTCGAGTGATGATAGGTAAAATATTAAAAACCCATTTATCAGTTTGATTCTGAAATGATGCTTTATTGTTAACTTTTGTTTTTGTAATTAATTTATGCTGCATGAAATATTTCAACAGTTACGTTCAAAGCTTGCTTGAACGTATAAGAAATGGTGTCAAAGCAGAGGACAAGATTGCAGCTATAGATGACCTTCAGTCAGTTGTAGAAGAAAGTGCTTCTGCTCAACTAGCATTTGGGGCAACGGGTAAGTGCCTCTTACTTATGCTTCCGGTTCAACTTATTTGCGTACTAGAACCGGAACTGACTTTAATTAATAAGTTTGTGTTCCAGGTAGTTCAATAACCAAACCAGAATTGACCTGACACTCCTGATTTCTTTTGGCTGCAGGCATCTCGGTGCTTATGGGTATCTTAAAGGAAGAGCGCGATAATTTGGAGATGGTTTGTAGACCTTGTCTTCTAATGTTTATTCTCTTGGTAAAAAAGTGGCTAAAATAAACCAGTTGGGTTCTATATCACTTAGATACGACGTTCTGGTCATGTAAAGATGTCCAGAGTGCTCTACGCTGTCACATTATGGTATTATTAGATCCCTTTTATGTTTCCGTATAATTGGTAAATTTAATTATTTTTTCTTCAGGATAACAAAGGAACCTATTCTATGCAATTAACAGAAAATAAGTTACACATCACTGTATTTTGGAGCTTTTCTTCATCAGCATGGTTGTTATACTTTATTATTGCTGTTCTTCTAACCATTAAGGGCACACTGCATTCTTAAAATTCACCTTGTCTGGAAATGGTGGTGTATTCAATTCTTGGACACGTGTATAGACCTTCCTTCTCAAGCAAATATCAATATATTCAACTTTTGTTTTTCAGTTATTAATGGTTATTACCTGTAGTTTGTCTAAATACATTTTCTCTTTATTGTTTACTAACTTTACTTACTCTGAACTTCTAAGTAATTTTGAAATTTAATTCATTTAACACATGGACTAAAATGTACGAACATTTATAGTGAATGTGGTTTGGCAATTTATCTGAGATTTCTGACTTCCGTTGGACACCGATAATGTGTCCAAGTCCTTTTTACATAATCTTCGTCCTTTTTACATAATCTTCAGGGAATTGGTTTTTATTTATTCTTACTGTGTACATGTTTCATAGCATTGAGTTAGTATTTGTTAATATGATAATATATTTTATCTTGGACATATGAAGGTTCAAAGTGCCCTTGAAACTCTTGTAAGCGCCTTGACTCCTATTGATCCAGAAGAGGGACTAAAGAATGAGATCCAACCAACAGTGATAAATTCTGATTTGCTTTCCAGAGACGAAGAAAATATATCTCTTCTTATAAATTTGCTGGTGAGTGTTCTCTGGGTGAGAGTGTTGTCTACTACTGTTGCATGCATTGTGTTTATCACTGTATTACTCATCCTTCTGTACTTGAACAGGAAGAGGATGGCTTCAATGTTCGATATTATACACTTCAACTTTTGACAGCCCTTCTTGCAGCTTCTCCAAATAGGTATTCTTATATTGCCACATCGACAAGTGCTTTTACCCTTTTCTTGGTGCTGTTGGATTCCTGAGTTCATTGAGTCACTTTGAGGTGAAGTTTTTTGCTTTTGTTTCAGGTTACAAGAAGCAATTCTTACTATTCCCCATGGAATAACTCGCCTTATGGATACGCTTATGAATCGTGAGGTAAATGTGGATTTCGCTCTCTGATATGGGTTCAAACTCTTTCTAAGCAAGAATTTACGATGCAATAGTGAATAATTATTACCTAGAACCTTTCAACAGGATGGAGATTTCTGTGTTTTATCTCCCTTCTGTGTCTTCTACTTTATATAACAGATAAACATTGTGGTATCATAATTTATTTTGTATTTTTATTTAAATTTTTTTTTGCAAGCTTGTTCTCCATGCGAAAATAAAAACAGTTATATGCTGCTCATGCTGCTATGGTGACTGATTTATGCTGTATCATTAGTAGGCTTTACGAAATGAGGCGTTGTTACTTCTCACTTACTTGACTAGTGAAGCTGAGGTGATTTTCCTTTCACATTTGTAACCGTATTAATCAAGGTATAAATGTTTTTGGGATCTACTAACAGTTTGTCTTGTCTAATTTCAGGAAATTCAAAAAATTGTGGTCTTCGAAGGTGCATTTGAGAAGATATTTACTATTATTCAAGAGGAAGGAGGTGCTGAAGGTGGCGTTGTTGTGCAGGTTTTTTCTTTGAACTTTTGGCCATTTTAGGTTCCAACATATACGAACTTGTCTCTAGATATGCCATGGTTACCACGAGCAGCTCTTTCCCTATTTAAATTTCACCTCACACCTCAGTGCTTTCATTACTCTATCTGATTCCATATGTTGTATTCTGTTGTCATTTAGTTTGTCTTGCTATTCTCGTCATCATGTTTGCCTGTATGCAGAAGAGGAGTTCCGAACCTACGATTGTTTGGTTGCTTCACTAGTTTTTTTTCCTCTTACTTCACAGGACTGTCTTGAGCTGCTGAATAATCTCCTTAACAGTGCATCCAATCAGGTTCGTTGCAGTTTGTTGCTTTTGATTATGTTTGTCCCGGATAGTAACCCTTATTTATTGCATCTTTCAGATATTACTGAGAGAAACTACAGGTTTTGAGCCTTTAATATCAATTTTGAAGCTCGGAGGTAATGTCTACAAATTCTCGAAGCAAAAGGTAAGACATTCTTAAATGGATTCTAGCTGTTTTTGCTTCTTATACTATTAACCTTATTTTGAATATTTTATCTCTCAACACCAAAGTATGTTGTGCAATCCTTACTGGGAAAGTTTTGTTGTGTCTGACAACAAACATCATGCCAGTAGACAGTAAATCTGCTCAGAGCATTAGAAGCCATTAAATTGCTATTGGTGGGAGGACTGGAAACTGATCCTGGACGAGATTCCAACAGGCTGTCTAACCAAACAGTCTTGTTTGAGGTTTGTGTTAAACCTTGTAGTTACTTTGTTCTGTACCTTTAAAGCTCTAACATATAAGCCGTTTCATTTGTTTGATTTTTTATGAATTGCAGAAAAAAGTTATGGACTACCTTTTAATGTTGGGAGTTGAGAACCAATGGGCAGCAGTTGCTCTACGTTGTTCGGTAAGTTTCCTGTACCTGTTGGCGTCTAATGTATGTATATTCTGACAAAGAAGGAATCATATGATTTTGCCAAGGAATACATTTCAGCAGTTCAGTTACAAACAGAGAATATTGTACTTAGTGTCTTGAAAAATAGTCTACTGCATATATGTTAATTCTGAGGAGCCTTCGAAAGAGAAACCATATTATCTACCATATCTCTATTCCTGAGCCATAATCACATTGATTTTGTACATATTCTTACTGAAAAGCTTGTTTTTCCCCCAACTTTTATGGGGCTTTCTTCTAGTCATGAGTCTATATAGCCAAAAGTATTCACTGTAATTACATCTAAATTATCTGACCACTTTCAGGCACTACAATGCATTGGTTATTTGGTTGTTGGACATCTTCAAAATCTTGATGCCTTCGCGAGTAAAGTACTTGGTGAGGAACCAAATGTTGAACCTGCCTTGAATTCAATTCTTCGGATCCTTCTGCGCACCTCTAGTGCACAAGAGTTTGTAGCAGCTGACTTTGTGTTTAAGTGCTTCTGTGAGGTTTGTCATTAGTCATAAATTCAATCCTTGTAAGGTCACTGATCGTGTTTCACATAATGTATCATAATTCAAGGTGGTAAACTTCCATGAATTGAACTAGGATGCTATAGGTTCCCTTCAACATTAGGAGGGATTTTTCCATATGAAAATTGTGTCGTTTTTACAAATAGAGTACTTTGAGATCCAAGGGAAGCATTGCAGATTTGCCATGCCCCAAACCCCAGGGACCATGATCTGGTCCATGAACCAAGCTCAAGATGTGACCTAGGTGCTGTTTGTGAGGGTAAGATAGATTACTTAAGTGAAGTAATGGTCTGAGAGCTAAAGTTTCACATTTGAGTTATTGCAGATGTATCCTGAAGATGTGGTGAATATCTGCAAAAGCCCTGCATCCTATTCTGCAATAGCCTAGTTTGATAGAATGGACCTTTGTATAGATGTCAGATGCACCATCCACAACTGTAATAAGTTACACATCCTTACATTTATTCTGTACATTTGGTATGCAACTTAAGACAACGTATTTGATCCATTTTTTATGGCCTACAAAGGATGAAAAAGGTGCATACTCACCAACTAGATTGCATGATTGTCTTTAAGGCTTTTGGAGTACATCAATTATTCTTTTTGAAAAAATACAAAAGCAGAAGAAATGAGGCCCGGAATTCTAATGAGTATCATATCATCTTGTTATGAGCCTTTTTAGTGCATAATGTACACGCACAGACACATCCTTCATTATGATTACACTTTAGTGTTAATGGTTGCTCTTCTTATGTTCCAAGCAGAATAATACTGATGGCCAAGCAATGTTAGCATCAACAATGATTCCTCAACCACATTCAATGACTCATGCTCCTCTAGAGGAGGACATCAACATGTCATTTGGAAGGTATGCTCACATTATGACCATCCTGGTTCATTGTAAGCATCAGTTAAATCTACTACTGTATATTCTTCATTAGCAATTCTTTAATTAATAATTAGCTTTCTTTTTTTAAATAACAGCATGCTATTACATGGTCTAACTGTGAGTGAGACTGATGGAGATCTTGAGGTAACATACAGAGTCTGTTTGATTAGTTTACCCATAAATATCAGAAAGCAATTAAGTACTTGTATGGTGTTTATGCATTGGATATATTATCTCCCTGGTTGATGGTATGCATCCAGCATTGTCGTTAAACATTGGCATTTGGGTTTGTGTCAGAAACCACTTTGAGATTCTCCCTATTATGGAATATGTATAAAACAAATTTTCAAATTTATTAGAATGTGAATCTGCTCATATTTGTATCTCAGAACCAAGTAAACCTTAAGTTTTAAGTGCTTGCTAATGTTTTCAAGTGCAGACTTGTTGCAGAGCTGCTAATGTTCTTTCACATATACTGATGGACAATATTCAATGCAAGGAACGGGTATGCAATCTCATTTTCTTATCTTTCCCACCTTCCCTTTTTTATTGGGATTCTTGAAAATGGGGTAGAGGTCATAGAACCATCACTATATATGGGCATTGAGGATCTCAAAGGATAGGTGGAGTTAAGGTTTCTCGTGTTCCTCCCCAACAAGTTCAATTACTGAAACACATGCTGAAATCACATGCTAAAGATTTCACATTTGTCTAATTAATGATTTTAGAATGTATATTTTCTCTATGGTGCTTATAGTTTCTCTAGTGGGCATGGTTGTTTCTATCCATATATCTAGTTGTTGATTGCAGGCACAGTGAATTATGATCCATGAATTCATGAAATGTACTTGAGAGTATTTTCTCTCTTCTTAATTTTTCCACATTTTCCTTCTTTTTCCCATGTTATATCGTAATTTAAACAAATTGAAACTACAAAGATCTTTAAAAATAAAAAAGCATCATGGAGAAAATAAGAAGACTACCACACATGCTTGATTCTTCTTCCATGTCCAAGAATCATGAAATTCCAGCGTTTCTTTTAATAATTACTGACTAGCTTTTTGATCGGGTTCTATATATTAGGTTCCCATTTGCTTGTTGAACTAGGAATATTTTTTAGCAGGAACAACATGACCTTTCCCTGTTCTAACAATTTCTGGAATAGCACAGGTTCTACGAATTGAACTCGAAGCACAGATCCCATCCTTAGGTGCGCAAGAGCCACTAATGCACCGGATAATCAAGTACTTGGCCCTTTCCTCCATGAAAAAGAAAGATGGCAACCATAAGACCTCAACATCAGCAAGAGTCTCATATATCCAACCCGTTATCCTGAAACTGCTGGTTACGTGGTTAGCAGATTTCCCAGACGCAGTTCACTGCTTTCTAGTTTTGCGCCCTCACCTCACATATCTTCTTGAACTGGTTTCAAGCCTATCTGTATCCGTGTGCACTAAAGGGTTGGCTGCTGTTCTCTTGGGGGAGTGTTTTCTCTACAACAAACCTGTTGACAAAAGTAGGGATGCTTCTATGGTGGTTGATGCCATTAATGAAAAAGTCGGGATAACTTCATACCTATTAAAGTTAGAAGAAATGCAGAAAAGCTTTATTTTTGTCTCAGCAAAACCTGGCTTACCTGATAGTGTAGCAGGGATGGAAGATTTTAATGACAATGATGAGACTGACTGGAAGCATGATGAACATCCAGTTCTCATGTCACTTTTCCATGCCCAGTTTGTTAGTTTTGTTAAAAAGCTGGAAGAGAATATTAGAGAGAATATTGTGGAGGTTTGCAGTCATCCGAGACCCAAGGTGACTGTGTTACCGGTTGAATTGGAGCAGAAGAGTGGGGAGGGTGATGGAGACTATATCAAACGGCTGAAATCATTTGTGGAAAGGCAGTGTGCTGAGATGCAGGTATGCAAGTTGCTTCAAAGTACTATCCAAAAAATCTTTAATAGATTTTTTCTTTCTAACAAATATCACGTTGCAAGAAATTTCATGCTTAGTCTTCCATCTTCCATGTTGTGCACATGAAGAAGTGTCTGTTTTCACCCTTATTAGCAATACCCTTCAATTTGTGTTACACGAATTTTACATTTTGTTTTTGTTTTTGTTTTTTGTAAATTCGTGTTAAATGCTGCAGTGAAATTCACGTATAATGTGGGTCTGTAGTATTTCTTGCGTGTACTAGCACATTATTCCTGTATAATTTCCTCATATTTCAAAATCATTTTTAAAATACAAATTTATCACTTTTTTAGTTTATTATTAAAGTTTATCTCTTAGTATTTTAATTATTACCCAATTTTCACCTGAATTTTTAACCCCAACCCGAATAATACTTGAACTTTTAATGCATCACATTTTGTCGTTTGTCGACTAGGTACAAGGGTTCACTGCATCTCGTCCAATGTGCATGTTTGCGTCTACATTATCATGCATAATCTTTTCTTTTTCTGACGTACTGGCACTTGTTTCCTTAGGATCTTCTTGGACGGAATGCAACTTCAGCTAAGATATTGTCAAAAACAAGTGGCAGCGACCCTTCTGGGTTCAATCAGGGATCAACCGAAGGCCGTGAGAAAGTCCAGACAGAGACCCTCTTCAGAGACCTTCAAGAAGCACTGCAACGGGTTGAGATGCTCAAGTCAGAGAAAGCCAAGATCGAAGCCGAGGCATCTAGATATCGCAACGTGGCGGGTAAGATGGAATCTGATCTGAAAAGTCTAACAGATGCTTACAAAAGTCTTGAACAAAGAAACTTCCAGCTGGAGTCAGAGGTGAAGATATCGAGGAAGGGAAAGAGTGAAGCTCTTCCAGACCTTGAGGCAATAAAAGCAGAAGCAAAAGAAGAAGCCATGAAGGAGAGCGAGGTAGAGCTGAGTGATCTGCTTGTTTGTCTAGGACAAGAGCAGACCAAGGTGGAGAAATTGAGCGCGAGGTTAGTGGAGTTAGGGGAGAATGTAAGCTTGCTCCTCGAAGGAGTTGGTGACGATATTGGGATGCCAGAAGACGTTGAAGATGATGAAGACTGACGACACTTACCTGGCGGTGGTTCATGATCAATTAACCATGTTTGTACATCTCTCTGCAATGTAAATATTTCAGATAACACGGAACAGTATGAATGTGGGGACGACGACATGATCGTGTTATTGTGACAGATTGTAGGACTTGTGGGGTTCTTTTGAATTGTGATTTATGTTATTAATCTTTGCTTTTGTTTGTACTTTGTACTGTAGTTTACACACACTGGAAAATGATTGAAAAGCTAACATCCTTTTAACCAGAAATCCTTTTGAAGAACAGATTCCATGTATGTATGGTTGGAAAGGAAATTGGGTACTAAAAGGCGGTAAGTCTCAAAAGTGACAAAAGAAAGACTCGTTGCATTCACTTGTCGTGGAATCAGTTACTCCCTCCTCTGTACCCAGTTTTGTATCAGAACCGGAATGTTGGTACCGAAACCGAATTGAAACTGGATATCGATTTTGCCATCTATCGAATCATCTCTTTTACTATTTGAACTGGGACCAATCTGAACCAGACCCCCGTCGTTTATTTTAAGCAACGAGCTTATGTTCTTAATTTGAACGATTACTTGATCTAATTATACGCTAAAAATAGTTTAGTGACTGATGAGGTTCTCGTATAAGTGGATTATTGATTTTTTTATGAATCCTAACTATTCACTATTATCTCCAAGTGATGCCCCTGCCAGCCCGTAGCTAACAGGGGCACAGCTAGGGTTTGGAGTTTAGACAAAGGTTGAAGACTGAATCTAACTCCGGGCGCCCACCAGTGTCGACTCTGTGCCATGTCCTCCTTGAAATTGAGGGTGCTTTTATGAACCCTCAGTATCACATAGAAGTGGTATAGTTGTGGGTATAGTTCTGGCTAACAAGTACAGTAGGCTTTGCTCAGATTCTAAGGATCCTGATAGGGTGGATGTGTCCTTATGTCTCCGATGGTATAGCGTGCGAATCACGAAGAATATCTAACGACCAATGATGGAGTGCTAATTCGAGCTTGGATTGATATCCTTTTTCTTCATTTTGTTTTTTTAGGTCTAATTTGATCTTTCATTTTGTTATCTTTTCTTTTCTAATGTATAAGCATAGCAATATCGCACGGTTCAATTGCTCGTAAAAAAAAGTATTCAAATCATTTAGTTCGTGGAAATTAATTTTCCATCTCCCCACACGCGCTTCGCGCGCGTGGGTTGAATGTCCAAACGCGCCATGCGCGTTGCCCCCATGCGCGCACTTACACACGCACCCTTGGATCCACTCTACGCGACTCAACCGTCAAGTGTAAATCAGGTATAAATAAATAACTATGGCCATGAAACACGTCCGATATTTCGTAAAAGAACATAAGGTTATTTTGGTCATTTATTCCGCCCATGGGACACATCCGGTATTTTATAAAAAATATAAGGTTATTTTGGTCATTTAGGGTGTGGGGTTATGTTGACCCACCCTCAAAATTTTTTTAAGATGTGGGGGTTAAGTTCACCCACTCACAAACTTTGTCCTAGTAATCTCATGTACCCTTCTCCTTTGTTATATAGATTAAGCAATCTGCACAAGAACCGTTTTTTTAGGTCCTAAGAGGGCGTTTGGCAACCAGAAGCAGAAGCACTTCTACTTCTAAAAAAAGCAAAAGTGCTTTTAAGAAGTAAAAAATAAGGAGAAGTTAGTATGGTAAACTATTGACTTATAAGTCTAAAAAAATGATGAGTTATTAGTTGTTACACGATACTCGAGGAGAAGCAACTTCTAAGAAGTAGAAAAGCAAAAAAATTTTGCTCTAAAAAGAAGTAACTTTTTTGCTTCTAGAAGTCACTTTGAAAAAATGTTACCATACAAGTTTTTTTGCTTTTTGACTTATATAAGTCAAAAAGCAACTTCTTAAGTGGTTGCCAAACGGCCTCTACATCATCGACTTTCCGTACTCCAAGGCTTCCAAATCTTATCCAGTTCTACATTTCTACTAGTAATTCCAAGTAATAAGAGAGATTAGAGAGAGAACTACTTTTGTTTTGTGGTCCCACCCAAAGAAACAAAAAAGTGTGGGGGGACTCGCGAGTTTTGTCTTAATTAAGGAACCCAACTTGCTGGCCATATGGCACGCCTGGCTTTATCCGTGCATATTTCATATCTCTATATGGATTGGTCAACTTGTGGTTGGCACGTGCATACATGATACACCTAAAAAGTTTGATATGTAAAAATGATGTTATAGTTTAGTTTTTCTTATATCTGTACTATTAAAATGTGGTTCATTCATTCAAAAAAAATAAAAATCATTCGGCTCATTTTCTATCTAAAAAGATAATAAATAGTTTATTTTCTCTCATATCTGTACCATTAAAATGAGGCTCATTTGGCTCTTTTTCAAGTGTAAAAGGAGGTGACATTATTAAAAAAAAAAATTTGAAGTATAGTACAACTCGACTTAAATAACATGTTGTTTTATAAAAGTAAGAATAAACGTAGAGAGATGGAGCATGTGTTAGCTGAGTAAGTAGGTATTATCTACTGATGTTGATAGTTTATACTCAAGTTCAATTTTGATTAGTATCGAGTTACTAATTTTCTAAAAAATACTCACATCATAAATTTAGATTGTTGTTATTGAGGCTCCTTAGTTTGGATGGGGGCTCGTTTAGTTAAGAGGCACCCCAAAAATTTGCAGAGGGGTTCCAATTTTTTCCTTTACACCCCACCCCAACTAAATACACCCCACCATCATTAATTACCACCATCTCCACCACCATTGTTATAACCATGCCAACTCTACTACCTCACCCCCTTCACCACCATCCCCAACGCTTTAGAGAAAGAAAGAAAAGACGGAGGGGAAGGGAGATCTGGAGAGAAAGATGGATCTAGAAAGAGAGGTTTGGATTTGGAGAGAAAAAATCGAATTTTCAACAATAACGAACATCACCGACGTTCTAAAATTCGACAATACAGAGTCGAAAAAGAAAATACATTTCGATAGGTCCTTGTCGATTTTAATTTCAACAGAAATCTGTCAAAAATATTTTAAGTTTTCAACAGGAATCTGTCGAAATTTGTTTGATTTTTCGACTCTGTATTGTCGAATTTTTACTATCGTCTTCATCATCTTCATTTTTCTTTTTTAGAAATAAAATGGTTAGATTTGATTTTTTTCTCTTTTAGATAGAAAAGAAGATAATGAAAGAGAGAGAGAAAGAGAGAGATAGTATTGAAAATAAGAGAAGGAAAATGATGACGATGGAGGTGGTGGTGACAGCGTAGTGCTGTCGGTGGTGGATCTGGCGATGGGGGTGGGGTGTATTTATTTCTGTTTGTGGGGTGTATTTAGTTGTGTTTAGTGAGGGGAGTCCCCCTAGAAAAAATATAAGGTTGAGGGGAAGGTTCAACTTGGGCTTAAACCCAAATTTTGAGCATGCCCCCTAACCAAAAGGGGAGCCTCAATAATAGTACCCTAAATTTATTTAGAATTTACAACGTTAATTATAAAAACTATATTCAATATTGGTTAATTTGGACGATGTCACATTGTTCATTTTTTACTGTTAATTTTTAATCAACTTCCGATTAATTTTCTATGAGACTAGCAGTTTTATAATGAAGTGATTTTGGTGAAGATGAACTACATGGTGAAGAGAACATTCTCACAAAAAATCAGCCCTTAGATCAACCTCATGTGGGCCTCACATGAGGCTGTACATATAACATGTACATTTAAGCCTGTACCCTGATCCGTTCTCAAATATTAAACATAGAACAAATCCAAAGTAATGGCAAGTGTAATGGACACCTCAAATGTATCAAATTTATAAAATTTGATAGAGAGCAAGTACTATAGACACCTCAAGTGTATCAATCCCAAGCTCCACACTAGATCTGGGGATGAGTTAAGGTATGGAGTCAGCGACAAAAATTATAGAGGGTGTCCAAGACTTACTATATCGCTATAAACCTATTTTGAAGACAGAGAGAAGAGAGAGTAAAGAGTTTTTTTTTTTTTTTTTTTAAAGAGAGAGAGTAAAGATTGGGCGACATAAATTCTGCCCGATAAATTCAACATCGCCAACCCTCATTTTTTTTAAGTTTCTCCTCGTAATTGGCCTCTCAATCCTTTTGACGTGAAAAATCTCAAAATTTGAAGTTTTCTATAGTATTTGCCCTAATACCACACGGCGTAAATTCCATCCCATAGCCTCCCCAAAGAAGGTACCAACAGTACCCAACCAACTGCAATAAGATGCTTACTTATAGCAAGAGGTGTTGGCAAAACAGTTGGACCCACTCTGCCTGACATAACAGCACTCTGGCTGTCTGTCTATACAAAAATTCCGTGGCCGTTCAGAAGACTACTCCCATATGTGATCCGTTCCTTGTTTCAAGTTATAACCTTCGTTCTTGTGTACATAGTTTTCGGAATGCATTCCCACTGTTTCATATTAATTTCCTTGATTGGCTCATTCATATATCTAAATCTTATCCAAACATTTGTATGTCAGTAGGCAGCTAGGCTGATCAGTAGTAGTGTGTATTTCTTAATTATTTTTGTTTCCGTTCCATTTTAAGCATATGGTTTTCCATTTTCAGCCCACTGTTTCAATTCTCAGTTTCTTTCCTAGTATTTTAAAAACCATGACAAACCAAAAATTTACATGGTATCTCCCAGGCTGGGGTTGAGGAGCTAGTATTTGATATTATGTATACGAATCATGTTAAACATCTCTCATTGAAGAAAGTGAAAATAATTTAATGTAATTGAGCGCCAGCCCCAACAACTAAAATAGAATGGCAATTTTTCAAATTTTCAATATTATTATGAGATTGGATCTGAATAAAATTTTCCATTCAAAAGTCATTCTAAGGACAATTACTTCATATAATGATAAAGTATTGAATCCAATGATAAATAGAAGAATTAATTAAGATCTTAATTTATGAGCTGAAGTGATGAGATAAGGATATTTAATACTTGTCCAAAATTTAAAAAATTGAACTAATAAATAAACCAAACCAGTCCTTAAGATTAAAGAACAACATTTGGATGAAGAACATTGATCTGACAGCTATGAATTATTCAAAGTTTGATCCAATGGCAAGCAACATCTCAACATTCAATTCCGTACACATCTTATCTAGCACACAAACTTGCAAAAGAGTGCAACAAGGAACACCACAAAAGCCCATTTTCACAACCAAATAAGATTATTAAGTTCCCCTTCTCATAAGATTCATATTAAGCTTTTTTTCTCACCCCTTGTATTAACAAGTGAACAGAACAGAAAAAAGCCCTAAAACCAGTAAAAACAGAACCAAAAAAAAAGAAGTTAAAATTAAGAGAAAGCTGAGAAATTTAACAATTTTCATTACTGTTCATCTCTTGTTCATGTCAAGCTCTCATGGTTCTTAGCTGAGAGTCTTTTCAGTAACTCATAAGTAGTAATCATGGTGGTTGCAGAAAAAGACATTGATGCCCAACGAGGACCTAATCCTCTGTAACAAGCAGCCCAACCTCCTTCCTTAACTAAATTCCTAACTGTTTCTCTGATCGTTGGGGGTCTTTTTCCTCCTTTATTTTCTCCATCCAAAACCTGCAATCTTGTTTTGATTGTATCAAGCGGCATTGTAATTAATGCAGAAAACCCACCAGCCATTGCTGCACTTAAACCCTGAACTGCCATTACTGTTTTTGAATCAGGACTGAAACTTCTACTGTTATTGTTGTTCTCTTTATCTGAACAGTCTTTTTTACAGAGATAACAACCAAATCCTCCCCAAACAAGTCTCTGTGAAACTGAATATGATGCCCACCAAACTGCATTTGATGGTGCGTAGGTTAAAATCGACATCCCAAATCCTCTGTATAAACCACGAATTCCATCGGCTCTGAGAATTTTCTGAAACGCATCGATTCCACCCCTGTATTTACAAGATGAAAAATTAGGGTTTTTGAGATGATTACTGCTGCCTTGTACCATTAATCTTTGGCTAACAACATCAATTGGAGTCCAAACAAGCTGTGCTGCCATTGCAGCAGAGAGTCCTGCTGCTGCATTAGCAATTGCAGTAGCTGTTGGTTCTGGAAACCCTAATTTTACTGTAACGGTTCCTACGTTACTCTTTGTAATCTCTAAAGCTGTCATGTAAAGTGCTCGAGCTGGAATTGTTCCCGTTAAAGAAGTTCCGAATCCTCTGTAAAGACCTCTAAAACCTTCGTAACGAACAATTGAGAAAGCCGTTTTGAACGAAGAAAGTTGAGTTTGAGAAATCTGTTGACGAGTTTTCAGAACTACAACAGGATAAAGAACAGCAGACACGCCGGAGAAAAGTGCAGCTCCGAGAAAGAAAAACTTCGATTTATCAAGCATTTTCCAGTCAATATCAGCCGGTAGATGTATTTCTGGTGCCGGATCTTCATCGGCAGTACTTAAACTCATTTTAGCCACTTTTTCAGATTTCAGATCTAGAACTCTAAGAAAACGAACAAACGAATCCGATTCCTTATCTTCCTTTTACCTAATAAATTCCTTTTTTCTAAAAACTGTACAGAATCGAAAAACAAACTTCTTGAAGTAAATCTAAACCCTAAAAGATCTAAACTGTACAATTACGAACTCAATATGATACAGATTACAAAGATTCACTACAGCTAATAAGTAAGAACTTCGTCTATTCTGATTATATTGTAAAGATTTGAAAATAAGGATAAACGTTCTTTTTTCTTCTTCGAAACCAGATCGTGGACTGAAGGAAGACGATTGATGAAGCAAGTAAATCAAACATTACTCAGTAAAAGAAGATCTGATTCAGTGATGACGATTTTCTTACCGGAGAATTGAAGGCATTCATCAATCAGAGAGATACAGAGCAGATCTTGCCATTAAACTCAGGTTTTTGTGCATTTAATCAGAGAGAGATAGAGAGAGCGACTGAAGAAGAAAGATGGATTGTATTTACAGTAGAGAGAGATAGACACTAGAACTAGAGAGAGAAGCGGTTCATATTGAGAGAGAGAGAGGAGAGATTGGTGAGAGAAATATATAGCAGATTGAGTATACGGACACTTGGCGGTAACCTTGTAAGTTCCCGGTGACCAATAGAGGAAGATGGGCTTGGATGACATATTCTAGCAGTTGGATATATTTATCGATAAATATTCACCGTTGGATTCCATTTGTCTTGGCAGTCCCTGGTTTTTCTTTTCCAATTGGCTTTTTCGGACATATCCGCGTTTATTTAGGGTATGTTTTTGTTGACCTACATGTAATGTGGGTGATGAAGACCCCATCACCACCAACGCAGCCCACGATCCCACCTCAACTAGCTACCGCCGCCAACACAACCATGGCTACCATCACACCATTATTTGTTGACTTTTTAACTTGTAAGGGCCAGTCTAGTGGGATCCCATCGATCCATCAATCCCAGGTTCCATAAATTTATGGCTTGTTAGTGGAATTTTTTAATCACCTAATCCATCCAACTTTCTACTAAATTACGGATTGTTAGTAAAGATACCCACACTATCATCTGATGATTGCGAGGTGCGAGGTCTCAGATGATCACCCAAATCTTTCATTTTAAAAACAACGTTCATTTCTCTTTCTTTTTCTCTTTCTCCTTCTTTCATTCTCTCTTAGCGACCATCTCTCCATTTCTTATTCTGTCAACGAATTCTCCATTATTCCACCCCAATCCCTTAATCCATAAATTTGTAGATCAAGTATCGATAAAAATAATGATAATAAATTCATAGCAGATCAATGGATTAGATTATGGGATTACCGTGCCTTAAGTCCATAGTTAGCTAAATTGAATTAATTTGTTTCATTTTTCAGTTTTCAAAAATAGAAGTGTACATGCTTCACTAAGGACGAGTACCATGGAAAACCCTTAATTAGGTTGTTTGAGATTGGAGTTTCAGGGTTTGAGGGATGACAAGTACTATGGTTGTTGGTGGTGGGAGAAAAACTTTGACAAAATTAGAAGTGTCGTAAGAGACAATTTGTGCCGCACAATGTTTCAAAGATTTGTGCAATTGGGACCCACCAACAAGTGTATACTCTTTATACCAACCTCCTCTAAAGTGTGAACTGACGGATTCTTATTAAGATTTGTGCAATATGAAATTCAAGGAATTAAGATACAGGTCAAGGATGTAAAAATGATGGTAGTTCGAAAGGAGTATGAAAAATAAAATAAAAAAAGAAAAAGAAAAAGGAACAAAAAAAAGAAGAAGAAGATATGGCAATAAAAAAGGCTATTTTACTCAAATTTTTGTGGATAATGCAAGAAAACAAATATTGTGCTAAATGAAAAAATATGTGCTAGACTGTCCAGCATAATCTCTACCAGTTTCTCAAACCCCTTGCCCCACCCCTCAAATATGGGGGGGAGGGGCTGTTGTGGGGTGGGGTTGTGGGTTGGTTGTTTGAGGTGTCTATAGTACTTACCCAGATCTCAAAAAAATACATTTTTTTTGTTGTTTGATGTGTCCATAGTGTGAAGTTTTGGAAAAATCAATTAAAGTTTTAGAAACTTCTTTTCTTTTATATTTGAGGGAACTTCTATTTTAGGTGGGTTTTCTTTTCATATTTAGTTAAGATTCCCTTTTCCTTCTAGGATTGGGATAAATATAGGAGTAGGGCATTAGGCTAAAGCATTCAGAAAAACAACATTGAGAGTGTGAGATCTCCTGAAAGGGTTGTGAGTCTGAAGATAGAGAGAAGAGTGTGAGAGCAATATTGTAGAAGAAGCAATATTATAGAGAGAGAAGTTTGAGAAGCAAGCTAGAGAGAAGCTTGTGAGAATAGTTGAGTGTGTGGCTTACTTTGTAATCCCTTTGATCTTAGTGAAAGAAGTTGTTCTTTGCCGTGGACGTAGCCAAAGAGTGGTGAACCACGTAAATCGTTTGTGGTGTGTTTCTATTTCTTTTCTCTATTATTTTCGTGTTAGTATTTGCTTGTCATTGTTAAATTTATGGTGAATCCTAAGCATACATCGGGCGAAAATCCTAACACATAGTACTTAGCCTAAGAGAAAAACTTTTACAAAATTAGAAGTGTCGTAAGAGACAATTTGTGCCGCACAATATTTTAAAGATTTGTGCAATTGGGACCCACCAACAAGTGTATACTCTTTATACCAACCTCCTCTAAAGTGTGAACTGACGGATTCTTATTAAGATTTGTGCAATATGAAATTCAAGGAATTATGATACAGGTCAGGGATGTAAAAATGATGGTAATTCGAAGGGAGTATGAAAAATAAAATAAAAAAAGAAAAAGAAAAAGGAAAAGAAGAAGAAGAAGAAGAAGAAGATATGGCAATAGAAAAGGCTATTTTACTAAAATTTTGTGGATAATGTAAGAAAACAAATATTGTGCTAAATGGCAAAATATGTGCTAGACTGTCCAGCATAATCTCTACCAGTTTCTCAAACCCCTTGCCCCACCCTCAAATCTGGGACACGGGGGTAGGGGGTTGGGGGTTGGTTGTTTGAGGTGTCTATAGTACTTACCCAGATCTCAAAAAAATCTATGTTTTGGTTGTTTGATGTGTCCATAGTACTTAGCCTAAGAGCAAGTTTAGTAGGAAACCTCAAACCCATACTTCAAAAAATTAATTTAGGGGTTTAGGGGTAGGCGAATCCTTATGGTCGATGGAATTTGCACCGATCAGAAGAAATTACAACAATGAAAACATAGATAAATCAAGTTCTAATTTCTTATATTCTTTCTCTCTACATCTTACTTATCCATTTTTTCAAAACGACATAAAAGAAAGTTGTTGCTAATATTATTAACATCCAATGCAATGGTTAATGTAGTATAAAGTTGATGTCAAGTAGGAAAAATAAACCTTTTATTCCAAAAATTCCTTCAATACTAATATGAATATAAACTTGGAAGCTCACATAGTGGTGTAATATAGGTTGACATTGGTAGAATGGGAAAATATTATAAATTCCATCGTTTATTTTTAGACGATTGACTCGACAATGTCTTCACATTTAGTCTGCAAATCAAAATAAAATAAATTATCATTCTTTAAAAATAAACAAAAATATTAGATTTTTTTTTTCTCTTCAGCAAATCTGAATAAAATTCATTTTATCGCCACGCCAGCTTTCAAATTTCTCTTCACATTAGTATTAGAGAAAGTTTTTTAGAATAAATGTCTATTTATCTTATGTGGCAGTTAACTTTTACCACAATTACATTAGCATTAGAGATGCTTATAGTTTTACATAGAAGCTCAACTTCTTAATAAGGTCTATTAGTGAACGTAAGGGCAAAAAAATGAAAAACATAATAATGAAAAAAAAAAGAAGAAGAAGCAAAAGTAATAAGGTTTGGCATGGTTAAGAGGTGTACGAGTATTGTGACCAGTGCAAGAGGCTATAAGAGTTCAATTATTATTGGCCACCTATTGGTTACTTAAGAAAACTTCTCTCCTGAATTATTTGGCACAATGAGGACTCACAAAAGAGTAATGTTATAGGGGCCTAAATGTTGACCCATTTCACTTGCTACATGAGTAGGGTCATTTATGTAAGAAAACCAATAAAGGTCCTTAGTTAGATGAAGGTATGGCATAATGGCATCCAAGCATCAAGGGATGTAATCACCAGTGGTCACCAATCATTTCCCATCTTGATGATATCAGGCATATCAAACGTTAATCTTCTCCAGTTTTGATTTTTCAACCTGGGTTCTCCATCATTGACTACACTACATCCATCTCATCAGATTGAAAATGATCAGATCTTGACCGTTCGCTATAGTGAGACTGATCGATCACATCATCTAGACCTGGGCCAGCCATTCACTCATAAACGATCGTACATCAGGGCTTCCTCATATATTGTTGCAAATAACAAGCCTGCTACAATTGTGACTCATTCAACTATAAATACAAGAGCTACATATATAGTACGTTTACTCGATCAAGTTGACATAATTTGTCACATTATTGTAATCATCAAACTAATTAATTTTTTTTTGAATATAATTGTATGAGTAAGGATTTGCATACATCGAAAAGTTTACAGTTATTTGTGGAGCCTACACAAGGAAAAGACTCACGGGCTAGTTTTGATGAGTACGTCATAATGCTCATGTAAATCATCCTCACAAAAAAAATCATACCATTCAAATAATTCTAACCCATTCATCTTATCATTAAAAATTATTAAAATTATACTTAAATTTCTAACCAATATTTAAAAGTGTTGGAAGTTTTAGAATGATATGATTTTTTGTTAGGATGATATACATCGCGTAGAGAACATCTTTCTAAAAAATTAACCCTTAGATCATTTCTATGTTGACACAATTTTTTGATGTATATGGATCCTGAGTCTAGTAGTACTTTATAAACAGAAAATATTTTAAATAAGATGACGGCTACTCTGCAATGTCCAATGGAATGGCTGGGTTTGGTTGACCCACGTTAAAGGCAGGTCAACAAAATCGCAAACTGGACGATTCGAGAATCAAAATTTTGAAACTCTTTTTCTATGATGATTCGAAAGAAGCTAAACTCAAAGAGAGAACTCTGGTTCTTGTTCGATTCATAACTTGACAATGGAAGAAGAAATTGCAGAATCGAATGAACGTTTTAGCAATGAAATCACCGCTACTGATCACGATGCCCTAAGCAGAATATTCTCTCAGCTCAAGCCATACTGCTTAGACCTTCTCGAGTTTCTCCAAAACCCTAAGAAAAATGTTTCTTCCATATCTGAACTGTCTCTGTTTCTTAGTCAAGCTCCACCTCATACTTTACAGCCATTTCTCGAGTAAGTTCTTTCCAAGTCCTTTGATTCTCTTCCTTTCTGGCATTTTATTCAATTGGTTCCTGATCACCATTGTTCTTTAATCTGTATTTTGCTGCTAATGATCCTTTTGGATTTCTATTGTTGGTTCAGTAATCTGTACTTCTAAGTATCATATTTGCTTTTTTTTTTTTTTTTTGTTGGGTACTTTTGAATTTCTGTTTTTTCCGTCGAAAGATGGCTGCTTTTACTCTGTATATGACTGACTGGAGTGTTCTGGGTTTCCTCCAGAATCCTTCTTTAGATTTACTTGATTGTAAGTTTTCTTCTTTCATATGATTATAGAGGAAATAGAAAAGAAAGAGTACAATAGGGCGAATAAAACTAACTCCTGCCAAGTGGACCACCGATGCTCCTCGACAGCGCCATTGGCAGAGGAGGCATATTGTTCTTTTTTAATTTGGGTTCTGTTTTCAACTTAAAGTTTTTAATGCCTGTTTTGAGTAAATTACTACGCTAGAGGATTTTTTTTTTCAAGAACAAGCTCTTAATAATGTCTTGAATAGTCCCTTAGTCATATTTCCCCAATGGGTGATGTAATGTGATTTAGTTTTTTTAGTACTGTTAGTGGAATTTTGAAACTGATATTCTTTTGATCTTTGAATGAATAGTCTCACTGACTTCTATGTGGTACTTTTCGTTTCTCAGTTATGTCTTGTTTCCATTGCTACTTCTTCTGGATGCAGCAGTTGCTTCCAGAAGCCAACAAAACGAAGGAAAATTGGGTACGCTCAATGTCCTGAACATGCCACACACACACAATGATAGTGTGGCAGAAGGTGTTCTTCTGTGTCTTGAGGAGCTTCTGAAGAAATGCCATTTAGGTTCTCTTAATCAGGTATTCCAATTTAAAACACATAGAGATTACAAATCATGTTTTTGTAATGATTCGTCAACTGAGATTGTAATGCCATAATGATTTGCCGTATAGCTCATTTTTTAATTTTTAATTTTGTATTTATTTATTTATTTATTTTTCTAAATCTGTTGGGAGTTACTTAAGAGGACGATACTGGAAAAAGTGAGTCTAATCAATAATTGTGGGTTGTAAATTCTACATTATGATATGTACCCCTTCTAAGATCCCTTATTATTCAGTATGATATGTACTAGATTTTATTTTATATTTGTGTTTTTGGTTACCCGAGGGAGGTTCTTGACCTTGCTTAATTTTTGTTTTTTTTGTTTTTTCCCTCCAGATGATTGTAGTGCTGAAAAAATTAACTTCTGGGGCATTGCTTTCGCCATCTGCAAGTGCTGAAGAATTTCGTGAAGGAATAGTTAGGTGCTTCAGAGCACTGCTTCTGAGGTTACATCCCTGCTCTGTTGACTCTTGCATGTGTAAACAGATTCCTGGATTGCCTGCTTTTATGGGAAGCAGCGTACTGCAAATTCCTGTCACTCCTTTGAAATACAAATCAGAGCCAGAGGAATGTTTACTTGTGTTTCTTCAGTCACAAGATGCTTCTGCTGCTGTCGGTCATTGGCTCTCACTTCTTCTCAAAGTACGTTCAACTAATGTACTGTACTATTGTTTATATTAGCTTCGAAGGGTATGGTCCCGTTTTAGTACGCTGTTCTTTATATAATTTTACAAGGATTTGGATCTGGTCTTCTTTTTTTGTGTTAATGTTATTCTTTTAATTCTTTGTATCCATGCATAGATTGCAGATACTGAGGCTAAACGAGGACATCGCGGAAGTGCAAAGCTCCGTGTAGAAGCCATTTTAACACTTCGTGTGCTTGTTGCTAAGGTAACTTTTTAACAGTAAGGACATTAGAAAGTACTGATGTTTTCATGGTTATTTTGGAGCCAAAATCATGCTTCTTTACATATAATTGTACACAAGCATTGGACATGGTAAGTGCACAGGATCATTGGACGTTATAGAAGGTGAAAGGCATATATTACTATCCCACATCAAAGCGCTTTAATGCTTATATCAAAGTAACAATAGGATAGGTGTTATGAACATTTGTAGTATAATAGGACGCTATTGGCTGCCCCAGTTTAATGCCTATTATGAGGCATATAGGATTTCGTACTGTCTTCTTACTTTACTCTCCTTTCATGGTCCAGAGGTTTTTTTCTACTTGTTTACTTGTTTTGCCTCCTGACTGTGAGTAGATCAGTTTATTGGCTATTCAATACCCATATTTTACCAGTATCTTATTACAGGGATAAGCTATATGTAATTATGTACTTTCAAAAATATACAGTATAGAGTGACTGTGTTAGCTTTTAATAACGGGGTCCTTTGCGAACGACTTGTTGATAAGATCTTGATTCTTGCATAACTATCAAGCCTCCTTGTCACTTGGATTCACCTCACCATTTGTTTGGAAGACTTTCACTATTACCCCTTTCTTTTCCTTTAACAACACATCGCCAGTGCACTGAGCCAAGGTTCTCTGAATCTCTGATGATCAGCCATTTAAGATTGAGCTTTCACAATCATCTTGAAGGAACTCTAAATCTGACACGTCTCTTCCAGTCCGTAATCCATATACCAGCAAGGCAGCAATACTGAAACCAAGTGCTGCTCAATGTTCAGTGAATCCTGCAGCTCTCTATGTCCTTTCAATAGAAACGTTTTAAGATGAACTGAATGATAACATTTGAAAACAGAAACCGTTTTATATCTATCAGATTTTAGATCTACCTTATTTGTTGATAAAGTCTATATGTCATGTTATTGTAGTATGCAAGTTGTCATGTTTGCATGGAGATAATAATTAATCGTTATTTTTGTCAAATGCTAATTGGTTGTTCTGTGTATTTTCTTGCAGGTTGGGACATCAAATGCACTAGCATTCTTTTTACCTGGTGTTGTCAGTCAATTTGCAAAAATCTTGCATGTCTCAAAGACAATGATAAGTGGTGCGGCTGGAAGCACGGAAGCAATTGATCAAACAATAAGAGGTTTGGCCGAGTTCCTTACGATCGTCCTCAAGGACGAGGCAAATCTTTCTGGTCTTGAGATGTCCTGTACTGGCTTTGACCCAGTCAAAGATAAATCCAGCCAAGCGTTTCTGGAGGCACTTCGTCACCTGCCTATTAATGCTCAAGATCAGGCTAAAGCATTAGCAGCACATTCAAGTCTCCAGGACATTACTACTGTTGCCTCCAGATCTGAAAAGAAAAGTAGCTTTGATTCTTCAAAAAATGTACAATCTCTTTATGTGAGTCGTACAAAAGATTGGATTGAGAAAACGTCAATGCATGTGGATCAACTGTTGTCTGCAACTTTTCCACATGTATGTTTTTATCTCTTAACCGGTAACTGATCATAGGCTGTATTCATACCAGCTTTCTCGATGCAAGCTTATATATAGCTGTATTTGCTTTCCTATTTGGGGTACTAAACACTTTCTTATCTGTTCTCCAGCTTTGTGTGCATCCTGCAGAAAAGGTGAGACGAGGACTTGTAGCTGCTATAGGAGGACTATTATCAAAGTGTAGTTGCACACTGAAAATGAGCAGGTTGATGCTTTTGGTGAGCTGAAACTGTCTTTGATATGCTTCTGGATTTTTGAATTAACAAAGATTGGCTGTTGTTGAAGCTCAACTAGTTAGGATGTCGATATGCTCAGTTACACTGATACATGTTGACATGCTCGGTGACCCTTATTGACATGTAAGGTTCTAAACTTCGGTGTTGAAGTAGAGACTGAAACTTAGAGGGTTAGAATGGGAAGTAAATAGAAGCACAAAACAGCTTCTAGTAGCTGAAGAGGATTTTATACTTTTAAGGAAATCAAACATCACTATAACCACATTACTTTCATTAATTTATAAGTTGAGGTATGCAATACTAGGATTACTTTTACTCAAGCAGCCAGTTAAATTTGAGGTGAGCAACACATGCTATTCTTAATTAGCATTCCTTTTATCCATTTGTTGTCCTAGGGTTTTGCATTTCTTTCTAATTTATTAAATATTTTGGCATTTTTCAATAGAAGAGTTTAGATGAAATAACATATTTAGGTCTTTATCGGCTGTGACTAGTCTATGAAGTGCCATGACCACACCATGTTTTCCCCATGCTGTGCCAAGTGTGGGTCAAATGTCATGAGTCACAACTAGCTTGTGATGTGCTATGTCTGTGCACCGACTAGATTGTGACATGCCGAGTCTATCGTGATTAAGTAGTGGCCTGTCTAGTTTATGCAGTGTTTGCACAATGCCCCCATGCTTCGGCCACATGTGACATGCCTTGCTTGCACTATGACTAGGCAACATGTCTGTGCAATAACTAGGCCGTTCATGCTGTGCCATATCTGGGCAGGGACTAGGCTGCTGAGGTGTAGGCAATTAGTTATACCATGTCCATACTCTGTTGTGGCCTTGCTATGCCATATTTTCCATGACCATCCAATATCTACCCTGCAATATGCCATGACCAACACATGCCTTCTTTTCCAAGTTTGTGTACTGGGAGTTAGACTGCAGGCCTAGAGGTCTGAAAACTTACCAAGGTAGTCTCAATAAAAGGGCCCACAATCATGCTTTTATGCATGAAGGGCCTTAGAGGCCTGCACTTGGGAAACTCATTTGGGAGATCTGTTTTTGAGTGAAAATCGTAAGATTTTCTTTTAATTGTCAAAAAACTTAGGAGTTAGGACTGATTCCCCTCAAAAAAAAAAAAAATTAGGACTGATGATTGTTCATGGAAAATTTTATTGCAGGAGTGCTTATTTGTTCTGGTTTGTGATGATTCAGAGGAAGTGTCTGTCACTGCACAGGAGTTCCTTGAATATTTTCTCGTGTTGGGTGAGAAACAACTTATAGAACGAGAAATTGCTGAAATCATAAACAGGTTGGTGTTTTGCAACTGAAATGGACATTTTATGTAATGGATAGTTCAGAACTAAGTCAAATTCCACAACAGGATGATTGAAAAACTTCCTAAAGTTGTGCTCGGAAATGAGGAAACTATTGCGTTGTCCCATGCTCAGCGATTACTTGCAGTTATGTACTATGCCGGTCCTCAACTTCTGGTGGACCATCTTCTTCGTTCTCCTGTGAGTGCATTGATATTCTCACCTATTTACTAGTTTTGTCTGATCTGGTAAAAAACTTTTTTGAGATTTTGACTACTTGGCCACATAGCTAAACTATGATGGAGGCATTGGTGGAGTTTTGTTGTGCTGTCCTGTTGATTAATAAATGATGGATATTGTCCCAAGCTCTATTTTATTGAATATGGGTTCTTCCACTCAATATTTTTCCTTCTTTTTCGTTTTGCTTTTTACCCTTCAACATAATACTGCCATCGTGTTATTTACCTGTTTTTAATTGTTTGTTATTGTCATTTTCGAGATGAGTATTTAGAGTTTTATAATTGGATTGTAGGTAACATCTGCACGCTTCTTGGATGTTTTAACACTCTGCTTGAGTCAAAATTCAGTATTTGCTGGTTCTCTTGACAAGCTTATTTCCGCAAAGCCATTCTCAGCTGGATACTTGCACTCAATTACTGAGTTAAAAGCTGGTTCTCGCTTGAACCGTGCCAACCAGACCGTTATCAATGCAGCTTCATCTAAAGTCTCTTACATCCCAGGTTTTCACAGTGAAGATGTACAAGATCCCCTAGAAGTTGCAAGTCAAGATTATGAGATTCCACGAATGCCTCCTTGGTTTGTTTGTGTTGGCAGTCAGAAACTATATCTGGCTCTTGCAGGAATTCTTAGACTTGTTGGTTTATCTACTATGGCAGGTTGGCTTTTAGTTTTTTAAAAACCAAGTTCTGTTTAGATATTTGGGTTTTTTTTTTTCTTTGGGTCCCTGGACTTACAGTATGTATGTATTTTTGCTTGTGACTAGATTCAAGAAGTGAAGTATCCTTATCTAATATCATTGATATTCCGTTGAATTATCTGCGTACGTTGATTTCTGAGGTCCGGATGAAGGGATACCATAAAGAAAGCTGGCAGTCTTGGTATAGCAGATGTGGTTCAGGACAGGTACTGCGTCAAGCAAGTACTGCAGCTTGTATTTTAAATGAAATCATGTATGGTATATCAGATCAATCAATTAATGTGTATGCGAGAATGTTTCGTAAGTCTAAGTTGAAAGGAGAAGAGACACAAGGATATGTCGCTGGATGTAACGCTGGTCACCCTCATAAAATTGCGAATGGTGTATCAAATGAATCTGTTTGGAAGATTTCCGAGGGAAAGGATACGAAGGGACATTTGATAGATTGTATCGGCAGTATTGTACATGAATATTTGTCTACTGAAGTGTGGGATCTTCCAATAGATCAGAATGTTTCACTTCGAGAACCAGAAAGTGAAGCTGAGGATATTACGTTGCATTTTATCCACGATACGGCGATGCTGCACCAGGAAAGTACCTCTTCCTTTACTACTAAGTGACTTAGTTTCTTGACCCACAGTTTTGCTTATCAAGCTCTACAGCCAGTTGTTTTATGTGCATGGTACTGATTGTAGTTTATTTTCTTCCAAACAGGTTATAATTGATGGAATAGGCATCTTTAATATGTGTCTTGGGAAAGATTTTGCTACTAGTGGATTTCTTCATTCTTCGCTTTATTTATTACTTGAGAATCTTATGTGCTCAAGCTATCAAATAAGAAGTGCTTCTGATGCTGTGTTACGTATAATGTCTGCCTTGTCTGGTCATCCTACTGTGAGTTTTCACTGTATAATCTTTTCTTGGTGATATTATATGGTTCATGGCTGATGTTCTTTTGTAAGCTTCTGAACAGGTTGGAGACTTAGTGGTAGCTAATGCGGACTATATAATTGACTCTCTATGTCGACAATTACGTCATTTGGATCTCAATCCTCATGTTCCAAATGTACTTGCTGCAATGCTTTCGTATGTTGGCGTAGCTCATGAAATATTGCCATTATTGGAGGAGCCGGTATGATTTTTAACTTCTAGATTCTGAGATCTATCTTCCTCGTAGAGTTAATACATGAAGTTCTACTTGTGGCTTCTACCAGTTTTAAGAACTTGTCTTCCTTTGTTGTTTTTTACCTTGTTCTCATCCAGATTTGTAAGTATTAGTTTTACCCATTTCCTGAAATTCTGGTGCTTCTAGGTCATTCTATATTGACACATATTTTGGTGTTTTCCATTTAGCATCTTTTATTTTAAATTCCCTAAATGCGGCGCTGATTGAATTTCATCTCTCTTTGATATTGTATGTTCCTCAGCTGCGGTCTGTCTCATTGGAGCTTGAGGTTATTGGTAGACATCAGCACCCGGATTTAACTATTCCATTTTTGAAGGTTGTAATTGTAAATGATTTTTCCTATGTTAGAATTCCAACTCTTCAATTTCCACCTTCATTTTTACTTGCGATGCCTTATCTAGTTGAGACTGAATTTACATTTATCTGATTGCTTAGGTATAGAACTTACTCAGTTTTTTTGTTTGTTCCTCGTTGTGAATTGGTACGAGTCTTGTTTCAATTTAGGGTAGATTTACACTAAATGCGTGTGTCTGCCTGTGCATCACATGATTGAGTGCTTCTTGTTACTATGAGTCTATGATTCTGTATATATATATGTCTGCTGACTGAAATTTAGATGCCCTTCTGCTCCAGCAGTATCTTCATGAACTATTTTTTTGTTCTCCCAAGATCGGTCCTGATATTGCTTTGGGTGTTTTAAATTATTTTTTTGTATGTTCATAGTTCTTATAAACTGCTTATATCTGATTGGCTGAAATATGTTTCTTATAATAGTGCTATTCTTTCTCTAGGCTGTTGCTGAAATTGCGAAGGCATCAAAACACGAGGCTTGCGCAATGCCCACAAAGTCAGAGTCCTATTCTATGGATGTCAAAGTCAAGGTGTCTAATATGAAGAGGGCAAGAAAGCAACCAAGAGAAAGTCATGTTTCATATGACGGTGATGATATTCATGGTATTGATGTATGTTCCATGGAATCAGGTAAATGCTTTCTGATGCTCAACAAATTCATTCTATTCATTGTGGAATTATATTTGCGGCTGAGCAATACCTTATGAAAAAAGAGAGAATAATTCACATGCCTCTAGGTTTTGTCGTATTTGTATGGTTCCCTCAATGTTTTCAATATTTTGCAAATGCTCCCTTGCATTGTCTTGACTCCACAAGAGATCTCTACCATGTTGCTGTCATGTTATCTGATTGATATAGGGGCAAATATTATACATTGATACATAGAGGGAAAGGAAATATCGTGTACTGTGAATTTACCAGTTTACCTTTTCAAATCAATTTGGTAAAATGATTTTTTTGTGATTGGAAGG
The DNA here is from genome assembly GCA_002174775.1 of Macleaya cordata. NCBI lineage: Eukaryota > Viridiplantae > Streptophyta > Magnoliopsida > Ranunculales > Papaveraceae > Macleaya > Macleaya cordata. Next base: position 217,171 of record MVGT01002234.1, on the reverse strand, counting down.
GTAGATTGTCAAGGAATCTAGGTAAAATGGGGAGATATATGCAAAATACAGGGAAAAACCACAAACATAATGAGGCCCCAAGTAAAGTTTTAAGAGAAAATATCTAAAACAGACTGTTAGTTAGAAGTGCTCCAAGTATTTTGCTTATCATAAAGACTTGCTGGTTTCCGAAAACTGAGCAAAGGGTTGTGTAAAGAACGCTAGGTTACTGTTTACATTCTCTTTTATTTTCGTGTTCACTTTCTTACGTATTTTTTATGTACACTAAACAGTGGTAGGTTTCCTAATATTCTTATTAGCCAGAAAGTGGGTTTTCATATCTATATATATGTGATGGAATAGCAGGGTTTGCAGATACCAATAGTAACGATGTTGGTATGCATCTGGAGAACTGGGAGGAAATGCTGTTCAAGTTGAATGAATCTAAAAGATATAGAAGGACAGTTGGGTCTGTTGTTGAATCATGCTTAAAAGTTGCAACACCATTACTTGCTTCGGTGAAGGAAGCAACATGCTTGCTGGCCCTCAACATAGTTGAGGTACTTTTTTGGCTGGACTGGAAAAACTGTGGCTCTTAGTGAATCTGATAATAGTTGAATATATTTTTGACCTGATATCAATTTTCGTTACCATTGAAGACAAACAATAAGTAATCCCCTTTTTTCCCCCATATTCTAGGATGGGATTGCCACACTTGCAAAAGTGGAAGAAGCTTATAGGCATGAGAAGGAAACAAAAGAAGCAATTGAACAGGCAATTCAGTTGTGTTCGTTCCATGATCTTCAAGACAATCTGGATGCTGCTGATGAAGGAAACGATGAGAATAGATTACTTCCAGCGATGAACAAAATATGGCCATACTTGGTTGTTTGCGTTAAGAATAAAAGCCTAGTGGTGCGTAATCTCCATGTTCTATTGGTTACTCGTTTTAGCATTGTAAATATTTTATTTCTAATTGTTATGAACTGTGTAACAACTTGGTGGGCTTAAATTTAATCTGTGAACTTATCCTTGATATTTCAACTTATATTCTCTACAGGCCATCCGGAGATGCTTGAGTGTCATAAGTTGTGTAGTTCAAATCTGTGGAGGAGGTTTCTTTTCTCGCCGATTCCTCCAAGACGGACCCCATTTCTGGAAACTGTTAAGTACATCCCCATTTCATAAGAAACCCTCATTTGGTGATTCCAAAATTCCTCTGCAACTTCCCTACAGGAGCTCTTCTACAAATTCAGAGGACTCCATGGCCGAATCGTCCAGTCTGAAAGTTCAAGCAGCAGCTCTCAACATGATTGCTGATTTGTCGAAGAACAAGAGAAGCGCGTCTGCATTGGAAGCAGTTCTGAAGAAGGTAAGTGGCCTAGTTGTCGGGATAGCTTGTAGCGGTATATTGGGTCTTCGTGATGCTTCAATTAATGCGCTATTAGGGCTTTCTTGCATCGACCCGGATCTTATTTGGCTTCTTTTAGCTGATGTTTATTACTCCTTGAAAAAGAAAGATGTTCCTTCACCACCCACTGTAGATTTACAAGAGATCTCCCATCTCTTGCCTTATCCATTGTCGCCAAAGGAGTATTTGTATGCTCAGTATGGAGGGGAGAGTTTTGGTTTCGGCATCGACTTTTTTTCTGTTGAAGCAGTGTTTCAGAAATTGCAACTTTAGATGTTTCCTTTGCCAATGTACAGTTAGAATAGAATGTAATATTTGTGATATCAACTCTACTTAATTGCTGCCAAAAATGTAGTGCAGGAATCAAGTCGCCAGAAAAAGAAAAGCAAATACATTTGCTGCCAAGATTTGTCAGGGTTGCTTGGATCACGTAATTAAGTGTCTCGTTTGTCGATGATTATTCATTATTTATTATTAACCACAATTACTAATAATAAGTTATTATTATATATAGTTCCGCATCATAAGTTATTTTATTATTATAATATATTATAATAATAAAATAACTTATGATGCGGAACTATATATAATAATAAGTTATTATTATATATAGTTCCGCATCATAAGTTATTTTATTATTATAATATATTATAATAATAAAATAACTTATGATGCGGAACTATATATAATAATAAGTTATTATTATTATTCTCTTAATCATAATTTGATTAGTGGTGGTGGAGACACAGAAGTTATTTAGGGCAAGGGCAGTGCACCGTGTTAAACACTAAATCCAGCGAATTTTTAAGGCTAGTGGGTACCCTTGTACCTTAAACCCTTCACTTGGACCGCTAGTTTGATGGAGGATGAAGGGTTTAAGGGTACCCGCCGAAGAGATCTGCGACGCAAAATCGCAGAACTTATCTGCGATGGAACAATTTAAAAAAATTAAAAGAAGGGAGTCGCAGAACTTTTCTTTGACACATTTTTTTAAATAATATAATAATAATAATAAGAAAAGTGTTTTTAGTAAATAAAAAAAAAATAGTGTTGCAGATAGCTTCTGCTTGCAGAAGTTATCTGCGATACGTTATCCTTCCCTCATTAGCCTTACCGATGGCTTATACCTCAAACCTAGTAGGCCATAGGCCTTGCCCTTATGATTATTTATAGTTTTAATTATGATTATCCATTATTAGTTTTTAATCATAAGTGGTGGTGGAGAGAGAAAAAGAGAGAATGTTCATACAAATCTCATGTATATAAGATGGGTTTAGCAAGACAATTTTTTTTCTTTAAAAGTCATAAAAGGTACACCTAAGTCCATTAACTCCAAAGTCCATTTAACTCCAAAGTCCACCATTTTGATATTTAAAACCACACACATGGGTATTCTATGAATATCTTTAGTGTCCACAGTCGACAAGTCTAGTGGGGGTTGTTAAACTGCTTGATCAAGCAGTTTTGGCACTCCAGTGGAGTCCCTTAACATGTTAAAATAGATCCCTTTCCACTAGAATATGGATTCTTAGTGGAGAGCCGAACGGGTGAGCACCACGCTAAAAGAATGAACGTGGAGGCGGTAAGTTTTTTTTATTTTTTATTTCTATTAAATATGAAACTAAATTCTCTCAATTTCTTTTCCTATTTTTTCTCTTTAAAAAAAGCTAACAAACTAAGTGATACAATAGATCGACGTCACAAGGAAACCCCCATCCTTTAGAAGATGAACGATGGTTTTTGTGGTGGTGGAGGTCGCGGTGATGTTAATTGCACGGGTGCTTTGTTTTCTAAGTTCTTAATCTTCTTATCTCAAAGAAGGGAGTTAGTTTTTTAAGGTTGTGTTTGGATTGTCTCTAACTAAAGCCACATTGGATTGTTGCCGGTGATTTTAATTGCTTGCTAAACCCAGATGATAAACTAGGTGGTAGACCTTGGCACCCTTTTGATGCTACTGACCTTCAAAACTTTATTACTACCTGGAATCTCACTGACCCAGGTTTCTCAGGCCCAAGCTTTACCTGGTCTAACAAACAACAAGGGGAAAATCTCATCCTTGAAAGACTTGATCGAGTCTTTACCAATGCAGAGTGGGACCTAATTCTCCCCAATACTAGAGTGATGCATCTCCCTCGCATCAGTTCTGACATAGTCCGATCCTGACTTGCTTTTGTACTGAGGAAAACAATCTCCCCAGACCATTTCATTTTCTCTCAGCCTGGACAAAAGATCCTTCTTGCAAGGATGTCATCCGGACTTCTTGGACACAACACTTTAGAGGCTCTAATGTTTACAAGCTAAAACAGAAGCTGAACTTTACCAAGAAAAATCTGAAACGTTGGAATTCTGAATCCTTGGTAATATTCAGTCTAATATTAGAGATGCTAAACAGAAAATTCTTAGTCACCAAGCTCTCAACCCTACTGACATGACTGAGTTAAAGAGACTCAATGACCATCTTAGATACTTGTATAGCCTGGAAGAGGCCTTTTGGAAAGATAAGTCACGGGAGCTCTGGCTAGATGAAGGCGATAGAAACTCTCCGTACTTTCATAAAGTCACCCTCTTTAAGAGACGGAGAAACACTATTGACTGGATTATGGACCAGAATGGCACTAGGCTCACAAAGAGAAATTTGATTGGGAATGAGTTTGTTGATCATTTTCAATTGATCTATAACTCTACTGATACTCAGTTTCAAGATGAGATAGTTAGTACAATCCCTACCAAGCTCACATATTTGGACAATGATATCCTCTGTGCCCCTCTCACAAATGAAGAAATTAAGGTGGCAGCTTTCCAAATGGGGGGTAGAAAGTCTCCAGGCCCAGATGGCTATACTGGGCTGTTTTTTCAATAATACTGGGACATTGTAGGAACTGATATTATAGCTATGGTGAAAGACTTCTTTGCCAGAGAGCATCTGCTCACACAAATGAATCATATCAATATAGCTCTCATTCCCAAAAACCCCATGGCTGACTCTGTCACCCAATTCAGACCTATTAGCTTGTGTAACTATGCTTACAAAATCATATCCAAAACACTTGCTAATCGTCTCAAGCCTCTCATGGATAAACTCATATCTACTTACCAGAGTGCCTTTGTCCCTAAGCGACACATTTCTGACAACATTCTGATGACCCATGAGTTGATTAACTTAATTAGAAAAAGAAAAAAGGGACAGAAATGCTTAGCTGCCATAAAGCTAGATATGTCAAAGCTTATGACAGGCTTGAATATAGTTTTGTGATTAAAGTCTTAGCCAAACTAGGGCTGAATAGAAAGTGGTGCAACTTGATTCACAACTGTCTCTCAACTGTGTCTTCCTCTATCCTTCTCAATGGATCTCCCCATGGTCATCTCCAGCCTGAAAGAGGCCTTAGGCAAGAGGACCCCCTATCCCCTTACCTTTACATTTTGTCTTCTAAAGCCTTATCCAACTACCTTGTGCACTTAGAGAATCAGAATCAGATCCAGGGTGTTAAAATTACTCGAACTGCTCCCCCTATTACACACCTACTGTTTGCTGATGATAGTTTTATCTTTTCTAGAGCAACCCCTGCTGATTTTGATAAGATCAAAGAGTATCTCCACTTGTACTGTAAAGCCGCTGGACAAGAAATCAATTTTGATAAGTCTGGTATACTTTTTAGTGGCAACACTCACCACATGCATAGAAGAATTCTCTCCAAGATCCTTCATATAAAAAACCAAAGCTTGGGAGAGAAGTACCTAGGGGCCCCTATTAACTTCCTAAAGTCAAAAACCCAAACCCACCTAGGTCTCCTGAAATCAATTGACACCAGAATTCAGGCTTGTCAAGTAGATTCCTGTCCCAAGCGGGTAAAACTACTCTAGTCAAATCTGTGGGCCAAGCAATCCCTTTGTATCAAATGGCAGCGTTCCTTATTCCCAAGAACTTATGTAGGAAAATTGACTCTCACCTTCGCAAGTTTTGGTGGGGAGAATCTTTGGAGCCTAATAGTAGGAAAATTCACCTTATAGCTTGGGAAAATCTCTGTAAACCTAAAGTAGAGGGAGTCTTGGGTTTTCGGAAAAGTGAAATCAATAACTTAGCCATGATTGCTAGAAATGCTTGGAGACTTGTTGAGGAGCCTAACTCTCTTTGGGGCCGTATGCTAAAAACCAAATACTTTAGGACCTCTGACTTCCTTCAATCCAAATGCCCAAGTTCTGCCTCTTGGGCATGGAGATGTCTTCATACAATCAAGGAAAAGATTAAACCTTTCATTACCTGGATTGTGGGGGATGGTAAGTTTATAGACCCCTGGTGTGATCGATGGATCCCTGATATTGGAGTTCCCAGTCCTAAACCGAATACAATCCCTGACCAGACCCTCAAAGTGGCTGACCTCATTGATCAAGATATGAGGGAAACTCAAGCAACATTTTGATCAATCCTCGATTGAAAGGATTGTCCAAATTCCCTTGAGTTCTGTCAACTCCTGTGACAGACGAGCCTGGGAGCTAACTCGTGATGGTGCTTTTACCACCAAATCTGCCTATGATGTTTTGAGGAGTGGGGGAAACCATATTACTGATGATCTTTGCAAAGCTATATGGAAGACCAAAATTCCTCACAGAATCCAACTGTTTGCTTGGAAGTGTGCCAAGAATGCTATTCCGGTTCGTGAAATCCTCAGCCAGAGAATGAATATAGGTGATAATCTGTGTCCTAGATGCCATCGAGAATCAGAAACTGTTATACACGCCCTTGTGACGTGTTCTCAACTGAAGAGGATCTAGTTTTTTTCTAGTCTTAATATGAGAATTGACAATTTTAGGGATTAAAAAATAGGTGATTGGCTGAGATTATGGCTGGGTCTGAATCTTAACAGAGGAGAACCATATCTAAGTGAGCACTTTCCCTTTGTTGCTTGTATTATGTGGGCAGTATGGAAAAGCAGGAATTCTTTGATCCATAATAACCAAACTGAACCTGCTCAAAAAACCCTCAATACTGCAATCCGTATGATTCCTCTAGGACATATCCCTCCACCCCAATTCCCTTACCTTGCTAGCCATACCCAGCCTGCTACTTCAACCTCTAATTCAAGGTGGAGCCCCCCAAGGTCAAGAAGTTTTAAAATAAATATTGATGGAGCCTGGGATCCTAACTCCGTGAAGGGAGGCTTGGGTTTTGTTTTTAGAGATAGTAATGGTTCTTTTCATTATGTTGTTGCCTTGCCTACTAACGTCTCCTCAGCAGAAGAAGCCGAAATACGAGCTATCTGGACGGCGTTGAGGAAAGCTGTGGATTGAAAGATGAAAAGTATTGAAATTGAAAGTGATGCGCATGTGGTCATGAAGCAACTGCAGAAGAAAAACTATAATGGGACGTGGAAGAGTGATGCTCTTTTGAAGGATATTGCTAGCTGGATTCCTTTGTTTGAAAATATTTCTTTTTTGTTTACTCCTAGAAGTTGTAACAAAGTGGCTCATGATTTAGCCCAATGGGGCAAACAATCTCAGACTATGATGTATTGGAGTGTCCCTCCTGTTTGGCTCCTTCCTACTCTTGGAGGAGATAAAACTTATCCTATCTAATTTATTTGCTTAAAAAAAAAAGCCACATTGGGGTGATTTTACTTGCATCCCACTACCTCTTTAGTCTTTCCACCCCATGGCCTTAGGGATTTTAGGGGGGGTCAACTGGTCCGTTTTAGTTCAATTATGGGTGATGTTACATATACTATCACTTTTACAGTATTTCTTACTGCCAAAGCCATTTATGAGGCCAGCATTAGGGCTGTGCAAAATAATCCAATCCGCCCAAACTGACCAATCCAAACTAATTTGGGTTGGATCGAAACCGATCTAAAGACAAAATCGAGGTGAATCGGTTCAGAGTTCCTGAAATTTAATCGGTACGGATCGGTTGGCGGATCTTAACGTGCGAAACAAATAACCGATCCAATCCACTTACCCAATAATATCTATTTTGTAATTCTTCAAAATAAGTAAGGGTAATAATGTAACTATGTAAGCATGTATATATACATAACACAACACAAAGTTATCCTAACTTTGATGGTAATTTCTAGATACAAAAAATATAGGTTAGGAGTTTCTCAATACAGTAATTATGAGTCCCAAGTTGAAAATATGTGATAGTTTAACCAGACCCAACTATTATTTTTTAATTTTATGGGACATAAATAGAGAGTCTGATAAATATTAAAGGCTTAATTGGTATGTTTAGCAGGCCTGGCCCAATAGGCCAATCCAATCTTGATTGGGGCAGATCGGATTGGATGGGATCCACTGGACGGTTTCTGATTGGATTGAAAACCCGGTATCCAATCACACATTGGATCGGATGCGAATCGAACAAAATCAATGGTTTCGATCCGCTGCACACCCCTAGTCAACATAGTAATTTTAGAGTAGGTACAAATCACGACGTGTAAAGAATTAATTCGTAACTGTCGGATGCATGTAGTAAGGAATGCAGTAGGTTTATTATTTTCCTTTATTGGACTACTTGGAACATGTACCTATTATTTCGATTCTTATCGGCTTCAATATATAAATAGGTGGAACTATAACCAGAAAAATCGGGTTCGATATTAGTCGATTATTGGGTATTTTAGTTCCTATTTTCTAACATTTATATTTTTATAAGTGAAAATGCTACAAATTAAATAACAGAATATGAGTGACATATCCTTGCATTCGAAAAAAAATAAGGACAAGGAGGACATGCTTTTTTATGTAAGCACAGTCCTTAGTGCACGTTAGTGCATTGCAAAAAGACAAAAATACTCTTTACTGAATAACGGTAGTGCATGTTAGCAAACCTTATTTAATTAATATTAACATCAAAATGATAATAACTTTCAAAATATAAATCAGATTTGAACAAAATTTATGCCGTTGGAAAGTATTTTTTAAGATCTTTAAAATAAGATTACACATGAATACCAAATTCAAAAGCATAAAAAACTCATTTACCAAGTTATAAACTCAGATAATTGTATACAAACTTTAATTTGCATATATTAGTTAACTTTGAATTTAGAAACCATGAACTTCAATACTTTACTAAACATCAAAATATGCAAATTTGAAATGCATAGACTTAAAAAAGTGCACATACTCAAAAATATGCAAAATAAACTTATGCAAAGCATGCAAATTGAAAAAGGTGTGAATTTGTCATTATATTTTTTTACCTTTTTACAACCTTCAACCTGGAGCTTTGGGGTTAGTTTATATTTATAACTAAGTTTGCATTAATAACTTAGTTAAAAGGGCTGCCCCCAAAGTGGCTGCCCCCAACATTAATAACTTAAATTAAAAGGGTATTACATTGTTGTTGTAGTTACATATATTTATCTATACTATATTACTATAGCCGAAGCGTCTGAAGTGGCGCTTCTGCTACCTATGTTGCATTCTCTATTCTCAGAGTGCCACATCATAACAAGACTTCCATGTCACTATCGAAAATTAAAAAAACTCATTTAATGACCTTTAAAACGTATATTGATTTCTCCATTTAATTATTTCTTATTTTTAAGGATTGCTATTTTCAATTTCTAATAAAACACTTGCTAATCCCACTCAAAATAAATTACATTAAATTTAATAACATAACATGATTAATTGATGGTGATTATCAATTTATCTTGGTAATACTTTCAAGACTCTTTATTTAATTAATTTACATTTGAAACTTCGAACGCCACGTGTCATGCTCTGACTGCCTCAAATATTGATGTGTCGGTCTAAGGCTTTCAAGGCTTACGTGTCAGTCTCAAGTTTTCTCTTGTTAAGTCTCTCACGCTCATTGATTCTCTGTAATTAGCCTCTATTATGATAATTCAAAATTACTAAGAGCCTCTCCAATGCAAGCATGGTCTACTCAAAAGTGGGGTGCCACGCAGGAAGCACATCCAATTTATTTTTAAAACCTTCTCCAATGAAAATGTGCTCATGTAATGTGAAGATGATGTATCATGTGAATGGAAAGACATCATCTAGTCCATCCTCTTGTTCCAAAGGTTCACTAAGAGGATGTCTTCCCATCCTAGTAAGCAAATTCAGTTAAAGGTATTATTCTCTCTTATCTTTTTTGTAGCAAATCTCATTAAAGATTTTATTTTCTCTTTCCCTTTTCACAGTAAAAAAATATTTAATTAATTAAATACCACATAAGCAAAACAAACAACCAAACCATATTTGCATTGGAGATGCCTTTTTCTCTTCAACATAAATTTCAGAGTTTTTTTCTCCACATAGGAAGCAAGTCTCAAAAGGATGTCTTGAGAGCCATACCATGTAGGAAGCAAAGCACATTTGCAATGGAGATGCTGTAAATAAAAAATTAAACATACTAAACTTAGATTCTTAATTTTAATAATTTATTAACAAATTATTCACTTTTTAGATGAACAATTGCTACACGGAGTCGTTAATCATTTTAAAGTTATAGATTTCTAAAAAATATTTTTTTATTGATGATTTTATTTTCTTTTCATTTTTTCCACAAGTTTTGACATCACCAGTGTCTAATACATTTATATTCCTAAGCAATCCTACGTAAGACGTTAAGACAAAGTTTGCTAATTTGGGATAATCAAAATATGTACGTATATATATGGCTATGAGTACGTAGTTTATATGTTAATCACGATCATTTTATTATTACCCAATAATTTTTATGTAAATATATTTTTATAGTGTTCTATTTTTTGTAACTTTTTATTTTTGGCCTTTTTGTGTAGAAAATTGTGATCAAGCAGATATTAGGAATCGATTATACTAGTTTAAACACGCAGCGGAAAAATTAGGATTTAAAAATTTAAACCGACTCCTAAAAGTTCGTCCAACCATTAATGGGATCTTTCCGAGAAGGATGAAAAACCTACCTTTGGAGCGTGAACTGAATCCCCAAAAACTTGCTAGTAGATGAAGACGAACTCACAAACAAATCTACCGAAACGGATCGTCAAACTTTAACTCCAGTTGACGAAAAAACTGCTCAAAACTTAAACTAAATAACTAGGGTTTCTTTTCTCTCAACTTTGAAGTAATTAGAAAGATAGGGAGAGGGGAGAGAGTGGCGTTTTCCAGGTGTGGGGTTGTGGTCGACGCCCCCTTAATTCCTATCCTATGCTAAGTCTAATTAGGTCTAAGTGAGTCCCACACTTCTGGGGCTTTTAAATATTTAAATTTTTAACTTTAGTGTCTCACACAAAATAAAATTACTAAATATTTTGATTACAAATAACTCTACCAATAATATTTGTAACTGAACTACAAGAAAAAACCCCTATGACAACGTTGTTAAAATACTTTTACAATGTTTTAGCAAACATTGTGATATTGAGGTGTTGTAAAAAGTAGAGGACTTTTTGCAACTTTGTTTTAACGTTGTAATCAACGTTGTCAAAGGTGTTATATACTTGTAGAAGAAATTTGTCACAATGTTTAACCAAATGTTGTAATTAACCTTTTAACAACTATTTTACAATGATTGCAAAACATTGTTAAATCTATTCATTTATATATTTTACAACGTTTACTAAATGTTGTATAAAATATATTTCTTAACATTAATGCAACGTTGTGGAATGACCATTTTACAATGTTATTTAAATGTTGTGGAATTTATATATTATTAAAAAAATTACTGGAAAAAATAATAGTACATTTTGGTTCATTCATGATAATGGACAACATATCACATAAATTGGCAAAAAAAGAAAACTAAAAACAAGATAATACATAAAAAGAACTAGTAACAAAAAAACTGTACTACGCTTGAATTACCAATCAATTCAATGTACATATATTGTTATTTCAAACTCGTAAGTCAAGAGCAAAATAAATTATCTAAAAAAAATAAAAAAAATACATCAAAGGCTTACAAAATACAAGTCCCAACCAAGTAATATTCCATTGAGTGAAGAAAATCTTTCAATATCCTCTTTTATATGCCTCCCAAAGATCATCAGAAGAGGCATCATTCCAGATGATAAAATTAAACAAGTTAAACCTATTACAATCAGATATTAGACAAAGAAATAAAAGTTCAACCAAATACACACACTGTATTAAAAAATCAAGTATTGAGCTACTTATAACCAAGAAAAGAGGGATCTTTTAGGCACGAAACACTACCAAGCAAGATTATTATACTGCTTTCTTACCATTTCGAACAATTCTATCTGTCAGTCTATGGATGACAGCATTATCAGAGTTTGATTCAAGAAGAAATGGAGCCCAGTAGAACTCAATCGTTGCATTGTACTCGTACATAAGCATCAAGTGAAATTAAGCTCAATTTGAAAATCATCCTTTTTTAAGTATAGATATATACGTATATGAGAACACGTTAGTGCAACATAATTAATTTGTAATACCTCAGCTCTAAAGACAGTGAGCGACTCGAAAGTTTGCATTGATTTGGCATGATCCGGGATCAATCTGTGGAGGAGACAGACCATGGAAACATACTGACCCCGATTCAGAGAGTCACCAACAAACATCATCCTTTTCCTCGAAGCTTCTCCAGCATAAGAGTGGCATTGAAACTGTTATACAAGATAATTTAAACCATTGAAACTAAGTTGCATAGAGATTATTCCCGATTGTAGTACAGAAGCAAAAAAGCCATTCTTTGCTTTAATGAAACTATTGAGGTTTGAGTCACATGAAATCTATACCAATGGGCAGAATGGTTACATTGAGAGTGGCTAGTTCATGAACGGGTAGTTATTTTAGTGCCTAGTTCATGGGTATCCCACCAAGAGATACCCATGCTTTCTTACCATTTCGTTGGAAGTAATCGATTATGTACTTTGGGTTAAAAGCAGACATAAAACAGTCACATTATACTTGAATATGTTGTAGAGACCAATTCCACTAATAAAAGTAAACCACAAAAGGATGATTGGAGCAAATGCAGATCCAACTTTATCTGTGCCAAACCATTGAGCAGAGAAAAGAAGGATCAAGATTGCTACAGAAATTCCAATAGACAGGGTCCATCCTCAATCTGAGTTCTACTTGATCAAATGATATGAAATGTTACATGTTAAAATGTACTATAGCGAGGCCTAATTCTTAGTTATAATTTACTACTTACAGAATAGTATTCAGAAGTATACTAAATATGATCAGGATGTCTAGACAGAAGACTCATTTAACATATCAAAGAGGAACAGTAGTATTAACAAAAGTGGTTTCTAGCATTATAGTAGCCCAGTCAAAGTTCCAAATTTTGATTAGGTTAAGTCTCATAGAAAATTTAAAGAATCTTGAGTTCTAATTTCTGTTTCTTTCCCAAACAGCTAGCGTATTAAATTTGATATTCACTCAAACCTGGACCCAGAAATAATCACATAAAATAATTGAACAGGTGGTTTATGTACACTATTGGAACATCGGTTTTCACAGCTTCCTTACTAACTACTACATATTCCCCAAGCATGCATTACATGATATACTTCTTTCTCCAATTCTTAGAATAGTCTGCATTATTTCTTTTATGGTTCGGTCCAGTCTTGAGTTATTGCCTCAAATTTTTATGCAAAAGTACCTTGATTGAGAGATTCTGTCGACTGCTTGATTCCACTCACTGCAGAAAACACTGCAACATATACAATTTCATTGTCGTTAGCTACAGAGATAATCTAGAAGTTTAAAACCATCTAATTGACACTCCCAAACAAGCTGATCTCTTCTCCTGTGTTGGTGACACGGAGAACTGAGCGACTTAGTCGGTTACTAAGTCGTTCTCTTCTCCTGTGTTGGTGACACGGAGAACTGAGCGACTTAGTAACCAAACTTTTGAGTCAGTAGAAACACATCCATAAATAAAACAAATTAATTACCTTTGCATAATTCAGGTTAATTTCATTACTTCCAGCAATCAAAAACCTAGATCTTGAACAGTATCTGCAACAAAAAAAATAATCACACAAGTCAAGAAATTGATCAGATCAAAGTCCCTTCTAGAAACCAATTCACCTAGAAAAAAATAGAACAAATTAAACCTTCCCAGCAATCTTCAGTTACAACTTGTAGAAAACAAAAAGGACAAAAAAAAGGGGGAAAATAGAGTAAAGGTTACATAGAAAGAGAGATTTATAGAGAGAGAAACTGTTAGTAAAAAAACATACATCAAATAAAATAGAGGGAGATCTAGAAAGAGAGAGGGAGATCTGAAGAGAGGGAACTAACAGAAATTGAAATATATCAGACATCAAGTTCAAGAACAGTTATTCAGGCACACTTGGCAAGATTGGCTGGATCCCCTGGAAGAGTGTCAAATGATGGTCTGCTTGAATATCTGCCCAATAAACAGAATATGATATAGGAAAATGGAATGAATAAAACGCAAGCAAAAAAAACAATAAACCAGAACTATAAATCACTAGAAAGGCTTCGTTAAGTTAGAACTAACTCTCTATGATTCAGAATGTGGTCCACGTAACAGCTTCAAGATCTTTTCAATAGGACGTCTGAAGATCAATTTATATTGGCAGTGTAACTGTGCCAAAAGCACGTGTTCCTGGACGTATGATTTCATAAAGAGCAAGTGAAGAGATGCAACATGGTCAGACATGATTACTAAAGAAGTTTTACCAGAGAAATTACTACCTCAAGCCTAAAAACAAATAAAAATCTTGGTGGCGTCTTAAAGTTTAGTAGCATTGTAAAGAACAACCTCACCATCCAGATCTAACTGCATGCTGGACAAGCCGAATGCTAAGAGGTGCATACCAGAGAAGAGAAGACAGGCAATATCACTGGGGCTGTAAAGCAAGCAATTTGTTGGAAAAGAGGAGAAAAAAGAGTTCAAGAGAAAAAAAATCCCAGAACTATTGAAATGTCCATAATATAAGAAGTCAGAACACAATTAGAATTATGGTAAATAAACTCAAACATCATTAACTGTGGTAAGTTGCAAACTATATTTTCATGGCTATGATATATGACCAAGATAATGAGTTTGAGATTGACAAGAAAATGCATAGAAATATTAAGCTTACAGGCTTTGCATTCTTTCGTTTTTTTTTCAAAACAATGGTTGCATACTAATTGTACAAGTCGTGGTTCAAATGCTGTGCATTCTATATGTGGTGTAACATGCTGTTCAATGACTTCAACAACGAGAAAAAGTTGACCATATTGGATGATGGTAGCCATCTAAGTTATAAACTTCTATGTGAACAGTGTCTCATCATTCTGACCATCAAAAGAATAAGATCGATAAGATCGCCAGGTAATTGAGTCTCACCAACATTTTGAACATATTTTGTTGTGGATAAAATTAGAAAGTACAATATGGTTTAACTCTGTAGTTTAATTTCTGCATGTTGCCCACATTATAATTTATAAGTTACAAAAATTGGCATTGGTAAAAATCATTGTGGTCTGCCCAACTGTTACCTCAGATATTCTCATCCTAGAGACAAAATGATCACATATCAGGAAGGATTTATACTACGCAGTGTCAGTATCCTCAACTACAAGTTGCAATGCACGTTTGATTGCCAGCCAGTTGCCTTTGGTCTCTTGCATGGAAATAGATTTATATAGTATAGATCATAAATAATGAATCCACTGCACACAAAAATGAAAATCATATGAAAGAAAATTAGAAGGAAATACTTGTGTATAAAGCTAGACGGACTACCTAAAAGACATAACTAGGGGTGGCAACGGCTGGGCCTGGCCACGCTTCATCCCGGTCCAATTTGTCGTACCCTAGCCCAAGCCCAACCTACCTTGGGTCGGGCCTGTTCAGGCTGTTGGTCAAGCCCATTAGGGACATACTAGTCTGAGCTCTTACGCCTTGCAACCTTGGCTTAAGTTAGGACTAGGGTTCAAATTCAGTTGAGAGAGTGGCCTGGCCCGAGCCCGTCTCCATTGCACATAACTAACATATTAAAACTAAATTTCAAGTCAGATGCGATACCTGCTTCTACAGCTGTCCTGCCTTTCCCAGATTATTCAGTGTAGTCATGTGCTCAGATCCATAGCTGTGGAGTAGCTCTCTCCTGAACCAAGAGAATTGGAGTAAAAAATAAAATAAAAACTAAAAAGGAAGATGAAGAATTAGAAATGCAATTGTAATAACTCTGTAATTACAAGAAATCATACCAAAGAAGAGACAAAGGACTAAGGAATTTGTGTAAATAGTCAAAGTTTTCCTTAGGCAATCCTGAATTTGAAATAGAAAATAAAACAAGAAGGTGTAGAACATTGACAATAGGCTCCTTCTTATGAATCATTTCTTCAATGTACTCGAAACATCTGAATCATTGCATCATGTATAAAGTTACAAGCTATGTTCCACTGGAATTTTTTTTGATAATCTAGAGTAGCTTTGTATATTTATTCAAGTACATACTTAAACAAAAGGCTGGTTTAAACTAAAACATGTATAGGACTTTCAAAAAGATTTAAGAGAAGGGGTAATAAAGTTCAGTAAGTCTGTAACCAGAGCGGTGTAACAATGGAAAATGAGGTACAAAATCTTCCCAATAAGGTTCCTTGTTTGACGATCAAGCTGCTCATGGTCATTTTCTTTTTATTCCTTTTTGGTGGGGTTGATACGCAAGCTGTTCATGGTCATTCAAAGGAATGTTAAGCAGTTCTCAGATCCATCCTTCAAGAAAAGAATCAGTCAAGAATGAGTAGTAGTCTCAAGTCTCACTCACATGTCATAACTCTGAGCCTCCACAATCATATGCTCCATGTCAAGTTTTCCAAGGAATGAGGGCTTTGATGAAAATGTACACAAATGCTGAGCAAGATTTATGTGCCTCTCAATAATAAGCCGAAAAATTCAATTCAAGATTAAAAAGGGTGTAATTTAGAAAAAGAAAACCATGGAAATATCAAAGAACATACTTACAATCATTTCTGGTAATTAGTTAAGTTTTTTTACGGAGTCCTTTAAATCAGAGACTGTTTGTTCTGGAAAATTAAATGGCACTTGATTAAAGTTTTGCATACGGAATCCTTTAAATAAGAGACTGTTTGTTCAAAATTAAAAGCAACTTTATATTGCATCTAATAAGAGAGAGAATTTAAATTATTAATCTAGAATCAACTAGAGAATAACTGAGATTCTACAAATGATGGCTCTTGTTTGACTGTTAACAGCTTACAGCTGCATATTGTAAGTCCACATGCAACAAACCTCTAGCTTGTTCTTACAAATTACAGCTATCAAGTGACATAGTACTCTTGCAAAACTGTAAGAAATTGAGTTTCATAAGAGGAAAAACTCATGAAAGTAATGAATATCAGCTTTTAAGTGAACTTAATATACATTTATGTACCAGATAAACCGCCTGAGAGAAGTCTGAAAAGATAAGGCAACTGAAAATGAGGTTTCAGGTACTGTCCCCACCGACTTACAGTTGTTGTGATTTCTGTATAATCCTGCTTCATGGATGTTGTTTTTGACGCAGAACCTGCAATTAGAGGAAGATAGCCAGTACGCACAAGTGTTAAAGAAGTAGCACTAAACCAGAAAGTCGATCCAAGGAAAGAATAATGAACAAATAGAAAATAAGTGAGCTAAACGTTAACTTGAACGACTACTTCAAAATTGAGATCGTGAATCTCCTTGGACAGCTTATTATTGAAATCAATAAAAGAAAAAATTAGTGTGCTTCACAAACATTAGAAGGAGATAATTGAATAAGAAATCAGTTTCGTTCTTGTCGGGCACCCATGATAGACGCATCATCAGCTTCACAGAACTGTTACATGCAGAAACGACACATAGGGCTCGTTCTATATGAAGATCAAATGGTTGTTTCATAGTGCAGTATTGTTGTCCCTCTCACATGATTGATAACCAAGTCATTGTGCTCTTTTTTAACTTTTTTTCTATTCTCAATGGATCTTGAAAATAAAAGTGGGTTATGCATTGTAACGAGTGCATCAAGAAAATAAGAAACAAGGCATTCATCAACCTCATACATAAAAATAAGATCTCTTTATTTATTTTGATCGGTCAAAATGCAACTGTTACATGCGGTTGGATTGCATTACTGCAATGGCATCAGTAACTCTCATTTCACTACATACAAACTCCTCACACACTGGTTTAAAACACATGCTCTTCCTGCTGGAGACGCTGCAGCACCTCAAATTCTTCTTTCTCTTCTGTTAGATAGGTACCTCACTTTTGCTTTCGCATTTGGATCTATGATCTAAGTTGACCTGCAACCAAAAAATAGCAGACATAGAGTGACCCTTGGAAAAATAGCTCCTCACTCACAACACACGCACCCACACAAACACTCCACCCAATCAACTTATAAGGTTGAAGTAAGAGTTATACCTGCATTCTTTGGGAGAGTATTGCTAGGTGGGGAAAAGTTAGTTGCAGACATTATGACAGAACCTGGTGGGCAAAAATTAGTTGAAGTACCAGGTTTCATACATATTCAATAATAAGGGAAGGTGCTATCAGTTCACCCACGTCCATTAGGATCAAGCTCGTTCGTTGCACCTCTGTTTTGAGAGTGGCCCTGTGACTAGAAGTTATAGTCAATTCAGATGCAATATACTTACCTATTCTTTGCACCTCTAATTTCTATCATTCTACAAAGATGAAGACAAAGATGAAGCTCTGAATCTTCTGATGCGCTTTGCTAATCTGGGACTTGGGAAAAACATGTATTAAGTGGATTCCCTTTCGGTGAACACTTCACATGGAATGTCATGTTGGAAGAATATTGCATCCTGTTCTCACTTGATTTAAAGATTCTCTCAGCTGAGCAAACAAGCGGGAAGAATACTTCATTTTGGTATGATAATTGGGTTACAACTTAGTTAAATTAAGAAGAAACAAATAAATAAAAACATTACACCTTAGTTAAATTAAGAAGAAACAACTAGTACTGGTTTCTAAAGGAGGTTGTTAATTTATGTGCATACAGCTAAATGTTATGCCAGTCAAGCTCTTGTTCTGTGGCCCGCGAACAGTTGGGTTCAATCCAAGTACAGTTTAACCTCTCCGTTGTGTCATAAAAATCCTTAGAAGAATGTCGACTCCCAAGAGAGTGATACCTACCTGTATCAAGGGAATAAAATAAACTCCCTTCACCACGTAATCTAGCGAAGTAGATTTTGTTTTCCATGCGACTATGTGGAGCGATTGCTGAGAGACTGGATGTATTGCTGATGAACAACATATGCTTTCCCAAACTTTCAACTTTAACCCACACCATCTTGGAGAAATCCAATCTACAAATCCCAACCGAGTTTCCGAGAGGCCCTATATCCACTGATAAAAGCTTTCCATCACACTCCACCAAGAAACTTGGATAGACAGCACTAAAGTGTTCTTGTGGCTTCGCAAGAACTTTCCAAATAAAGCCATCCTCTAAATTAAAAACTCCTAAAGTTCCGTTATAATCTAGGCAATAGAAAGCTCCGTCATAGAAAACTGGATTGTTAATACATGGCATGTACTTCTGTAAATTAGTATTTTCGAAGATACAAGATCCCCAATAATCATTTCCCCGTGCAATGAAAAAGATGGATACTTCGTAGGTGTCCCCAGGGGCAATTCCAAAAACTACACAGTCTGAAGAAGTCGGTAAGGACGAGAATGACATGCCAGTAAAGGGATAAGTCTCTGGCAAGTCCGGAAGTTGGATAGTTTCTCTTGTGAAAGGATTGTAGAAGAATAGGGTTTTCCGGCCTTTTGACATTAGTAGCCAACCGCCCTTTGAAAAACGGATTGTAGCACCTACTAGCAATTCGGAGAGGTTCATGAGGCACTTCTGATAATTATGCATTGGGTATACAAAATTGTAGATGGTGTCATTATTTGTAGAGAAAACCAGCCATGGTGATAAATATGTGGTTTTTATGATTCCAGTAAAAGAGGGTCTCCAGTTCACTGCAGGGATTATTGAGCGATATGCTTTACAAACTGCACGAAAATATATGTAATCCACCGGATGGAGATAACTTGCTATCAACTCCACAATGTCCTCATTAAGAAAACCCCAAGGTCTCGCTTCTTCTAATTCTCCTCCATTGTGTTGTTGCCCCTGATTCTCCTTCTCATCATTATTTATACTGGTTTTGTTATCTTCTTCTTCGTCTTTACCTAATTTATCTTCTATTCTTCTTCTTCCATCAGCGACCCTACAATGAAAGCACACCACACATTATTAACATATCATACCAAAAATTAATTATAATTTTTTTTGTTTTGAAGAGGAGTACATAATGTCAATAGGATCAATAAGAACAGAAAGTGGAATGGTTTCATGACCACATAGAAATATAATACATATAAATTGAAAAGAAAGCAAACAATCAAGAATACATGCATATATATAACACAGTATGGGTTGCTCTTCTTCTAAGGTACCTTACAGTCATAGGCATCATCATCCAATCTGCCGGAAACCATGGTGTTGGCAGCTTTAGACACGGCAAAATAACTGTAATACCATTATCTTCTACTTCAAATTTGTACAAGCTCTGATCTTCGGGGATTGTGTAATACAAACAACCCCTTGTAAGACCCAACTCGGCCGCTGAGCAAGAAGCTACGGTCTTTTGGCCAAGAAAGAGCACATGATCACCAAAACTCTTCACCTTTTCCCAAGCCATTGAAGAGAAATCCAACCTCAATACTTTTATTGAGGTGACTACCTTGTCAGCTCTTGGATGGTAACTTTTATCAATCATGAAGAGTTCATCACAAGATTCCACATAATGTGTTTCGACATCAGAGAACTCTCCTCCTACTAATGGAAAAAAGGTGTCGTTACTTACCTTGAATGAACTTATAGAGAGGGCATCATCATCATCATCATCATCATCATCATAATCAGGCCCAAGTTGTATTTCAATCTCTAGGTGCCAAAAATTGAGACACATACCATATAACTTACCTTTAAAGGAAATGAGGGATTTTACACGGTCGTTTACAATATATCCAGATAACGCTTTTGTTCTCCATTGTTTGTCTTCTCCAGGGCGGCAAAATACAAGTATCTGCTCATGACTTTCATTTAATCTCTCAAAAAGGAAAAAAACCATGGAATCATCATAATCAGAATTAGTACTTTTTGGAGGTGAGGATAAAACACAGTCACGGATCCAATATTGGTCGGTTTTATTAAGCCAATCGAGGAGATTAGGTAGCTGAATTGTCTCCAAAGATACCGGATCCCACAGAAAGCAATCCCCAAAATTCCAATTTGAGTTTGAATAGGAATCAACCTTATCACCATCATCATCATCATCATCATCGCAGAGAATAACCAACCATCCTTGATGAGAATGTTTCTGCCAATACGATTTTCGAGTCATCTCTGGTATAAACTTTCGGCAAGTTCTGATATTGGGTTCACAGAGATTATAGAAAGCTTGATCTTTCTTACCTTTTCCATGAGGGATCACGAGCCAAGGAGCTGCCCTAGGACTTGGTGGACGACGACGTTCACTCCTCTGTTCTGATGCTGCTGCTAATGCTAACATTTCCTCGCTAGAGTGAGAGAGAATCGGTAACTCTGAAGTTGCAAGGGTGACGAATAGAATACAAGTTAGAAGAAAAGGAAAGTTTGTATTTTTATAAGGAATTGGCAAACTTTCCAATTCATTAGGTTTCCGTTTTCAAAAAGGACCGGACTTTCTATTTTGGTTCTGCTAGGGCGTTTGGCAACCTGAAACAGAAGTGTTTCTGCTTCTAAAAAAAGCAAAAGTGCTTTTCAGAAGTAAAAAATAAGGAGAAGTTAGTATGGTAAATTATTGACTTATAAGTAGGGCTGCACATCGGTCGGTGACCGACCTATTTAGGTATATCCGTAACCGATCCAAATTTGATCGGTTATGACAAACTTCCATCCAATCCAATCCAATTTCAAATTGGATCGGTTTCCCATCCAATCCAATTGAGGTTGGATTGGATTGGATTGGATAGTCGGTTATTATGATCATATTGTAACAACTTATAACCTATCAGAAATAGTAAAATAAATAAAAAATATATATATATTTCAAGATACATCNATTAGAATTAAAACTTAAAACATCTAAATCCTATAAGAAAGAAAAAGGAAAAAATAAAGAAAAGATAGCATACCTGAAGTCACCGGTTGCCGGAGAGTGGTTTTCGAATTTAGGGCAAATGGCCAAATCCTAGATGAAAAAAATCACAAGATCCATCAAGAAAAAATCACAGGGTTTTTGTTTTTAAAACAAAAAAAGAATCAAGAAGAAAGAGAAGAAAGAAGAGAAGATCTAACCTGATTTCACCAGTTGCTGCAGAAGTGGAGCCGCGCGAGATCTTGTCGATTACTGCCTTACTGGTTAGGGTTTACGATGGGGAGAGAAGAGGCAGAGAAAGAGAATGGGGGAGAAAATAAAGCTTTTATATTAGGGTAAGTGGGGAGAAAAGACTAAAGGGGTAGAGAAAGAGTATTAGTGAGGGTTGAGTTTTTTTAAATTTTTTATGTAAGTATCGGTCGGATCGGTTAACTCGGTTATTTGATGAGTCAATCCAGTAACCGATCCAACTTACTCGGTTACTAAGGAAGATCAACCGATCCTATCCAACCACCTAATTGGATCGGTTAATATCCAGTCGGTTTGGATTGGTTTGGTTTGGATCGGTCGGTTCGGCCTATTTTTGTGCAGCCCTACTTATAAGTCTAAAAAAATGATGAGTTGTTAGTTGTTACACGGTACTCAAGGAGAAGCAACTTCTAAGAAGTAGAAAAGCAAAAAAGATTTGCTCAAAAAATAAGTAACTTTGAAAAAATGTTACCATACAAACTTTTTTGCTTTTGGACTTATATAAGTCAAAAAGCAACTTCTTAAGTGGTTGCCAAACGGCATGACCTACGAAGCAAAGCACGGATACTGCGATTCCGGTGGAGTGTCCGTGTTAGACACGTATAGGGGACAAATTTGATACGGGACATGTATGTCCCACGTTACTTATGTCTTAGACACGCCACATACACGTGGAAATAAAAAATATTTATTTAAATAATATATATTTGTCGTGTCCTTATCCTATTCTTTTTAAGATTTGGTGTGTTGTGCCATGTCTAATATCCGTATTTGTGTCCAGACATGCCCTTACATTCACGGCGTTTTCAAGTGGAGTACCAGATCCCACAAATACACATCGAATGGTGGATATAAGGGTCGGTCTATTCCCCCAGATTTTAAGGTCGATCTTCTCAGCAGTTTTATAACGAGGGGCTCCTTTTCTTTCTCTTTTTGAGGGAATTATGGGAGAACGACCAAAAATACCATTTAATAATATTTTGATTCAAAACCTACACAAACATTTCAAAATAGCCAAAAACTCTAAAAAAAGATGTGAAGACATATCTATCCTCTAACTAACTTAAAGAAATACTTAACTCTTGGTGCACGTTAGGACCAACTACTTTATTTTTTTATTTTATTTTCACACAAAAAATGTCATAACTTTAAAAATAAAAATAACTTGTTAAAAAATTTATATATTTGGAAAGCATTCATCGATATTTTCAAAATTATGCCAGTCAACAATACTTTTTTTCTAAAAAAATAAAAATAAAAATTTGCGTAACAACTATGTTTTTAACTAGATTTTTTTAAAATCTAAATTAGATCAAAATTTAATTTTCATGCTTCAAAATTAGGAAATAGCAAAAGACGAAGTGAGGATCTCGATGAGTGCTTTCTAAATATATATATGAATTTCGTCAAACTCTGTTACTAAAAATTCTTAGCAAAAAATATTTTTGTAATATTTTTACATTTGCACAAATAAATTAACAAACTACTACTTTGACAAAAAAAACATGCAAAAATATTTTTGCATTTTGAAAATAGTAAACTACGTTTTCAACTAATTTGTATCCAAATTTGAATTTTCGTACTTCAAAAACAAAAACCATCAAAATAAGAAGTGAAAATCTCGACTTGTTCTTTCCAAATATATAAATTTTGTTAAAATCTGATTTTTAGTTTAAGAGATATAATAATTTAAAGTTTAAAAATAAAAAAAATAACAAACTTTCTCTCTCTTCTACCTATACACCTTTATAATAGCAGAAAAGACAAAATAAGGGTTTTACTAGAACTAAAAGCACATCAAAATAGAATTTTTAGATATTTTAATATTAAGAAGTGAGTAAATAGACATATAATTTTTAAATATGAGTTTTTGTACAAAAGATAAAAGTTTGTGTAGTAAATGGTATTTGGTAGCTTTAAAAGTGGGTTTTGGGCAATTTTATGTTATAAAAATTTCCCACATGTGGAATGTTTTGAACAAAAACTCCATAACAGGTGTATTAGAATTTGTATAAAACATCGAATTAACAATTTGGGTTGTCTATTTAGTCCATTTTAATAGCTATAATAACTATTTTGTCGAATTCCTACTTTTCTAGTTTCGAATTTGCACTTTTTTGTCTTATTTAATTAGAGGGTTGATATTGGGATGGTCATTTTGGATGGAGGGACTACCAAGGGGCTTTAAGACCGAATAGAGAGAGATTCAATCTCTAGGGTATTTTTGTTAGAGGAGTCTCTGCATCTTCTAATAATTATACCCCACCTCTACCACTAATACCATCACCATTATCATAACCATCACCATCACCACCACCACTACATGCACCATGCCAAAAAAGGGAGTGAGATAATATATAGAGAAGATAAAGAAAATTGAGAGAGAGAGAGAATAGAGAAAAGAGGAGGCGAATCGAGAGAAAGAGCAGAGAGAGCGGGAGGTTCAGATAAAAGAGAGAGAGAGAGAGAGAAATTGAGAGAGAGAGAAGGGGAGATCGAGAAATTTTGAGAGAGATAAGAGAGAAGAGACATGAAAAAGAAAATTCGACCGCCAATGGTCGAAATTATTATTATTTCTTTATTTTTTATCCAAATCTAGGCTCTTTTTCTAACCAATAATGGCGGTGGAGATCTATCTTTCATATCTCTCTTTTCTCTCTTATATCTCTCCCTCTCTCTTAGTGGAGGTGGTGGCGGTATTGAGGCGGTGGTGAGGTGGCGGTGAGGTGGGGATAGTGTTGGTGGCGGTGGGGATAGTGGTAGTAAAGATGATGGTGGTAGGGTGGGGTGTATTTTTGTGGGGTGTAAAATAGGGGTTGGTTTCAAGTGAGAATAGGGTTTGAGGCTTATCATCCCCTTTAGTAAAAAAAGAAACCCCTCTAACCAAATTGGGCATTTTGGAGGTCCATTTAACTCGACAGTCCCTCCATCCAAAATGACTATCCCAATATCAACCCCCTTTAATTATCCCAGTCCCTTCTTACCTCATACTATGCCCACATTTCGTGTGACAGATGAACCTATTGATGTGAAGCAAAATCAGTCTATCAATTTTGTGCGTGATAGAGAGAAGATGGTGTAGTGATTCAGTTCATAGGATCCCTGAAAGCTCTTAGGCCGGATGGGTACCCTGCACTATTTTATCAGAGATGTTGGGAGACATTTGGTAATAATGTGATCTCTCTTATTCAGAGTATTTTTTCTACTAAATCTTTTCCTGGACATCTTAATGATATATATATTGCTTTAATCTCAAAGGTCTTATCTCCTAATGTTCCCTCTAATTTTTAACCAATATCGCTTTGTAATGTTTCTTATAAAGTGGCATTGAAAATCTTAACAAATCGTTTAAGACCCCTCTTGGCTAACTTGATATCTCAATTTCAGAATGCTTTTGTTCTCGATCGTCAAATTTCTGACAATCTTGTGATTGCCCATGAATTGTTTCATTGTATGAAATATTTTAATGCTAATAAGGGTGCTTTTGCTTTAAAGCTTAGCATGTCGAAGGCTTATGATAGAATATAGTAGATTTTTTTAAGTACTATTCCTAAAGGATTTGGGTCTACTGGAGACACTCATGATCTCATCATGCATCGTGTTACCACTGCCTCTTGTTCTATGCTTATCCAAATTCTAAGTTTCATACTTAAAAAGAATATTAAAAAAAGAAATGAAGATCTCGATTAATTTAAATATATTAATTTTGTCAACAAATGTTATTAAAAATAACATGCAAAAATATTTTATACAAAATTTTTAATAAATTTTTTTTTGAAATATTGTTGTATGATTTCGTTTCGAAGATCTCAACGAATGCGTTCCAAATGTATAAAATTTGTCAAAATCTAATTTTTAGTTTAAGAGATATAATATTTTAGAATTTAAAAATAAAAAAGATAACTAACTTTCTCTCTCCTCCAACTACGCACCCTTAAAATAATAGAAAATAAAATAAGGGCACAACTGGAACTAAAAACACACGAAAGGAGTAAACAACTATTTTAAAATTTAAGATAGTGTAATGGTAAAGGTAAAAAGTTTAAAAATGAGATTGTGGACATATTAAAATATTTGTGGAGATTTTGGTATTTGGCAGCTCAATTATTGGGGTTTTGAGCAAAATTATTAAACTTATAACCCCTCAAATTATCCCTTAAAAAAGTTTTAAACTTTTATTTTGATCGTTGATTTAAAACGGGTAATTTAAAGTTGGAAGTTTTAGAACATGCTTGTGGAGCCGGAATCCAGCACCTCCCAGCGCACTCACACTCTCCACCTCCGAAGAAGAGAGAGAATGAACACGTGGGAAATGCAAAATAGGATTCGCCCACGCGGGGGTGTATGAATGTGATAAGGGTATGGAGTCGCCACCTGATTTATGGGAATCAGGACCCAAGATTTTGGAAAATCACCCTAAAACTAGTTTTCCAAGAAAAACCATGGCGATAGTCCAAATGAAGGTCTGCGGTCAGAGAAATGGATAAGGGGATCATGGTACGGGTTGGGAAGGTGTTAGGCACCCAACAACCGCCCGTCCGTAAGGACGGCCTGTACTTCGCGATTAAAAGTTTTCAGGGGATAAATGATTAAAACTAAGCAATGCTATATATAAACAACAACTGCACTAAATAAATAAATAAATGAATAAAGAAAAAGCCCCCCTAAATCTACGTGTCATGATAGGTAGTTCTGGGGCGAAAAAGGTGCATACATTCATCTGGCTGAATGCAGCAAAAGAAAGCGACACGCGCCATCAGTAGGCTCGTGCGCAAAAAGCAAGGTGACGTGGATGTGCTCTATATCCACGCACAAGCAAAGGGTGTGATACGCGTAATATGTACACGTACACTCAAGCAAGTGACATGGTGCTGTATACACCATACACTGAAGCGATCACGTGCAGTATGCCACGTGCGCCGAAGAGAGAGTCATGTCCTTGAACATGAAACTCAGGCAATTCACACGTTGTATACGTGCATCGCCAAAACAGAGAAGTCACGTCCTTGAACGCGATTCTCACAAAAGAGGCGAATATGTCCTTAGACATATGCCAAAATGGAATCACGTGTTGTATACACGTGTCCAAAGAAAACAGGGATCACGTTCAACATAAAACGTGCCCGAGAGGGATCATGCGTGATGGTCGCATGCCCGAAAGAAGAAAAGGGTTCATAGCATCCGTAGATGTGAACCTCAAGAAGGGATCACGTGATCAGGACACGTGCCCAGGAAGGGATCACGTCTGATATGAGACGTGCCCAGAGAAAAGCAGATCCATAACACCCTTAGGTGTGAATCTCACAACAGGATCACGTCCAACATAGGACGTGCCCAAAAGATGAAAAGGGTCCATAGCATCCGTAGATGTGAACCTCAAGAGGGATCACGTGATCAGGACACGTGCCCGGAAAAGGGATCACGTCTGATATGAGACGTGCCCAGAGAAAAGACAGACTCATAACACCCATAGGTGTGAGTCTCACGACAGGATCACGTCCAATATATAGGACGTGCCCGAGAAAAGGGATCACACCATGCACGTGTGCCCGGGAAGAAAACGAGCGTCGATAGGACGCGATGTATGCATGCCCTACGCTCTAATGTCGCACGAGGGTTTCTAAAGATCCCTAATCTGTTTTAGGAAAATCTTGACCCTATATGCATGAAATCCTAAGCTAAATGAGATGAATTTTGAAAAACATTTTCTTTCAAAACTTCAAAACATTTAAAACAAAGGTGAGAGTAAAATAGGAATTTCAGCTCATGTGAAACCCTAAGTCCTCTCGAAAATAACACGAAACCCTAGGCTAATGCAACCTGGGAATCTAAAGCACCAAGCCCTAACCCTAGAGGGGAACTAAACTAGAGACCTTAATCTCTATTATTATTTGTTTTTAGGGTTTGGCGATCTATCAAACCCTTAGGTTTGATAGGAAGAGACATGGATCCTTAGATCCAAGAGAAAGAATAAGGCACTTACGGCCTGAGAGATGAAATGGGCTATGTGCCCGCAAGAAAGAACTGAAATAAAGGATCCAACAAAAGGGATGGGCCTTTGGGCCCACATCTATAGGAAGGGCCTAAAGCCCAAAAGGAGAAGAATGGGCTCTAAGGCCCATGAAAGAGGAAGGATGGGCCCTAAGGCCCATCAGGGATAGGCCCAATGGGCCCATCACGAGAGAACGGGCCCAAAAGCCCAAAAGTAGCTTATTGCAAGGTTTATTCGATTTTAACCTAAAGCTATTAAAGCAATTTAAACATGAAAAATAAGGCTACTAATTACTCGAGATTAATAAACAAGTAAAATAAAGCAACCTGATCCCGCATGCACAATGCTAAAGCTTCAAACACGAAGATGAGTGTGAGCACAATAAGCATCGACTAAGGCAAGAAAGGCACCAACAATGCCTATGAAATCATGAGTATGAAATCGAGCATACTATACATGGAAGCAAGCATGTAACAAAAAGAGTGCAAGTTAAGCCTCAAATTTTAATCCTCAAATGAATTCGAACGATCCACACCGTTCATTATGTTCATCATGCCAAGGACTATATAATCAACATGAAGATCAAGGCAAATGTTATCTTATTAACATCAAACAACTCACTTTTTGCTCTCTTTGGTGAGAGACTCAAAGAACACACTTTCATGACAATAAAGCATGCATCATCATATTATGGCAAAACACACATCATGGAGATTTCTTCCTCAAAGATATGGACCCAAATCATATATTCATGCATAAATAGAAAGAGAGCAAAAATAGCTTCAACCTTTAAATCTAAGATGAATTTAGGCGATCCAAACCGTTCATAATATGCATTAGGCCATAATGGAGCTAAATGACATGAATATCAAGAAGATAACATGGAATCAACATAAATCAAAGCCTTGTTAGCTCTCTTTTTATGAGACAACTAAACAAAGGCATGGAGAAAAATTCATCCACATGACATTAAAAATGATGATATGCTCATACCTATTATGTGTATGGAAATATGATAGTATTTACTCTCACAAAAAAAATAAACATACCATCCTCATGTGAGACCAAAAGAGACTATATCATCCCCTAATTCACCCATATCATTCACATATCAAGGTTATGGAACACTCACCATAAGAGCCTTTAAAGCCAAGATTTACATCTATTTAGCATGATACATCACATACATACATGCATGTAAAAAAAACCATCTCACATGAAAAATCTACATCCATGCATTTCATGCTAAATAACATAACATAGACATCAAATTAGAATTTTCTCCCATTCATCATCAAAATTATGCATGAATTTCATTTTAGCATTAAATTCTTCATTACATCATAATTTTATTATCATGTCATACATCATCATATGCTAGCACATACATCACTCTTTACATACCAACATACATCACCTCATAATTTACATGCTTTTATTCCATCCAAACTTTATTTATAGCCATGGAAAGATATTTAAAACAAAGAATCACATCACATGCATGTATGTAAACAAATCACATTTCATAAACTTAGATCCATCATGTAGTACATACTAGAAATCATATGACATAAACATGGAATTAATATTTACACCATTTTTACCATTAAAATCATGCATATATTTCATCACAACATTAAAACCACCATTACATCATGGTTTCATCATCATGTACTACATCATCACCTACACTATCATCTACATCATCATCTACACATTACATACATCACTCCATACATCACAACATATATCATCTCATGCTTTACATGCATTAAACATAAAAATCAAGAGATGAGGTGGGGTGATTTTACCTAGTGAGCATAAATCTCAAGATGGATGCATGAGAGCCCTCCTTTGTTTGTGATGGATGGTGTAGATTCCACCTCCCAAGTTAAGATTCCACTTCTCCTTTAATGAATGAGAATTAAAACCAAAGAAATCTCTAATTCATTTCTTCCTGGAACTCTTGTCTACTCACTCTCTCAACTCTCTCTCACACCAAAAATGGTGTTGGAATCTTAAGAAACTCTCTACCTAAAAGAGGAAAATCTCTCACCTCATCAAACTCCTTCCGTCACCCTCTCTTCTTCTTTCTCTCTCCCAAAACTACTCTTTCTCAGATCAAAACCCTAAAAAGAAAAGGAGAGAAAGAGAAAAAAAAAAAAACCAAAAAAGGAAAGAAGCCCCCTCAAATGTCTAGCTTAAAACTATAAATAGCAAAACCCTAACTTCTAGAAGGGCACATGTGTGCCTCTAGGATTGGTTGATTTGGAAGCTCCACCCAATAAATGACAAGTGTCCTAGTGGGTGAAGATCACCCAAGATTCTATCTTATCTCTTAAAAACTAGTGGATAGAAATTGTTTGGGTGAGGTGTCCAGATAAGATCAAAGGAGGGTTTTTTTGAAAAAGGAGGGACTGGAGAATAATTTGGGAAACAGTTAATGCAGGGACCTCTATGAAATTTTCCAAAACAGGTAAAATAACGCGTAAAAACGCGTGTGGGTTAGGTTGACCCACAAAGAAAAGGTGGGTGAAATTGGGTTAAAGGGGAAACCGCACACTTAGTGTGCGGTTTGGCAAACCGCACACTGAGTGTGCGGTTTGGGGCTGCCACGTCACTAATGTGGCGCAGCCCCAAACCGCACACTTGGTGTGCGTTTTGGCAAACCGCACACTAAGTGTGCGGTTTGGGCTGCCACGTCACCTCCTGGTGACGCAGCCCAAACCGCACACTTGGTGTGCGTGGCTTTTGTGTTTTCTTTTTTTTTTCTTAAAAAACTGAAATAAGAGAAAAATGAAAGGGTTTTATTAAAGTGGGTCCCTTAGCTTTTAAACAAAATTAGATTTTCTATATCAATTAAACCAATCCCAAGGCGACACGTGTCAAAACCTAAGCACCTAGAACCAAGTGGACTCCCTACGGTTCCTAATTTAATGGTTCTAACCCAGATTTGAGATTTCTTTGATTTTAATTTTCATTCTCAGTCCGACCGAACCGGGACTAAATTGGGCCCGCTAGGTCATGTGAAGCCAATTTTGACGAAATTTTACACGCAAATCGAGGTGCACCCAAAATGGGTAATTTTCACTGGTGTGCGAAAATTTGGCGTCTACAGATGCCCCTCCTCGTCAGAGACCGCTTGCGGACGAATGACGAGGCCGACGATGCCTGATTTTCGCGCACCAAATGGATGGACAATCATAAAGTCCAATGATCTAGGTCATGAATTCGGCTAACCATTCGTAGTCGGCCGTAGTCGGGTACGAATTTCGCCGGTCTGCTTCCGAGCTAATTCGACCCTTGCAATTGAGTGAAAGCTTGTGCGGTACCGCCGACCTTGATCGGACAGTCGCTGGACCTGCATGCTTCTGCCAGCTCTGGTGTGGCGAGAAGTGGTCCGCAATCCTTTGGCATTTTGCCAGGTTCTACGTGGTCTAAGGGATGGTTTTGAAAACCAGATCATTTTTCTTTTTGAAAATTCCATTTTAACAGTTTTTAAAATACCCAGATGGTGAGGGGGCTCTCACTGGTGCATCATCTTGGGATCTGAACACATTGCTAGGGTTTTTACACCACTCAATTTTATCAACTCTTCAGTCTTCTTTCCTGACTTGACATGACTAGTTGACTGCTTCCTTGCTCGGCCTTTGTCTTCTGCACCTTGGCTTGATTGGTTGGGTTTGGCAGTCACTTTAATTCACCTATGCATAGACATTGTCCTTTCTCTTCAAATGTACTTTCATGAATTCACTTTCTTTAAAGTCTGGAAAGTTTCCCCACACTTTTTTACTTTTTCACCTTGGCTTTTATTGCTTTGTACCTTGAAGTGGTGGTACAAGTAGGTTTTTCACCTCCCATTCACGCGATTCTCGTGGGATGAGTGAATAAATCTCTTTTATTATGGAAAAAAAAAAAGATTCCCTTTCCTTTATTTTTGTCACGGGTGAATTCATTTCACTTATTACCTCCAACTTTTTAGGCTTTATAAGTACCCGCGACTTCTCTCCCTGATAACAACACCGAGCTTTTCCTTGTCTATCTTTTCTTCAATTTTGATTTCCTTTGCCATTTCTTCAGAGTCATGGAAGCCTTTTATGCCTGGGCCAGTAATCTTGATGACTTTGAAACCTCTTTCATTAGATCCCACCAACTTGGCCATGTTGCCAGTCTTGTCGGGTTTCACTTGGACATGGACCTTATGAGAGCGGCGGCCACTTGCTGGGTTCGTGATCTCCATGTTTTTCGCTTTGGTTTCTGTGACATGTGCCCCACGATAGAAGAATTTAGCAAGATTCTTGGCATTTCTTCCGATGGGCCTCTCTTTGCCCCTCCTCCCGGCGGAATTTCCAGACTAGATTTTAGTCGTTTTCTGGGTGGGCGTTATCGTCACTCTCTTGACCATGTCTTTCTTCCCAATGGGGTGCACATTGAAAACCTTGGCCGTCATTTCCGTCCCTGTGAGGATCCTGAGATCCGTTGTCGGGCCTTGTGCATTGCGCTTCTGGGCAAGTACCTGTTTCACATAGATGGACGAAGGTGTTCTCCCACAGTGGTTTCTGTATTGCAGCAAGCTAGAGTGGGTCGGGCTTATGTTCCTGCCATCTTGGGGGAACTTTTCGACAGCCTAGACTCCTACTCCGAGACGCGGCAGATCCGTGGTAGCCTTTACTTGCTCCAGGTATTTTCCTTTTTGAATTCTCTTCACTGGCCTTCTCATTACTACCGGGGTATTAATGCCTTCTGATTTTTTCTAGATATGGCTCGTGGAACACCTGCGGCTTAATGGTGCGATCGGAAACCATGAACTGACCTTGAACGTGATCCGAGTTCACCGGGAGCGTGGCTATCACGAACGCCAACAAGACGACAAAGTAGGCTGGTTGCAGCATTTATCGAACAGGGCTGTTCACTGGCATCTTCACTATTGGCCCGTGCGTTTGGAGTTTCTGAACACACGTGGGCACAATATTGTGTCTATCCTGAGTTTCACCCAAAGAACTTTCTACTGTCCGCTTCTCATTCTTAGACTATAAGACATTCATCAAGATGTACCTGATCTTTCTGGTCAGTTTTTTGGTCCTGCTCCAGTCACCTCTCGCATTATTGTGGCCACAGTTCGTTCCTGGCATTTACGACCCTTGATTGAGCCGCCAATCCTCCCGGTGCAAAATCCCAGTCGGGTGGGAGCGTACCGTGACTGGTGCTTAACTCTCTCTTCCTTGGCGTCAGATAGTTGCAACGATGAAGAAGAAGACGAAGGTGGGGAGAGTGATTGACCCTTCGTTCCTACAAAATGA
Organism: Macleaya cordata; assembly: GCA_002174775.1. Lineage (NCBI taxonomy): Eukaryota > Viridiplantae > Streptophyta > Magnoliopsida > Ranunculales > Papaveraceae > Macleaya > Macleaya cordata. The sequence continues at coordinate 184,164 of MVGT01002234.1, read as the reverse complement.
GAAGAAAACTCTGTCAACTCGATGTGTTATCTGTTTACCACTTTTTTTTGTTTTGTCTTTTTTTTGAAAGCTCTGTTGCAGATGGTACTTCACTCTGCAAAGAGTGGCCTGGTGATTGTACTCTTCCTTAAATGAATGAAAGTTGACTAGGTCTTTGCCTACATCCCTTTTTAGATTTTGTGGGGCTTTACTACCTGATTTCAATAAAATGGAGTGATTGTGATGTTTTAAATCACTTAATAGCCAGGGAAACACCTAAAGCATGGTAAGGATCCCGTGGGGATACAACAGTGTCTCAATTTTGACAATGACAATGGCCAGAAACACCCTGCACTTGTGGTGACATATGAGGACTCTAGAGAGAGAGAGATAAATAGACAAGAGGGAAGAGGAAGTCTGACTTGTTTTTATTATCTAAAACCAAAAACATCTTTTCTTTTCTTTTTTGTAAACAGAGAAGAAAGAAATGGAGAGTGGAGGACCTATACGCAATTAGGTCAAAAGAATAGGGGGTGAAATCGAAACCGCACACTTAATGTGCGTTTCTGGTCAAAACCGCACACCCAATGTGCGTTTTGGCCAAAACAGATTTTTTTTTTAAAAAAAAAAAAAAACAGAAAATAAAAATAAAGAAGAAAAGTAAAGTGGGGGGCTGAAACTGCACACTAAATGTGCAGTTTTGGTCCAAACCGCACACATGGTGTGCGGTAGCTGAAACCGCACACTTAATGTGCGGTTTCGGTCCAAACCGCACACCCAGTGTGCGTTTTGGCCAAAACAGATTTTTTTTTTTTTT
>MVGT01002234.1:127914-161690 GCA_002174775.1 Macleaya cordata | reverse complement strand
AAAACCCTAATGTTCTAGAAGGACACATGTCTCATTGGGATTAGCTAATCTCAACACTCCACCAGATTTTGGACATGTGTCCAGTGGGTGACCAACACCCAAGATTCCTCCTTATCCTTTTTGAAACTTATGGCTAGAAATTATTTAGATGAGGTGTATAGATAAGATCAATGGAGGGCTTTTTTGAAAAAGGAGGGACTGGAGAATAATTTCAGGGAAAAATAAAGCAGGGGCCTGTCCAGAATTTTGCCAAAACAAGTAAAATAACGCGTAAAACACGTGTGGGTTAGGTTGACCCACATGCAAAAGGTGGGTGAGATTGGGCAAAGAGCGAAACCGCACACTTAATGTGCCATTTGGGCTGCCACGTCACCCACGGGTGACGCAGTGCGGTTTTAATTTTCTCTTTTTTTGGTTTTTTGTGTTTGTTTTTTTAAAAAAAAAAAAAACAAAACAAAAATAAAAGAAAAGGAATCGGTTTTATTAAAGTGGGTCCCTCAGCTTTTAAACAAAAATCAGATTTTCTATATTAATTGAAACCTAGTACCCGCCAATCCCAAGGTGACACGTGTCAATGCCTAAGCACCTAGAACCAAGTGGACTCCCTACGGTTCCTAATTTACATTGGTTCTAACCCAGATTTGAGATTTCTTTGACTTTAGTTCTCATTCTCAGTCCGATTTCGAACCGAACATTGGAGGAACGAAGTTTGGCTAGCTTGGTCCCATTAAGCCAATTTTGACGAAATTTCGCACGCAAATCGAGGTACACCCAAAATGGGTAATTTTCATTGGTGTGCAAAAATTTGGCGTCTACAATGCTGATTTCAGGTAACTATGTTCTCCTCATCATGTAGATCATTATCTCCAAAAATCAACCTATGGATACATTAAATGTAGGTCCCATGAGGGGTTTTTTTAAGGGGGGTATATAACCTAACCCTATAACTAAAGCCACATTAGGGTAATTTTACTTGCACCCCACTATTTTTATCAACACACCCGCCCACCCCAATTCATTTTCACTAGACCTGACAATGGGCTAGGGTTAGGGTTAGGGTTGGAGGATTTTCGAGCTAAGAAGCCTCGACCCTAATCCTAGCCCATTTATTAAACGGGCCAATTTCTTCAACCCTAGCCCTAACCCTGATAACCCTAACTATAATAACCCTAGTTATATTAATCTTATATATTATTTTAATTGTTATTAATTGAGTTTTAATTAAGAGGGAGAAGAAATAGTTTTTAATTAGTGAGAAAAAATATAATTAAAATAGACTTAAATAAGATTTTATATAGAGAGAGAATGAGTGGAATCAAAATCCTAATTAATACTTGCTTAGGGGGTTGGTAGATTGGTTCGTGGGTTGAGAAACCCCAACCCTAGCTCGGCCCATTTAATTGGCAGGTCAAGTTAGGGCCAGGTTATTAGGGTCGGGTTGGCGGGTTAGGGTTGATTTTGCCATGTCTAATTTTTACTGTAAGGGCACGGCCAGTGGAGAGCCCTAAACCCACCAATATTTTCGGTGGGTTTAAGGTATGGCACGGCCAGTGGAGAGCCCTAAACCCACCAATTAGTTTACGAAAACACATGCTTATTATATATTTATAATTAATTATTTAGTATATATCATGTTTATTTGATTAGTTATCTTTAAATTAAGGGTATTTTATTAAAGTGTTAGGTACATAATATATGGTAAATTTTTTTAAATTATTTAGTAAATAATTTTAGTTAAATTATTTTGGTTAAATATGTTTAATTTTAGTTGAAATTATAAATTAAATATATAGATGTTTAGTTGTGTTATATTATTTTTAGGGTTAATTTGTTAATATGTTTGGTACATAATTGTATATAATATTTATTCATGATAACTGTAGTATAATTAATTATTATTTTATTCGTATATTGTTCCTCAATTTAATTATTCAACGTATATTTAGGAATATATTTGGCTCCGGGTGTTAAAAGGCCCTAAAGGATGAAGCTTATCTTATAGACATGGGTATCATATACAAGCCGACCCAAGCTTACCCATCGAGTTTTACGAACTAGTAGCTAATCCTGATGTAAATGATTATTTAATAAATCATTTATCCCGGTCGAAGAAATTCACAGGTGGATGGACTGGTATGAATAAAATTTACAAAATTGCAACAAAAAGTGCAAAAGCGAAGATCTTAATTGATAAATCTGATTGGGATCGATTATGCACGATTGAGGCCCCCAACAGTGACATCAAGCTTGTAGATGGATTGTTAAGACGATGGTGGGACACCACACATACTTTCTATTTTTCAAGGCTTTAGATTGGTTTCACCCATTGGATTTTACTTTTTTGACTGGCATTCCAATTGGGATTGGGCAATATTCTCAACGATTTAACGTAGAAAGATTTTCAGATTACGAGTCCTTGATGTTCACCTTCTTTCCCAACCTTTATGATCAACTAGAGGCGGAGAAACATATTTTTATGGGACGTGGCATTCCCAATATTATTTTCAAGGAATACATTCTTAAATAAAAAAGGCCAGGATAGATCTGGTGAAGGAGAAGAAATAGCTCGAGCGTTTTTTATGTGGATGGTCGGGCACGTTTTCTTCTGTAACTCTAGTGTTACCGTTAATGTTAGTTGGCTAGCATTTTTCATTGACCGTACTGTTGTAGGTACATACGACTGTGGATCTTCTATTCTCGCCTGAATTTATCGGTTTACAAATGGTTTTGGGAATGGTAAGTCTAGATAGTCCTCCAGAAATGGGAACAAAATCAGCGATATCAATCCAATACACAACTTTTTTGATCATTGATTGATAGTTTTTCTGTCAATAAATAAAATATACCGCAATCGCACGGTCTACCAAAGTAGATCTAGCAAGTACGGGTCGAACCCACAGAGACTTGTGCTTGGCAATCTAAAAATAAAATCACCTAAACTAACCCAAAAGTGATAGTGATCGATTTGAGATGGATTGAATTAACTAAAAATGCAATAATGAAAACTACGAAAATAATATGATAAGAAAAAAATGCAAAGGCTAAGAATCTACCACCTTACTATTATAATTCTATGGATTTAATTTAATTGTTCCCGATTAATAGTTACGAGTAACACTCGAGATGAAAATCTCCTGTTTTCTCGAAGATGGGATCGTTGAGTTCTTCAAATAATTAAGATGACAATTATTTCTCGGTAAAAAAAAATACAACTCTAAAGCATTACTTGTCTTCTTACAGCACAAATAATCAAAAGTGATGTATTATGCAATTAAATCAGGACACAATTAATTGATGATTTATATAAACTCAAACTACTACATATGCATCACATAAATAGTGAAAGAACAATAAATTCATCAACTGATTTAAATGAGAAATAAAATTAATGCATTAGAGGTCATCAAGGAACCATACAATTAAATCCTAGAACTACTCAAGTTTAGGGCTTCATCATAGCCTAAGCTAGGAATTAGAACCCCATAACTGAGATCATGGTTCTAATCTAAATAACAAAAGAGAAGAACATAAGATACAAAGAAAATGAGATACAGCTGGTGAACTGATCTCCTTCCTCTCTCTCTCCCTGGTTCTCTCTCTTCTTCCCTGAAAATCACTGGTTCAAGGCCAAAAAAAAAAACCTCCTACGCAGCTCCCCTCCCCCAGCTCTCTCCTCCCTCTCTCCCTGTCTCTCTCTCTCTTATTATACTCACATAAGAAATGGTGCAGCGTGCAAGTTTTTGGCTCGCGTGGTCTGCACCCTCCTGCAATAACTTTGAGACAAGCAATAATGAGAGAGAAATTATGGGTTAGAAATTATAAAGTAATAAAAAGGGTATGAAAAGTGGGAGACAAACTTGAGAAACATGGGACAAAATTATGAGTGGGTTTGATTTTTTAATTCTTTTCTTTTGAGTGTAGTGGAAAAAATAAATTAAAATAAAGAAATTAAAAGGAGAAGAACGTGGAGGGTGGTGGGTGAATGAAACTTGATTTTTTTATGATTTGGTATATCACTAAAAGTGATACACATGTGGTAGCAAAATCAAACCCACTCTTCTTTCTTCAACCGTTAGATTTGGGTCCCATTATCTACAAAATTAACAAAATCCAATTTTTATTGCAAGAGTACCCTAATTGCACCCTAAACTACACTTAAGTAATAAAATATGAAAAATGCAAGATTTGTTCAAAATGTAGAATTTTATGCATAAAAGGGTCCCAACAATGCCTAGAAAAAGTATTCAAAAATGTAATATTTGGCACTTATCAATCATCCACAGTTATTCGTTGCCAAGTCCTCAATACAGGCCCCGCCGAATATATGGCATCGACGTCTTGGTCATGTCAATTCCCGAGCTTTATAAATTTTACATAGATCTAAATTTATTTCCTTTGATGGTTGTTTTAGTCCTCACATTTGTGAACCTTGTCTGATGGCCAAACGGCTACCTTTTAATATTAATAATCATTGTTGTTCTTCTGTTCTTGAAATGATTCATATGGATATTTGGGGACCATCTCCAATTTTATATGTTTCTAGTTTCAAGTATTTCATTATTTTATTAACCACTACAATCGTTATACTTGGTCTTATTCAGTGACAAATAGATCAGATTTTGTGCTTTCAGACCTTTGTTGAAACCCATTTTAATGCCAAAATTAAAGTTCTCCAGATTGATGGAGGTATATACTGAATTCGCTAAGACTGATTTTTTGAATTACCTTAATAATTGTGGAATTGAACAATGATTGTCCTGCCCTCACACTCAATCTCAAAATGGAAGGGCAGAACATAAGCATTGCCCCATTACTGAGACTGACCTCACTCTTCTGTTTCAGAGTCGTTGTCCTGAATATCTATGCCTTGACTCTTTCCAGATGACCATCTATCTAATCAATCGCCTTTCTACACCTATCCTTGGGCGAACTTCCACATACTATGTTCTCTATGGTAAGTGATCTTCTTCATATGATATGTTGCATGTGCTCGGTTGTTTGTGTTTTTCATATTTATGAGATTATTTAGCTCATAAATTGGCTCCTCATAACACCCCTTGTGTGTTTCTTGGTTATAGTTTACACCATAAAGGGTTTCGGTGTTTAGATCGCAAGACACAATGCATCTATATCTTTCGCCATGTCATTTTCGACGAGACTGTTTTTCCTTATGCGACCTCCATCACCCTACACTACAAAAATTAAGGCTTTTTGTGACGGTCCAAAATCGTAGCAAAAAGAGAGGAAATCGTAGCAAATGCCTTTTTGTGACGGTTTTTAGGGCGTAGCTTTAAGTGGCGTAGCAAATGTCTTTTGTGACGAAATTTAGCTACGAATTATCAAATCGTAACAAATATTCTTCTTTTTGCTACGNAGAAAATGTATAGTGTAAATATTTATTTGTGACGCAAAAAACCATAGCAACAGAGTAACAAGTCGTAGCAAATAATCATACACTTGCTACGGTTGTTTCTGTACCGTAGCAACTGACCCCATATTTGCTACGGAATTTTGTAACCGTCACAAATAGCCCGTAGCAAAAGCACGTTATTTTTGTAGTGAGCTATCTGCTTCTATCATTCAAGATTAGGTACATTTTTGGGATCTGATACAGATGTCTCTCCCAGTGATATACATACTTTTAGACCGGATCCACCACCCATGCAAGTTTTCTAGAAAGCTCGGTCTCTTATTGATGAGTTACATCTATCACTGTTTACACATGCATTGCTACCATCCACATCCTCTATGCCAGAACATGTTAGATTCATAGGTTCCCTCTTTGGATTTGTCAATTTGCGTGTCAAATCAAACTCAATAGGTCTATGTAACTTGAGTTAGAGTTAGTATGTTATCTCTATGATCGGGTTATTGAAGATTAAAGACGAAGAAGATTCGATTTGCAGAGAAGCTCATACTCAACACCACGGGAAAATATCTTAGGATGGTAAGTGACTTAGATACCTAGTATCATCATAGGTGGTTAGTTTCAAATAAGACTATAGGTAAATTGTCCTACATAAAATAGAAGTTTTCATGGTGCTTTAACACTTATAATCTTTCATAGGTCTGTTGATTTCGATATCATCCTTTTGATTTCGAAATGAAAAGCAAAGTCAGTTAGACATACGACTTTGATTTTGATACCACCAATGTTACTTTCGAAATGAGTTCAATCGCTATTCTGGAAAACATGTGAACTTCCTGTCGATAGGAATATGTTGGTTTCAAAACCAATAGGCCAGTCTTGAAAACAGACAAGCTTGCTTTCGATAGGGACATAATTACTTTTGAAAAGACCTCTAAAGAGGAGAGTTTGCTTTTGTTATGAAATATGTACATATAGAAACTAACGTGAGAAATCTCTTTTAGAAGTTGTTAAAATTCAAATTCTTATTTGAATGAGATTCCTAACTGACCTCAAATTGATTTAGGGGTTTTCTAAATATGTAGATCATACCATACCTCTATAAAAGGATTATGTTAACCCTACTTCTTATAATCCCACACAATTCAACAGCTTGGAGTCCTAAACTCATACTTCTAGATTATATGCTTGTTGAAGAAAATTAAATCCTTCAAACTTTAGTCTTAAACCTTTGTTTGGGGTATGCCAATAGACTACCGATGTGTGAACTTGTGGATTTAAGTTCGTGGCAATTGCTCGTGAATTCGGGTGATTGTTCGTGTTGAGGAACATGGTGGATTCTGAGTTGGAAACGCATAGTATAAAGATCAACTAAGTGGCGGTTCATGGATACGAGTCGTAGAGATTGCATTTGGCTGACCAGATCGTGGAGTTCGAGTCTTGAGTCAGTGGGTAACAGTTTGTAATTACGTTCTCGTTTACTTAGTGGATTGTTTCGACTAGACTAGGTCCCGGGGTTTTTCCCAGTTTAAATTTTCTTCGTCAACAAAAATCTCTATGTTCAGATTTTTTATTTCATAGAGATTGAAATATTCAGGTCTTATTCTTAATTCTGCATATTAAAATCGAATAAGTCAATACTATGTTTTGATATTTTTGTTAGTAGGCTTATATTATAACTAATAATTTTTAATTGTTATAGATTTTATCTCTCTTCTTAATTACACATTTTCAGTTAGATTTGACAACCACAGGGACTTTGAATTTTTCAATTGGTATCAGAGCCTAGTTCAATTTTTAGGGTTTTAACAACCTTAGAATGATCCCAGCGTGTAACTAATGGATTCACAGAAGGAAGTGCTGTGAATAAGCCTCCGTTGTTCAAAGGGAACAACTACCCTTATTAAAAGGCTCACATGAGGACGTTCCTCAAGTTCTTAGATGAACGAGTATAGAACACCATAGAGATACTTTAGACTGCACCTAACATGATGCAAGGGATTGGTGATAATTCGGTTGAGGTTCCTAAACCTAAAGACCAATAGAGTTCTGATGAACTTGATAAATCTACTCGTAACAGTAAGGCTCTCGCAATGATATTTATGCTGCTATTTCTGCCAAGGAGTTTCATCATATCTCTAATTGTAAAGTAGCTAAAGAAGCATGAGAAATTCTAAAGGTTACACACAAAGGTACTAAAACAGTGAAGATAGTAAAGCTTCAAATGTTGACCACCCAGTTTGAGACTATTAGAATGGATGACAATGAAACTTTTGATAATTCTATGCTAAATTAAATGAAATTATCAATAATTCTTTTGCTTCGGGTGAAACTATTACTAACTCCAAGGTAGTTCGTAAGGTTTTGAGATCTCTCCCTGAGAGGTTTCAAGCTAAAGTTATGGATATTGAAGAAAGTAAAGATATTGATGCTATTCTTCCTGAGGAACTTGCAGGTAATCTTATAACTTTTGAGGCTAGTTTCATTTCTACAAGGAAATAAAAAAATATTACTTTTATAGCTTCTAAGAGTCTTTGTCTCTCTCCAACAAAGAAGATGAAGATCGCTCTAGTGATGATGAAATTGCTCTTCTTATAAGGCAATTCAAGAAGGCTTTGAAAAACAAGAAGGAGAAGTTCTAAAAACCTACTCCACCACCTCACTCGCTCCACCACCATCGCCAATGTTTTAGAGAGAAAAAAAGTGAGAAAAAAGAGAAGGGAGATCTGAAGAGAAAAAAGGGATCTAAAAAGGGAGGAGATTTGGATTTGAATAGAATAAGTCAAATTTTTAAAAATAACCAACGTCACCGGCATTCTGAATTTTAACAATATAGAGTCAAATTTTTAATAAAATTTGACAGGTTCTTGTCTAATAATAGCTAGATCTGATTTTTAAGTTTTAGATAGAGAAAGAAGAGAAGGAGATGAAGATATGGAGAAAGAAAAAGAGAAAGAGAGTACTAAGAATAAGAGAGGAAAGATGATAGTAATGGAGGTGGAGGTGGTGGGGTTGGTATGTACTAGAGGTGATGGTTCTACCGGTGGTTGGAATATTGGTGGTGGGGTATAATTATTTTTACTGGTGGGGTGTATTTAGTTATGTTTAATGAAGGGAGTCCCCCTAGAAAAAAACATAGGGTTGAGGGCAACAGAGGCGAAACGAGGAATTCATAATGGGGAGGGCTAGTATAAAACTTCTTTAACAATAGTCCGTTTAACTCATGTTTAATACCCAAATTTTATGTTTTTTTAATTGAACATTCGTATCCACTCTCATACTTTGCAATAAACATAAGATTAAATAAGTATATTTGGTTAATCACATTGTAAAATCCCTAACCTCATCATGAATTTATTGAAAATCAACAATGAAATGGACATTATTTTCACGGTTAATTCAGACTAACTATTGATGGAGTAAGAGGTTTTATAATGGACTAATTTTTTGTGAGGGGGATCTCCATGGTGAGGAGAACATCCTCACAAAAACCCTAACCTTATCACGAATTATTGAAAATTAACGATGAAATAGACATTATTTTCACCATTAATTCAAGCTAACGATTGATGGGTTAGGAGTTTTAGAATAGACTAATTTTTAGTGAGGATGATATTCATGGTGATGAGAACATCATCGCAAAAAACTTAGTCCATTCTAAAATTTCTCACCCCATCACGAAGTGGTTGAGAAGATAGTGAAATTATATAAATTCAATAAATTCGTGATGAGGGAACTATCTTGAGAGAATTTTTTTAAAGAATTCTTATTTTATTTGAAATACACAGATACAAAGGATAATTGAGTATTTAGGGGAGTTTAGGGGAGGAAGAGAGGGTACAATTGGTATTAATTGTAGTCAAACACCATTATATTATAGCCCTCAATTTCTGCTTTCACATTACCCTGGGCTATAGACCTTCTAACCCCAAAAGTAGGTCTACCCAATCCCTAAATCCATAGGTAAAAGAAATTATTTAAAAATTCACCCTGGGCTACAGCCCTCCCTAGTCTATAGGTAGTTACGCCCCTGGAGGGGAAGGTTCAAACTTGGACTTAAACCCAACTTTTGAACATGCCCCCAACGAAATGGGGAGCCTCAATAACCCCACCCAAAAAAAAAAAAAATCTCACCACTTCATCTTTCCCACCAAAAGCAACTCCACCACCAAGAGCACATGCATATCCTATCAAGATTTTGTCATCTTGGTAGTTGGGTTCTCGTTATCTGGATCGCTTGGATCACCTACGCCTAGTGTTTTGTCCGTCCAGCGCGCTGTTGATCAGTTAAGTGACTATGCCAGTATTGTGTATTTTTGGTAAACATGTAACCTATGCAGCTGGGGAGAGTTACGGTTTTTACCATGGTGAAGGAGAGCTGAATTTGTGGGGTCAGCAAATACCATCACTTAATCACTGTTTTTTGCCTGCCTTAGCGAGATTGTTTGGGCAACAAGTTATTGTTTCTCAAACTGTTGCCTTTTACTAACAGTTACCTTTGTCAAACTTAGAAAACCGTTGCTGTTTCTTAACATATGCAGCTGCTAACACTGCATAGGAAAACCGTTGCCTTTAATAAGCGTTGCCTATCCTTGTTGCCTGTCCTAACCGGTTCTTTTTAATAATCATTGCCTTTCGAACCCCTACCTTTTCTTACTGTAGTTTTTATAACTGTTGCCTTTTATAAACTGTTGCTTGGACTCCAAAACTTGCTTAAACCAACACTATCGCTTTAAAATCCTAAAATGTTGCCTTAAAACTGAAACCATCTTCTTAAAATTGAAAGGATCACGAAAATCCTTACACTTTCATGGTTAAAAATCAAACTTTGGTGACAAATAGAAGACCAGACCACTTATCGGTGTACAGAATTATAACTTAGTATAATGCTGTGTTTTATTCCCTATGTTTGGCTCTCGTCTATGCTGAGCATGTTCTTCTCTTTGTCCTTTGAGTGAGCTCCCCTGTTTTCCTTCTCAAATAAATTTCTTTTTTATCGAACAAAAAAAAAAAAAAAAACAAAAAAACAAAATTTTCAAATGTAAAAGCTTAGACGTCAAATATTAGAAGAAATTTAAACGATTCATTCAAAATTATGTAAGACATAAATAGAATATTTATAAGAGATTTAAAAGGATAGGTTTCAAAATAATTAACTTCAGTATAACAAATATTAATTAATTGTATATGTTTTAGGAAGTGCAGAAGATTGAATCGATTAATTATGGTTAATTATCACCAAAACATAATTTGTTCTTTTATGATTTTTGCAATTAATACAATAAATATAATCAGGTACATCCTTTCCTTTATTTCATGAGTTTACAACAAATAAATATATTCCTCTTATTAATACATATTCATTCATTCTAGTTGTTATTCATCCAAAATTGAGATTGGAGATAATCAACCAATTTCTTGTCAACTTGAAAACCCTTGCTGAGAACATCATCGTTGATGGATGGTTTCGATCCGAATAATGCGTTCGCAATTGTGATAACACCAGGGTTTTGGCTGCTCAAAGCGGCAATAGCAATGGCATTGGTCTTACCCACATTGAATTGGAAGTGAATGAGGCCAATGGGGAATACAAACACATCACCTTTGTGAAGGATCTTGGTGAAGAGCCGGTTATCGGGATTTGATGTGACGAATCCGACATAGAGGGTACCCTGCAAGACTACTAGGATCTCGGTGGCTCTTGGGTGCGTGTGTGGTGGGTTAAGACCGTAGGGTGCATAGTCTACACGAACCATAGAGATGCCAAGGGTGTTAAGTCCGGGTATCTGGGCTACATTAGCCGGTGTGACAATGGACCCAACCGGGTTCGATGTGTTTCCGGGTATATTTAGCCCAGAAAGGAAGAAATCATTAGCTGTAGCAAGCTTGGGGTCCTTGCAAAATTTTCCATTCACAAACACTGCATCATTGTAATAAAAAAAAAAAAAATCAATTAGCTAGAAGTACTTAATAAAAGAAAATTTAAAAACATGCAAAACATTGAAATCACAGTGCAAATAAGGAAACTAAATATATATCAGAGGAGCTAGGTTTTATATATTTATATACCAGCAGCTTTAGGCTCATCAACAGCAACACAGAAGTCCTGAAGGGGACTTGGGTCAGAAGCAAAGGCAACAGAGGAAAGTAAAGCCAAGAAGGCTACTACTACAAAGAGATAACCCATTAAGCTTTTCATTTTCTTCTTTCTGATCACTGATCAATCCCTCTGCTGATGATAGCAAAAGACCTGCTACAATTCAATTCCCTCAAACCAATATATAGAACTCTATTTCAAGTGTTTGCTATAGCTGTTTTTGTTAATAATCTAGCTAGGTTAAGAACTCCTATTTATAGAGAGGAGAGAGTGCACATTGAAATGGTCCTTTGGTACTGTAGAGAAACTTATAACTAGGTAATTAAATTAGATTATAATAACAATTACTTGTTTGAATTAGTCCATCTAATTAAACTACGGCGAAGAATTCTTGTTTTTTGATCTTCGTATACAAGATATATAATAGACATAGTCTTCTATATATCCAATGATTAATTTCATGAAGACCGGACAGTATGTATTGATCATTAGGTGATTAATATAATAGTTAGTTGACTTGGCTAAATATCGATCCTTCTCACTAACTTGATTAATTATACGTTAAATGGAACTGAATATATGCTTAATTATGGTCGTCTCACTGATTAAGTAATTGACTAATTATGCGACGAATGGTACACGGGACGTTGCCAAGTCAAAATTAGAAAAAAGGGAACATGGAAGTCATTTCGATCATCATATTAATATTTTTGTTTTTGAAAGAGAAAATAGATATCAAAAAGATGCTAAGGCAGCATCAAGGGAATACAAACGATCCTCGGTAATAGTTGTATGCTTTCTGTTTGAGTTGGGGTTGTTTCTTGGCTTCTTTTTTTTGGAGTTTTTGGTCTTTTTTGTGTATAACTCTCTTGTACTAAATGGGATCAATCAATAAATTTTTTTCCGATCAAAAAAAAAGAAAAAAAGAAAAGCAATTACATAGTACATAGATTATCCCAATCCAAAATAAAATTCTCAAAACTTAAACCACTAAAGTATCTCTGCGACTTATCCAACTGAAAATGAGAGCCTTAACGTCAACCAAAACCTGAGATAAACAGCGAGCTTTGTTATGAAATTGGCGCCTATTTCTCTCATTCCACCACCATATCGCGAACGGTAAACAAAACCTCAAGAGGGTGCTAAATTCCGGAGAGAACTTAATCTGCTAGCTCCATAAAAACTCATAAATTGTTCTCTGAAACGTCCATTGTAGATTTATCAACGATAGGAAATGATCCCAAATATTCCGAACAAAACTGCAATGAAGTAAAATGTGATTAGCAGATTTTTGTTTGCATAAGCACATGAGGCATCTATTGACGAGCGTCATACCCCTACGTTGAAGCGTGTCTTGGGTTAGTGCTCCTTGAAGGCAACCTGCTTAATTAATGTAGTCTCAAAATTATGCTTAGTCTTCATAGGATATGCATGGTGCCATGGTGGGATGTTTAAGTTTAATTTGAAATTAAGAGGACTCTATGACCTACTATCATCCAGACTGAAAGTTCAAGAACAACAGAAGCGCATGCTGCGTCATTGAAGGGGGTTCTGAACAAGGGAAGTGCCTAGTTGTGGGGATAGGTTTTGTAGTTGTAGTTTAGGGCTCCGTTATGCTTCAGTTAATGAATGTATTATTTGTGAAGTTTTGAAAAAATCAATCAAGGGACTTGGGTATCGATACCCACAAGGGAATGTATCGATACCTGCTGAAGCGAATTCGTCAGCTGACAGGAGTATCGATACCCATCTTTGGGGGTATCGATACTAGTTAGTTGGGTACTTCAGATATGCCCAGTATCGAGACCACTAATAAGGGTATCGATACCTTATGGAGATTTAGTTGCAGGAAAGTTTCTAACTTACAAAATTTACTAATTTTTGTCCTTTAGGGCTTGGGATTCTTCCTATTTCGTAGAGAACTCTTGTGGGCCTATAAATAGGGGTTTATTAGGGTCTTCAAGGTATAGAGAGGTGAGAGCAATATTTGTGAGCGCTTTCAACAAGGAGGGTTTGAGAGAATCTTTGTAAAGATTGAGAGGCTTGAAGCTTGGGTTGCTTGTAAGGTAAGTCCTTATATCCATTCTTCATTGTTTTCATTATAGCAGAAAGAGTTTATCGTCATCCATGGATGTAGGCAATCTTACCGAACCATGTGAATCTTGTCCGTTGTGGTGTTTAATTATTTCCCTGTTTTATGTTCTTGGTTTACTTGTTTGATTGCTTATCTTTAGTTTGTGGTTGAATTGATCCCTAAATTCCTAACCAACTAGTATCAGAGCTTTTAGGGATCCTTTAATTCATTCTTAAGATGGCATCAAAACATGTAAATATTAAGAACTCTAGGTTTGATGTGGAGAAGTTTGAAGGAAAAGTAAATTTTAGACTGTGGCAAGTCCAAGTGAAGGATTCGCTGATTCAACAAGATTTGCATAAGGCCTTAAGGGGAAGACCAGCGGACATGAATGATGATGAATGGGAAGAATTTGATTTACGGTCTCGTAGTGCGATTCAATCGTGTCTGGCACGGGAGGTCAAATACACGGTGATGCATGAGAAATCGGCTGCATCGTTATAGACAAAGTTGGAGAAACTGTATATGACGAAGTCTCTATCAAGTAGGTTTTTTCTGATGAAGCAATTATATCGTTTCCAGTACAAGGAAGGTACGGCTATAAACGAGCACATTAATAATTTTAACTAGTTAATTTGTGAGTTATTGAATGTGGGTGGAGTAGTGGCTGATGAGGCACATGCTATGCTACTACTAGGTTCTCTTCCCAACTCATATGAACCATTTGTTCAGAGAATCTTGGGTCCAAAGGAGAGAATCAAGTTAGAAGAGGCTACATCATCTCTTTTATCGGATGAATTCAGAAAGATGGATGAAAGATAGAACAATCAAACGGCATGCTTGTTTGTGAATGGTAACGAGAAGAAGTCCAAGAATAAGAAATTTAGAAAGAGAAAGACCAAGAAGGAGATTGAATGCTATTGGTGTCAGAAGTAAAGACACATGAAGAGGGATTGTCCTAAGCTAAAACCTAGAGTCGGAGAGGGACCAAGTTCACAAGTAGCAGTAGCTGAGGATGAGTCAGATGCAGGAAAGGTGTTGACGGTCACGACGGGTGATCATTTAAAGGTATGGATTCTTGATTCTGATTATTTTTATCAAATGTGTCCCAATATGGACTTGTTCACTTCTTACAGGGAGTTGGATGGTGGTTCGGCATTGTTTGGCAACAACTATGTTTGCAAAACCGTTGGTATAGGAACAGTTCAAATCAAGACCGATGAGGTAAGGTGAAAACTTGATCTGAGGTTAGGCACATTCCTGAACTAAAGAAAAATTTGATCTCACTCGGTGCTTTGGAGTCCAATGCCTACATATTTGTGGCTGAAGGGGAATTTCTAAAAGTTGTAGATTCAAACTGAAGGTTGGTAATCCAAGGAAAGAGGAAGGGAAATATATATTTCCTTTCGGGATGTACGATAATAGGTGGAGCTATTGTGGGTACCGAAGATGATGAAGAATCTAGCCAAGCAAAGCTATAACATATGCAACTGGGGCATATGAGCGAGAAGGGGCTGGATGTGTTGTGTAAGCAAGGGGTGCTTGACATATTGAAGAAGGTCAAACTTAGTTTCGGTGAGTATTGTGTTTACGAAAAACATTATAGGGTGAAGTTTGGCAAAGGTGTTCATCATACCAAAAATACTTTTGACTACATTCATTCGGATGTGTGGAGGTCTTCTAAAGAAGTGTCCAAGGGAGGTATAAGGTATTGCCACTTTTATTGATGATTTTTTCAATAGAGTGTGGTTGCACACCATGAAGACAAAGGATGAAGTCATCGAGAAGTTTAGGGTGTGGAAGACTATGATTGAGACCCAAGCTAGTAAGAATGTTAAAAGACTTAGGTTTGATAATGGTAGGGAGTACAAGAATGACCCTTTAAAGGAGTATTGTCAGAATAAAGGCATAGTAAGATATTTTACTGTGAAAGAGACACCTCAACAAAATGGAGTAGTGGAGAGGATGAACCGGACCCTTATGGAAAGAGCACGATGCATGTTATCCAATGCTGGATTGGGTAATGAATTTTAGGCTGAGGCAGTAAATATGGCGTGCTACATTATCAACAGATCACCAAGTGCAGCGATAGAGTTGAAGACACCTATCGAGGTATGGTCCGGAAAACCTGCTTTTTTATGATTCCTTGAAAATATTTAGTTGTCCTACTTATTATCATATTAAGAAAAGTAAGTTGGATCAAAGGCTGAAGAAGACCATTTTCAGTCAAGGGATATAAATTGTGGTGTATACAAAATCACAAGGTTGTGATCTGTAGGGATGTGACATTTGATGAGTCAGTTTTACTACACCCTAGCAAAGAAACTTCAACTCAGGTGGAGAAGAATGGTGGTGATACTTACAGGTGGAGATTACATCTCAAATTGATTCCATGTCAGAAACAGATGTGGATGAGGAAAAGGTTCCTACCAAAGAACCTCGACAACAATTGGTACAATCCTTGGTGGACAGAAGGGAGAAAAGAACCATTAAGGCACCAGTTAGGTATGGCTACGAGGGAAGTGTAGGTTATGCATTGATGGATTATGGTGATGAGCCAACCACTTTTCAGGAAGCATTGAAGGATGTGAACTATGATCAGTGGAAAGCAGCGATGGGTGAGAAAAAATGAACTCTCTTTATAAGAATCAGACTTGGGAGCTTGCAAAGTTGCCTAAGGGAAGCAATGTAATTGGGTGTAAATGAGTGTTCACTATAAAGGAAGAAGCTCTGAGTATAACTGGCATACTGTTTAAGGCGCAATTGGTAGCTAAGGGTTATGCACAAAGGGAACGTGTTGATTACAATGAAGTTTACTCTCCGGTGGTAAGACATTCTTCAATCCTAGCCTTGTCAGCTATTGTGGCATTTTATGATTTAGAGTTAGAGTAACTCGACATAAAAACAACATTCTTACATGGTACTTTGGAGGAGGACATATACATGTTACAGTAAAAAAAGGTTTTGATGTTGCAGAAAAGGAAGAGTATATATGCAAGCTAAAGAAGTCATTAATTGAATGGGCTCAAACAGTCGCCTAGGCAGTGGCATAAAAGGTTTGGCGCATTTATGATGGGCCAGAGGTTTACACATAGCTTGTATGATAGTTGTGTGTATTTTAAGAAGCCACCAAATGGATCTTTGATTTTCTTACTCTTGTACGTGGATGATATGGTCATTGCTGCGAAGAGCATGGTTGAAATTGAGAAGCTGAAGTCTCAATTGAATATGGAGTTTGAGATGAAGATTTGGATGCAGCTAAGAAGATTCTTGGCTTAGAGATTCTTAGGGACAGAAAGAAGGGCAAGTTGTCTCTTATATAGGAGATACTTAGAAAAGGTTCTTGCTAGGTTCGGAATGCAAGATTCTAAATCGGTAAGTTTACCATTGGAGGCGCACTTCAAGTTGTCGACAAAGATGGCTCCAAGAACTAAGGAAGAAGAGGAGTACATGGCTCGTGTTCCGTATGCGAGTGCGGTTAGTAGTTTGATGTATGCTATGGTTTATACTCGACCAGACATTGCACATGCAATTGGGGTTGTTAGTTAGTTTATGGCAAACCCGGGGAAGCAACATTGGCAGGCGGTCAAGTGAATATTGAGGTACCTATAGGGTACCATTGACGTAGGTGTGGTGTACCAGCGAGATGGTGGTCTAGGACCACAAGTTTGTATCTATGTGGATGCAGACTATGCAGGTGATGCAGATCAATCTAGATCTACTGCGGGATATGCTTTTACATTGACTCGAGGTCCAGTGAGTTAGAGGTCAACATTATAGTCAATTGTTGCTCAATCAACAGCGGAGGTAAAATTGATCGCTGTAACAGAGGCCATTAAGGAAGCCATTTGGCTTAAGGAATTAACTAGAGACTTGGGTATTCAGTAGGAGTGCATTCAGATGCATTGTGATAATCAAGGTGCAATCGACTTAACAAAGTATGAAGACTTCCATGGAAGGACAAAGCATATTAATATTCGTTATCATCTAGTGCGAGATAGTATAGAGGGTGGAGGATTTTCTTTTCTGAAGATTAACACAAAGGAGAATCCTGCAGATATGCTGACAAAAGTGGTACCATTGATTAAGTTCAAGTATTGCCTGGACTTAATCAATATTCTATGGGTGGAGGCACTGTGAGGCGCAAGGTAGTGACGATGATGAATGTGAAGAGAAAAATACGCACGTGAAGTGGAGTTTTTTCAAAAGGTAGAGATTTGTGAATTTTTGGAAAAATCAATCGGGGGACTTGGGTATCGATACCCACAAGGGAGAGTATCGATACCTGCTGAAGCGAATTCATTAGTTGACAGGAGTATCGATATCCATCTTTAGGGGTATCGATACTAGTTTGTTGGGCACTTCAGATGTGCCCAGTATGTGGGTATCGATACCTTCTGGAGATTTAGTTGCAGGAAAGTTTCTTACTTGCGAAATTGGCTACATTGAGTCCTTTAAGACTTGGGATTCTTTCTATTTTATGGAGAACTCTTATGGGCCTATAAATAGGGGTTTATTAGGGTATTCTAAGTATAGAGAGAGAGTTGAGAGCAATATTTATGAGAGCTTTCAATAAGGAGGGTTTAAGAGAATCCTTGTAAGGGTTGAGCGGCTTGAAGCTTGGGTTGCTTGTAAGGTAAGTTCTTGTAACTGTTCTTCGTTATTTTCATTATAGTGAAAATAGTTTGTCGTCGTCTGAGGATGTAGGCAACCTTGCCGAACTACGTAAATCTTGCGCGTTGTGGTGCTTGTTTATTTACCTATTTTATGTTCTTGGTTTACTTGTTTGATTGCTTATCTTTAGTTTGTGGTTGAATTGGTCCCTAAATTTCTAACATTATTAGGGTGTTCTTGCATCGATCTGGATCTTAACTTTGAAAACGAAATATGTTCTTTCACTATTGAGTGCATAATTATTACATATTTATCTCTCAATTTATATTAGTAAGTATTAAATTGTATATTATTTTTAATGATTTTTATTTTTGCAGATAAATAGACTTCAAATGCTTCAATTGTAAAATTTGGTTCAATTAGCCAAATTTATTAAAAGCACCCCACAAATCTATCAGAGGCACCATGAGAGTACATGCAAATGGCAAATGATGACCAAGTCAATTCAGTCAAAGGCAGTCAAAATTGGTCAAAGATTGGAGTTTAATCACTAATGAAACAAAGAAGGCAAAAATGATCTTAATGACATCATCATGATGTCAAACCACATAAGCCTTACAAATCATCCAATACCAAATTAATTATCAAAGAAAATATCCCCACCATCCAATACCTCCCACTTGCTAATTTTATTTATTTTACTTAAAGAATTTAAGTGGGAAGAAATCTATAAAATGGGGAGAATGAAGAAGAGAAAGGGGGAGGAAGAAGGGAGAATTGATTTATGTAAAGGGTGTTTCAATGTTGTTCTAACTCTCCATTAGGGTTGAGATGAAGCCTAATTTGTTCTAAGTTAATTTGAATCTATTTCATGTCAATTTTGTGTTAAAGTGCTTAATCTTTCTTTATCTTCTACTTGTGTTCTTCAATCTTTATTTTTCACCGTTGAATTTGATAGATCATACTTGGATTGACACCCTTGATGGTTTATGCTTATTATAGAGATTAATAAATATTGTAGAACTAATTATTAGATAAAGATTAGAAATTTAGAATTTTATTTTGTGCTTAATATTTATATCATCCGAATTAATAAATAAAGTCTTTTGTTAATTCGAGTTTGGACAATTTAATGGAATGGATTTAGTTAATTTATCATTTATTACGGTGGATTCAAATACCCTAGTTTCTTTAAATCTGTGAAGTTTTTATTTAGTTAATTTACTTGTTCTAAATCATCCAAAAATTCCAATTTATTTCAACCCTTAATTTAATTAATTTTACTTATTCCTTAATCCCTGTGGATCGACCCGTACTTGCCGTTGTCTCAATAGACAACCGTGCGATTGCGGTATAAATATTATTGAGTGATAAAATCACGATCAATCAATTGGCGCCGTTACCGGGGATTAAGGGTAATATGTATTTTTAATTTTATTTAGGGTAATTTTAGTTTAGATTAGTTTTTTTTTTTTCACTCTTTTAAAAAACCATATATATTATTCACATTGTTCATTGGTACTATTTATTTCAGTATATAATAAGAATTGTAATTTAAAAAAAAATAAAAATTCGATACATTCAACTGAAGGTACTAAAATCCGATGACATCAGCATGATGTCATGCTGATGTCATCAAGCAAAAAAATAGTTTTTTTTTTTGATGTTTTGTTAGTTTTTAATTTTTAGTTATAAAAAAAAAAACAGTATTGTTTCCATCTTTGTAATTTTTGTATTTTTTTAATAAAAAAAAAAGCAAAAAAAAAAAATCGGTATTAGTTGTATGGGATTTGATGACATCATCGTGATGTCACTGATTTAAACAAAAACAATTAGTCCTATTAATATAGGTGTAGTGTTTTTTTTTAATTTTTATTTTTATTTTGTAATTTAATTTAATTAAAAAAAAAACCAAAATTTTTTTTTTTATTTATTTATTTTTATTTTGTACAATTGTAGATACCTAGGTAATGATTGGTGATCCTTGTGTTTTTAGTTCTTTAAAAAAAAAATTTTTTTTTTTGTTTGTTAGGGTACTTTTTACCATACCTATGTATGTGGTCCCTTCTATTTTTATTTTTAAAAATTTTTGTGTACTACTTTAAAAATAATTAAAAAAAAAATTTTAATTTTTTTTAACGTACCCATCAGAACTTGTATTCGATGACATCAGCATGATGTCATGCTGATGCCATTAGTTTTATTTTGATTTTAAATTTTTTTTTTGTTAGTATTATTATTTTTTTTTTTTTAAAAAAGAAAAAAAGAAAAAGGTACTGTTCATCAGTACCTTTCCAGCACTATTCACTTAGGATTTTTTATTTTTATTTTATTTTTTTTTATTTTGTCATTTTTATTTTTTGTTAGATTTTACACTCGGGTATTTGTTGTTTTTGTGTTGTGCAGGTGAAGTGGGAACTCTCTAATTTTGGTAAGCCATCTTGTTGTTAAATGTTAGAGAGTTAGATTTGTTTTGATTTTTTTATTTAAGTCTAGGTTTTCTTTTTTCTAAAAAAAAAAAAGGATGGAAAGTTGGTATCAAAACAACAATGTTTATAATTATTGGGATTCTCATCAACCTTATGAAAGTTTTGAGCCATATTTTAGAAATCCCAATGATTATTCACAGATATATCAATCATCACAATGGAACCATGAACAATTTAATTTCAATCCATCCACATCATCATCATATTTGCAGGAAAATAACAATTGTCTTCATCATTATACATCTCAATTTACAGAGTTTAATGACGCACAAAGTGAAATAAGTGAAGAAACTAGTAGAATTTTAAATCAATTTTTAGATGTGAGCAATGCTTATGTCCCAAGAAACAAGTAGAAACATTGATAGAATTCTACAAAAGTTACATGACATGAGAAATAATGAAGGAGATGAATGTTATTATGAGAACAGAGAGATTGTTACACCCAATGACCATAACTTATCCTATAGTGTTTCTAGTTCCACTTCTGATTATATTGATTATCATTCAACTATTTCAGAGGAGAAAATGTGGACTAGAGACACAATAGCTTTAGATGATGTAACATATCAATGTTATAATGATGATGACAACATGATGTTAGGGGAACATGTTTATTTTGAGAACATTATTTTTGAGTCTCATGTCTCAGAGGCAGTGCACACCCCTACTATTTCCTTCTTCCAACATGTTTGTTCTGAAAACTTGAATAATGATGATGATAATGTGGGGATTGCAAATATTTTGAATGAGTGTGATGGTACACCACTTGTGTGTGAACTTGTACTTGATTCACAGCCTCAGGATCTTGTATCAACCTTGGAGGTCATTCTAATTGAGTACTTTGTACCAACATTTCATAGGGTTCCTAGTCTAAGGTTAGAATTAAGTTCTTCTAAAATCCTTTTGGACTATTTTGCCCTTCATGCCTCCACTGTTGTTAAGCAACCCTTGGAATCTGTCATTTTATCCACAACTAAGTATGTACCAATTGATCCATTTGATCCAATTTTTGTCCCAAGAGAACCTCTAAAATTATTTGTTTTGATTAACAAGTACAAATTTATTGCAACACATAGGTTTGGAGGTGGCTCTTTCACTTTGATAGTCTCACTTGCACTATCATATATTCATGGATTTGTGAGATTGTTATTATTTGTACATATTATTTTCTGAGTAGATTTCCAAATTTTTCGGTTATTATTTTATGGAGAGTTTGAGTCATTAGATTTTTATAGTTTTAGTAATTTGTTTGTAGAATTTTTCTTCTTTTGCTTATGAGATTTTCTTTTCTTACGCTTGTTTTATTTTATTGTGTCAGTTAGAGTCATTTTTTTTGTGCTAATCTAATATTTTCTCTTATAAAAATATGTTAATTTGGATTCTAGCATAATCAGAATAACAACATCATTATCTGGTAATCTCGTTCCTTATCTTTACTTTTTATTTTCTCATTTGTTCTTATTAATCTATACATCTTTTGAAACATTGAGGACAATGTTTAGTTTAAGTTTGGGGGTGAGGCCAGATGCATATTTTTTGTCATATTTGAATAAAAATTCTGTTTAAAAAAAAAATTTAAAAAAAAAATCAAAATTTTAAGCTCATTAACCTCGATTTATGATTACT
This sequence comes from Macleaya cordata, assembly GCA_002174775.1. Taxonomy (NCBI): domain Eukaryota; kingdom Viridiplantae; phylum Streptophyta; class Magnoliopsida; order Ranunculales; family Papaveraceae; genus Macleaya; species Macleaya cordata. The sequence goes on along the minus strand of MVGT01002234.1, from coordinate 139,422 downwards.
ATTATCTCTAGTACCTTGAAATATCTAAGTCTAGATGATAAGACACTTGTTTCTCGAGATATGGTAGCTTGATTTCTAGTAAGTGAATGTGTTTAACGTAAGTTTGCTTTATTACTCACCTATTTGAGATTTCTTAATCATATGATATGGAACAACTTTCATTATCTGCACCATTTGACTTGAATTTTTGGTGTCTATGTTCGACATTGTGTTGTTAGCCTGATAATCACCTAGAATCTTAGAATCATCTAAGTCTGATGAGCCTTGACTAGCTTATTCATTTGGTTGGCTGGGATAGTAGATGTTGTACACGTTATGGAAAGGAACCAGTGAATTAAATCGGGTGTACTGAAAAGGGCTACCTCTTGCTAAGGTTTAAATGGGCTGAAGTGTTGTATTATTGTATTCTCTATATTCTTGACTTTTTTCTCTCAGTTACAAAAAAAAAGAAAATATTCAAATAATGAGAGAAAAGTCATTGTCAGCGGCAAAATGAAAATTCAAAGTGTAAAAGAAAAGAAAGTGATGAAAATGACCTTGATGTGAAAGCAAGTAGGGTGAAAGCCGTCAGTGCAAAACGCGAGTAAACTGGAATATCACAGATAAAGCCCATGAGGTATTAAGGTGAACATCCAAAATTCTCGTAGTCCTGGACAGCTAGCTTGGTTTTGAATCAGTCTTTAGTTGGTTTGACCATTTCTTAGTGATTATCAGTGTTAACTCTACTTTAGAAGAGCTAGATTACTATTCTTGCTAAGTACAGATCCCACTTGCACTCCAATCATAAAGTTTTGAGAATCTCTAACTAGCGAGTACTGATTTGAACTCTAAAATTTGTTTTTAAAAGCTGGGAATCTTGTTATACTATGTTCTGAAAATTTGTGCCTTTGATATGCTAGATCAATGATATTGTAAAGGTCAACTCATGTATGCAATGGTTATTTTTCAAGGAATTGTGAGCTTATTTTTGGAAGTTTAAAATTTTGTGGGTACATTTACTGCAAACCCTCACGAGACTATAACTCGTCCACTAGGGGTAACCTAGGGGTTTAAAGGCTTATTGCATTTGCTAAATGCAATCGAGAATACCAGCGAAAGTGGTGTAGTTAGAAATTTGTGTGTTTGTTTTGCTCGAGGACTAGCAAAATATAAGTTTGGGGGTATTTGTTGAGTGCATAATTATTACATATTTATCCCTCAATTTATATTAGCTAGTATTCAATTGTATATTATTTTTAATGATTTTTATGTTTTTGCAGATAAATAGAATTCAAATGCTTCAATTGTAAAATTTGGTTCAATTAGCCAAATTTATTAAAAGCACCCCACAAATCTATCAGAGGCACCATGAGAGTACATGCAAATGGCACATGATGACCAAGTCAATTCAGTCAAAGGCAGTCAAAATTGGTCAAAGATTGGAGTTTAATCACTAATGAAACAAAGAAGGCAAAAATGATCTTAATGACATCATCATGATGTCAAACCACATAAGCCTTACAAATCATCCAATACCAAATTAATTATCAAAGAAAATATCCCCACCATCCAATACCTCCCACTTGCTAATTTTATTTATTTTACTTAAAGAATTTAAGTGGGAAGAAATCTATAAAATGGGGAGAATGAAGAAGAGAAAGGGGGAGGAAGAAGGGAGAAGTGATTTATGTAAAGGGTGTTTCAATGTTGTTCTAACTCTCCACTAGGGTTGAGATGAAGCCTAATTTGTTGTAAGTTAATTTGAATCTATTTCATGTCCATTTTGTGTTAAAGTGCTTAATCTTTCTTTATCTTCTACTTGTGTTCTTCAATCTTTATTTTTCACCGTTGGATTTGATAGATCATGCTTGGATTGACACCCTTGATGGTTTATGCTTATCATAGAGATTAATAAATATTGTAGAACTAATTATTAGATAAAGATTAGAAATTTAGAATTTTATTTTGTGCTTAATATTTATATCATCCGAATTAATAAATAAAGACTTTTGTTAATTCGAGTTTGGACAATTTAATGGAATGAATTTAGTTAATTTATCATTTATTACGGTGGATTCAAATACCCTAGTTTCTCTAAATCTGTGAAGTTTTTATTTAGTTAATTTACTTGTTCTAAATTATCCAAAAATTCCAATTTATTTCAACCCTTAATTTAATTAATTTTACTTATTCCTTAATCCTTGTGGATCGACCCGTACTTGCCGTTGTCTCAATAGACAACCGTGCGATTGCGGTATAAATATTATTGAGTGATAAAATCACAATCAATCATTCACCACCCACGTACGATAGTTTTACCTGAGATCTACCAACTCCTTACCCTCTTTATTAATTGTCGACGAAGGAGGTTTTTTGGTACTCAGTATGAAGGGGAGAGTAATTGGATTAATCGGCATTGTCTTTTTCTTCTGTGAAAACCACCAACTTTTTTTATTGTTTATTTTCATTTTATCTCATAATTATTAAAAAATAAATTTTAAATGTCAAAAGATTGAGAAAATTAGGGCCTGTTTGGTTCGTGATTGGAAAACTTATTTTCAAAAACTAATTTACACCTAAATTAACTACATTTTGTATCACATCTAAAACTATTTTTTTACCTTACTATAAAATCATAAGTGATTCAATTGAAAACAAAGAAAATAACATTTTTTGTTTTATAAAATCATGCACGATTTTATTGTAAATCCTAAAATAGTTTTGGATGTAGTACAAAATGCATATTAGTTTAGGTGTAAATTAGTTTTTGAAAACAAGTTTTTGGATCACAAATCACACAGGCTCTTAATATTCCTATCATACTGGTTCCCAAACTACAAAATAAGGATTCAATAAACTGTGCCAAAAATTGTCAATGTATCTTATATGATCAGGATTTGTGGGCCCAACTCAGCCAGTCCGAGGCCTAACCAATCTAGTCCCACATTGGGCATTAATTATTTTAGGTTGTCGGATCCACCAAATCGAGTGGCCATTAAGTTAGATATTAAGTTCTCTGTAAACATGACCTAGCACCAAGTAATGTGTTCTTCTTATGGAACTAATTAGACACAAACTTAGAGTCCACATTAACCAATACTTTGGTAATTCTAAGTTGATGACAAAGAGGGAGACCATTGAGAAGGGCCGTCGATTCAGCCAAATTATTAGTACGACCATCATATAAATTTTGAAATGCCGCAACCAACATCCCCTTATCATTCCTACTAACACCCCCACCAGCAGCCCCGAAAGACGAGGAAGAAGCCACGTCCGTACTGAGAATGAAATAGCCACAGGGAGGATAAGTCCATTTTAGAATCTTAACAGGGCTTTTTATGAACCTGGATGAGATATAAATGACACGTACATAAATAATATTATGCAAAATTCGCGGGCTGCGTTTGGAGACTGAAAGCAATGGATTAAGGCCAACAGTCCTGTTCTATACTAGAGACAATATTGTGGCCAAAACCCAATTTGGTAGTAAATTTCATCCTTTTAAATTTTTTTTCAGATGACCAAGCTATTAATCACATTCAAACCAACTAAACCCTAAACTTTCATGCTTGTTGCCCACAAAAACTTTCACTAATTTACTGGGGTTTTATGATTTTAGTCCCTAATTATTAGACTTATGTTTTAATCCAAAGGATAAATATATTTATGAATTTAGTCCCTAGTTTGTAAAAAGATAATGCTAATCTTTAAAAACATATTATTCCTTTTGTTTGCTTCAAACTTACGGTGGCTGGCGAAAACCTCATTATTCCTCCTCCTTCTGATTTATTTTATTCTCTAGCTACCGGCAAACTCTTTCATAACTTTTCTCGTCTCGTATATTCTCCGATCGACTTCATTATATCTTTACATCTCCGATCTCATCTTCTTCTCTGAAGAACTCATCCTTCTTCGACGAATTTTCTATTAGCGGTAAGTTCTTCAATTTGTTTTCAAACTTAGATTTGCAATATCTCATTTTTTACTCCAATGAACTCGCAGATCTGAAATAACTGAAATTACAAGTTTGAAGTTTAGATCATGAATTTATTGCAAGTTTGCGATCTATTTTTCTCTATACTTTTTCTTTCTTTCTTAATTTTCTCTCACCTTCATTGCCATTGCAAGCTCAGATCTACAATTTCTGAAATTGTAAGTTCAGATCTGCAATTGCAAGTCCAGCTTAGAAAAAAACCCTACAATAGCAAGTTCATAATTACAATCACATGAGCAAGGGAAACTTAAGTATTTTAAAAAAAAAATCGTTTACACATTTTTGGTGAGGGGATTAAAAACATGGTTCAGCTGAAACATAAGGATTTTTTTTTAAAATTTTCTATTGAAAAACTAAACAAAGCTTTGGCAGTCGAATCTTATGTCCCAACCTTGAATTCGTCGTGTTGTAATGCAAACTCAAGAACTTCCACTTGAATCTGAAGGAGTATCAGCTGACCACAGTTGATTGTTTTTTGAGGAAGATAAGAATGTAGTCAAGAAAAAGGTGATAAAACCCTAGTTGATTTTTTGAGGAAGATAAAATTGTATTCATAAAGTGCTGAGAAAGCACAAACACAGAGAAAAAGAAAAACAATTACATATTGGAATCATAAAATTTATCCCATCTACAAATATAATCCTCAAAACTAAACTTTTTAAAAGACTCGTAAAAAAAAGACCAATTGTAAAGTACCGCCTTGACCTCAATCATAATCTTCTCAAACCCTAGTTGATTATTAATGTTTGTACACAACCAAAGCTACAAACGTACAAAGCTCATCGTCAATACCATAAGAAATAACTTTAAAAACTTGAGCAAAACAAATATCAAAACTGCGAGAGGGTGCGGCGCCATGGGACCAAAGATACAAGAACAAGCAAGTAAACACATAATTAAAAACATCGTTTATTATATATATGTATGAGGAACAGGGCAGAAGATAAGTTGAACAGCTTATTTACGGTTTCAGCAATACATATGGATAGATGTATAGTCATATAAGTATCAATACATGTATATTCTAGTTCCTGATGTAATCGGGCCAAATTCGAGATTGGAGATGATAATCAACCAATTTGTTGTCAATTTGAAACGCGATCTTAAGAATATCATCGTTGATGGGTGGTTTCGATCCAAATACAGCATTACCAATTGTTATAACACCAGGGTTCTGGCTGGTTAAAGCTGCAATGGCGACCGCATCACCCTTCCCCACATTGTATTGGAAGTGAATGAGGCCAAAGGGGACTACAAACACATCACCCTCGTGAAGGATTTTAGCGAACAGCCGGTTATCGGGATTTGATGTGATGAATCCAACTTCGAGAGTACCCTTCAAGACTAGTAGGATCTCGGCGGCTCTTGGGTGTTCGTGCGGTGGGTTAAGGCCTTTGGGTTCAAAGTCTATACGAGCCATGGAGATGCCAAGGGTGTTAAGTCCGGGAAGGTTGGCTACATTAACCGCTGTCACAGCAGCTCTGACCTGGTTCGATGTGTTTCCAGGTTTATTTAGCCCAGAAAAGAAGAAATCGTCGGCCTTAACTTTGATGGGGTCCTTGCAGAATTCACCATTCACAAACACTGCATTGAAGAAAAAAAAAATGCATTATTGAAATAAACACGTTGAATTAGTTAGGTAAATTAAGGTGCTTGTTAACAAAAGCTAAATTAAAGCATTCAAAATTAAATCAGGGTGCAACGTTACTAGCTAGGGTTTTGAATTAAATGTATATACGTACCACCAGGTATAGGATCATCAAGAGCAACACAGAAGTCCTGAAGGGGGCCTGGATCAGTTGCTAATGCAATGGAGGAAAGTAAAGCCAACAAAACAAAAATAACTTCACCAATGAAGCAGGGAGAATAACCCATTGTGCTCTTCATTCTCTCTCTCTCTCTCTCTCTCTCTCTCTCTCTCTATGATCAAAAAACTAAAGCTAGCTAGGTTTTCTGTTCTTTATTTATTTTTTGTTAGCAGGTTGAGAACTCAATGAAGATAACCATCCCTATTTATAGAGAGAGCTCATTGATATAAAAAGAAAAAAGAAAAAAAAGGAAAAAGATGAGCTCATTGAAATGGTCCCAAATATGGTAATGTAGATGGAGAGAACCTAACTAGCTAGGTAATATCAATAAATTAATGAACTTATATATATATAGAGGTAAAGGATATTGCACATGTCTTATTACACCACTTTTTTTTTTTTTTGCAGAGTCCACATAAAGATGATCTAAAGATTAATTTTTGGTGAGGGTGTTCTCTTCAATGTGTATAATCATTATATCTAAAAATCAGCCCATTTCAAAATTTCTGACACCCTTGAACAATCGGGTAAGAAAGAGATAAATTTTAAGTATCTTTCTTAACCGTTAATTTTTCGATGAACTTTTCATGAGTTTAGAATTGTCTAGTTCACGGATATGATGAACTACATAGTGAGAAAAATATCCTTAGTGAAATTAGCCCTTAGATCATTTCCATTTGCATACTAAAGCATGGTGTATATATATTATAATATGCTATAGGATAAAACTAAAGTAATTAAATTTATAAAAGCAATTAAACTTTCTAATAAAAATAAATTTTTTTCCCTAAAATCTCTCGTCTTAAAATTTTATAGTAATTAAAATTCTAAAGCAATTAAATTTTCTAATTATCTAAAACAAATCCGTGCACGGATTATATATATATATACACTAGCACAATTTTTTAGGTAAGGCTAGAGTTTTCCTCCTCATGTATTGTATTAGTGTTTTAAGCTTGGGTAACTCTATGTAACTCTATGTACGTGCACTACATGTGTTTCTTATGTTAGACTTTTTGAAGAGATTCATTTGCACAAAAAAATTACTATTTGGGTCATCCATGAGAAGATAATCGTGACACAAATAAATCATATCCTTTAGATCATTACTTTCATTATTTTAAAAAAGAAATAATTTATTCCACGCCACTTTTCGTTTTTAATTTATAGCCTATTTGAACATGTTTGATGGGTCCATATTAGTTTGATGCATGAACTGATTTTTGTCTTTATATGAGAAGATTATTTTTACAAAAAAAATCAGCTCATAATCTTTACCACAAGACCCCTACAAACACTCAATTTTTTGGTCTAACACTATACCTTACATTTACATTCCTTATACATTAGCTTGTGAGCCTTTGAGATGATCCATATGGGATGACATTGATCGACATGGTCATATTCATACAAAATCGATCTTTAGATGATCTTCACACAACTCCACTAAAAGGTGTAAACCTAGTGTAATAATATGATGTGTGAAACATAAAACCCCACTAAAAGGATGAGCCTAACTAGATCATTTTCTTTCTTTTGCTTTCTTCCAACTAAACAGATCCCGTAAGATTCTGCGAACTTATGGATAGTCGACACGTGTCGCTGGAAAAAAACAACGAAAAGTATAAACTTTCTTAATAGGGTTGAAAGACGAAGACCATCAAAATTAAATCTCAGTGCCCTAGGGCTCTGTTTTGGCAGTCGACAGTAACATGCACAAAGCTGCGTCTGAACTACATGTTGGTGGGCCCAACTTTGTTTGTTCTCTTTCTTCGGGAAGACGTACCATTGGAAAGATGACCTCGTTGAGGCCAAGCCAATGTTACGGATTACCAAGAAACAAAAATGTTTTTGTGACCGGCCTTTAAATCTGTATAAATATACAGATTGAGGTGGCAATCTCAATCCACCATTTATTGTGATTTGTGTGGTCCCTACAACTAACTGTTTTTCACAATGAGTGGTGGATTGAGGGTGCCATGTCAATCTGTATAAATATACAGATTTAGAGATCAGTCTCAATAGCACTTTTGAACAAGAAATAAAGGTCAAGGGGGACCAGGGTAAGACGACGGTGGAGTAGCGACAAAACCAGGGCCTACACAGGTATGGTTTCTAATGGTTTGTTTGGATTGGAGATTTTATGTATGGATTTTGTGGGTTGGGGATTTTATGTAGAGATTTTGTGGGGATCAGAGATTTGGTGGAAAACTAATTAGATTTATAACATGATTTCCAACTAGTTTTCTACCAAATTCCTGGGTCCTACAAAATTCCTGCTTAAAATTCCCCATCCAAACTAGCCATAAGTTAAAGTTTCAAGTCCTCGGTTGACTTTGAGAAGATGGCTTCTTTTTACTACGTGTAATTGAGGAGGGATATAGCAAAATACCTTATTGCGACACTATTGCAATATATTTTTTATAAGGCCTACACGATGATGATTTGAGGGTTAATTTTTTTTGTGAGATATTCTCCTCATCATGTCGATTATCATATTCGAAAATCAGCTCCTTTTAAAAGTTCTAACACCCTCAAATCAGCCTATGATAAATTGGCAAATTTTAGATATTTTTTTGGATAGTTTATTTCTTTTAATTTTTGATAAACTTTTGATGAAGTTAAAACTTTTAGAAGGGGCTGATTTTTTAATATAATGATCTACACGATGAGGAGAATAACTCCACAAAAAAATTAGCTCTCGAATCATCTTTATGTGGGTCCCATAAAAAGTATGTTGCAATAGTATTGCAATATCCCTCATCTTTGTAATTATTATAAAAATATATTAAAAATGATACATATATTGGGACCTACATATTGAGGAGATCGTCCTTATAAAAAATTAGTTTTTGTATCAACTCCATTGACAAATGTAAATATATAAATAATGTTATGGAACATATTCGATATTTTTAAAATAGAGTATTTTTTTTGGAGGACTTTACTCCTTGGCAAATCCAACACGCATACAATCTCTAAATTTTTCTCTTTTAACACTGCACTTATACCTTTTTAACATGTTCTATAGGACCCACATAATCTTTGCCATTAAAAAAAACTGCATTATTGAAAAAAAATAAAAATACGTTAAATTAATTAGCTAAAAGTGCATGTTAATAAAAGCTAAATTAAAGCATTCAAACTTGAATCACGGTGCAACTAAGGTTTTTGATAAAATGTATATACCACCAGGTATAGGATCATCAAGAGCAACACAGAAGTCCTGAAGGGGGCCTGGATCAGTTGCTAAGGCAATGGAGGACAGTAAAGCCAAGAGGACAAAAATAACTTCACCAATGAAGGGAGAATAACCCATTGTTCTCTTCATTTTCCTTCAAACTCCGATACTGTTCTTTTTTTTTTTTTTTGTTAGCAGGTTGAGAACTCAATGAAGATAACCATCCCTATTTATAGAGAGAGGTCATTGAAATAAAAAGAAAAAAGAGGAAAAAAGAAGAGCTCATTGAAATGGTCCCAAATATGGTACTGTAGAGAGTAACTAACTAGGTAATATCAAATTAATGAACTTACAATATACAGAGAGGGATATTGCACCATGCCTTATTGCACCACTTGTTTTTATGGGGACTATATGGAGATGATCTAAGAGAGCTAATTTTCAGTAAAAGTGTTCTCTTCAATCTTTATACCATTAATTATATCAGAAAACCGGCCTATTTCAAAACTTCTAACTATTGATTAAATTCTCGATAAATTTTTTATGAGGTTGCGGAAGTTCTAGAATGGGCTAGTTCTCGACCAATATGATGCTCTACACAGTGAGGACAACATCTTTATTAAAAATTAACCTTCGGATCATCTCCATATGCACACCACTTTGTCCAAAAAATCAAGCAGACTTCAATGCAAAAGGGTGCAACAAGAGGCATGGCACAATATATATATATATATATATATATATGGCCATGGGTCAGGTTATATAGCCCCCTTTATTATATAGCTCTCTTATATAACCCCCCGCTTGTGGGGCCCACATATAATAATTTTTTAAGAGAATGATCTACATGGTGAGGAGAACATAGTTACTTGAAATCAGCCTGTTCTAAAGCTTGTAACCTCAAATCTATCCGTTTTAAATCAACGGTCAAAATAAAAGTTTAAAACTTGTAAATTTTTTAAGGGCCAATTTGAGGGGCTTAGAAGTTTTAGAACAGACTGATTTTTTAATATGATGAAACACATAGTGAGGAGAACATCCTTTCTAAAAATCAGCTCCCGAATGCATCAAATGCGGACCCCACAAGCGGGGGTTATATAAGGGGAGCTATATAACTTGACCCTATATAATCCCGCCCCTATGGGGCTCACATGCAATGCATTCATGGGCTGATTTTTTTACAGAATGATCTACATAGTGAAGAGAACAAACTCACTTGAAATCAGCTCGTTCTGAAACTTCTAACCTTAAATCCGTCCGTTCTAAATCAACGGTGAAATAAAGAGTTGAATAGTTACCAATTTTTAAAGGACTAATTTGAAGGGGTTTAAAATTTTAAAACTAGCTGATTTTTTAATATAATGATATAAATAGTGATGAAAACATTTTTTTAAAAAATAGCTCCTAGATGCATTGCATGTGGGCAGGGGCAGGATGATATAACAGGGCTATATATATTGCACAGATAATTAGTCTTTGGTAACCATGAGGAGATAATCGTGAAAACAAATAATTAACTTTAAAAAAGGAATTCTACTCCACCCCACTTTTCTTTTTAAATTTTTTTCTTGCAACTTATTTGCTCGTGTTTGTTGGGTCAACAAGAATTTGATCCATGGGTTGATTTTGGTAAAAAAAAAACTAGCCTTGGATCAACATCACAAACCCCAGCCACAAACATCGCAACATTTTTGTCTAACATTATAACTTACACTTACATTAGCTTGTAAGCCCTTGATGATCCATATCATTTGATTGACATGATGTAAAGGTCATTGTCACAAAAAATCCAACTTTAAATCATCTACATACAAATCCACGATAAAGTCTAAACCTAAACCCTAAACCCTAAACTTCATCCAACACCTTTTGAGAATTTTTCTTAAAAGGGCCCAACAAAATGATTGAACTGTTAGATCTAACAACTTCCATTTTACAATTCAACTTGGGTCTTGTTAACGTGTGCCCTATTTGAAGGGATTTTTTTACAAGTTAGGGGTCTTCAAATCAGCTGAATTTTTATAAACATACTATTATCATTATTTATAAGATGTCAACAAAAAATCAGTTCAATCGGAGATATCTAACCCTCTAAACAAATCACTTTTAATGTCAGCCGTCCATTCATACTATTAAAGTCTAAATTAAGTATTTGTGATGCTAGAGGGTGTTAGAAGACTCCGATTGAGCTGATTTTTTTAGATATGATCCAAATAGTATAAATAACATACATATAAAAAAAATCAGCTCATTTGGACAACTTTGAGAAACTAAACAAAATACAAAACTGAAAAGCTTATCATGTGCCTTTGGGCACATGTTAACAAAATCCATTCAACTTCTATCCAAAATATATCACCATAGTCTTTTCAAAAGCTGAAACTTCCTTAAACTTCACTGCCCTGGGGCTCTGTTTTGGCAGTTGACAGTAACACGCTGCGTCGACGATCCATTGGTGGGCCCTGCTCTGTTTGTTGAGAGACGCAAACAGCAAGGTCATATTTTCCGTTGCAAAATGTGGTAGTTGACAACGCAGCATTCAGCAT
>MVGT01002234.1:106217-127601 GCA_002174775.1 Macleaya cordata | reverse complement strand
GTTTTTTTTTTTTTTTTTTGAAGTCAGGAGGTGTCCCCACCCTTCGGGTGGGCCTAATCCCCCTGGTTGCTTGCCCCGACCCACTCGGAAGAACCCGACAAGCAACTGGGTGAGTCGAAGAATAAATCTTGGTGGATTGGCCACGGGGGGTTTCGAAGTCGTAACCTTTACGAGGAGCCTCACCTAAGCCTTATGCCAGGAATTTAGCCAACTTAGCTACCACCCCAGTGGTTAGCATTCAGCATTAACTGTATCCCACAACTAGTTTAGTTAGATCTAACGGTTCATATAATTTAGGTAGACCTAACCGTTCACACACTTTTGTGTCTATCACTGTGTTTAGTATCTGCAGAATTTTTGTGAAAATTCGCAGCCCAAAATACTATTGTATTTGTCTTAATTGAGTAGATAAATGCAATAATTACACTAAGTTGTAGTGGTCCCCATACAAATTTAATAAAATAGGGCCATGCTTAGTACATCATGAATATTCACAAATGTGAAAATTCGCAGTTTTTGTAAGTGTTAATTAAAATTCGATAAATTAGAAAAAAATAAAAAATTTAAATTATTTATTTTGTAAACTCATTGTAAATCCTATTAAATATTTGTTATTAGATACCCTCATTAATCATCTACAAACACATGATAAACCGTGAATTTTCACATTTGCAAATTTTCACGGCATACCAAGTAGGGCCTAGATTGTGAATATTTGTAGTCATAAAAATGACTGCATTTATTTACACCCTATTTCATCAAATTTAGGTAGGGGACCACAATTTAATATAATGATTACACTTATATACAAACAATCAAGGAATTTTTGCAAAATTCCTCACCAAGCGGAGCCTCTAAATTAATTAATTTTAAATTTTTTTCATAATAAGAAGGATATTTATGTAATTTTGCCGGATGTCACGTGTGGCTGTTGTTGGAACAAACTACGAATTCAACCTCAGAAAAAGGACTAGGTCCTGCTTGAGGTTTAGGCCGAGGAAGACGATGGCTGAGTAGGGACAAAACTAGGGCCTACACAAGTCGAAGCATAGCTGTGAAAGAGAGATAGAGGCTTCCTCGACATTCCAACAAGTAGATGCAGGACTGAGTCCTTATGCCTGCCTCCACAGGCCCGCCGGAGGGCGGAGGGCCTCCTTCGGCTGCTCTAGCTCCTCCCGTCTCCTATGCAAATATTACCAGGCCTTCTCTCCCAGCAAAATCTCCGGCTTGGGTGCCGGATTATAGGTTAAGTATGAAGGATGGCATTCCGGCCATCAGATTTGCACCACATGATCTTATCAGATCCGAACAAAGCATGGCATTCTCGCTAATACTGAAGTTCTCCGCTGGTAGACCTTCTCTGGACATTATCAAAGCACAAATCAATCTCCATTGGGGCCTATCCGGAAAGTTTGTGGTGGGTATCGTTAATCCAAGGCACATCCTCCTTAAACTTTCGTCGGAGTCTGATGTCCTCAAAGCTATGGTTAGAGAGAAGAAACACATCAAAGGTTATTGGTTCCGTCTTTTTCGCTGGACTTCCTCTTTCGATCCAAAGAAGGACTCTAGCCTTGCATCCGTCTGGATGCTTCTTCCGGGTCTACCTATGAACTACTTCAGTAATGAGATGCTTCACGGAGTGGCGGATCGCATCGGGGGTAGGTTCCTGAAAGCCGATAACCCGACACTAGGTCACTCTCGACCTAGTGTGGCGAGGTTCTGCGTCGAATTAGATTTGGTCAGACCTATCCCAAGCTCCATTTGGTTCTGGACAGGGAATTCTGAAGGTTTTGAGCAGGATCTCCAATTCGAGTTCCTCCCCAAGTTTTGCAAGGCTTGCTCTCTACAAGGTCACGATCTTGCGGAATGCAAGAAATCTAATAATCTTTCTTCAGAAGTCAAGGAAGCTAGTGGTGATGCTGGTGCTGTCGATGTTGGTAATCCACCCGCGCCTACTCCGAATGGCAAGGGTAAGGAGTCGGCACCGGATGATGATGGTTTCCTGCCGGCCAGATCCAAAAAATCTCGAAAGAAGAAGAAGACTGCCTTCTTTGACGGTGATCCTTCAATTGTGGTTGTTGCTGGCCCATCTACCGATTTCCCTCCCCAGGGGACGGAAGTCGCTGAGTCCGCCGAAAAATCTTCCCAAGGAGCATCTTCGGATGCCGCCATAGTTGTGATGGACACGGAGCCTGCTGCTACGTTCATTGTAGTTCCGGAAGTAGCGCCGAACACTGCTTGTGTTTCAGCTAGTTTGTCAAGGGTTGGCGTCGCGGTCAACCACTTGCCTCCGCCTGAAGTCAGGAGTCCCCTCTCTCTTCAAGTAAAGATAGCTCCGGCCTTGGTGACCAGTGGCGGGGGTACGCCGGTACAAAGTTGCATGGAAGATGATTCACGGCTCCACGTCGCCGGCGTGGGTACCATGACAGCTGCTTCATCAACGCCTCATATGAGGCAGTTTGGTGACTTTTCCGGGCAGGGGTTGATGGAGGAAGAACTGGTGGTCGTCGGTACTGCTCCGAGCCTCGCCGGTGATGGAATTTCTCGAAACCAGTCCGTCCCTTGTAATGCCGACATCCCTGCCAAGTCGTCCACGCTTACTGAGGGTGACATCACTCTCTCTCCGAATAATACTCAAGTAGGTGCTCATGTTCACTCCCCTGCAAAATTAATTAATCATAGCATGGGTCCACCTCTTGAAGACAGAGAAATTCTTAATAGATTAATGCATGCTGCCCCAACCGATGCCTTTATGGGTGGGCCAAATATTAAATCTATAAACCCACTTTCAAAGGATGATTTCAGTCCACCTGTTGAGGAAATAGAAATTCTTAATAAATTAAAGCATGCTGCCCCAACCGATCCCTTTATGGGTGGGCCAATTATTAAATTTAAAAACACACTTTTAAAAGATGAGTTCAGTCCTTGTGCTAGCAACTATGTGTTTAATGGTTATAGTGGGACCGTGTCTCGAGATGACCTTTGGGTCGGTGAGGAACAACCAGTGGAAAACCATAATAACACAAACACGTTTGTTGAGGGAATCGAGGCCGACGGCTCCCCTGCAGTTTCTGCTCCGTCTACTCAAGTTGTTCCTATCATCGATTTGGTCCCCCAAGAGATTTTAAACTCAAACAAACCTTTATCCAAGTCTCAGTTCCTTTCCTTTTTAAAATCAAAAGATATGAAGGAAGTAGTGGATGCTTATGGGGAAGACGTGGTCTATGACGCTATTAAGAAGCTAGTTGAGGAGCACCGCTGGAACAAAAAAGGAAATCTTTCGATCTCTCCAGCAAGTGAGAGTAGTAATTCCAAGGTGAACTCTACGACAGAAAGTGTCTATGAGCTTCCCGAGCGGCTTCTGCCGGTGGGGACAACGAGGATTCAGGCCCACAACGCTAAAATTCGAATGGCTGCCATGAACCCCGCAATTTTCTACAGCTTTCAAGGGATTCAAGTTCAACCTACTCCGCCTATCAGTACACATCCTATGATCACTAGAGCAAGAGCTGATACCTGTAAGCCAGATATTCCACCAGCAACTAATTATTCTAAAAGTTTTAATCCTGCTGGTCTGTTTGTGGACCTTTCGATCCCCCACGTCACATCTCCCGTAGAGGACGAGGATACTGAATCAAATGAGTATGAGGTGAGCGACACCGATGATGAAGAAGAAGATATAGACGATATTCGTAATCGCCTTTTAGACTACGAGAAGACTCATTCTGATTTAGAGCGTCGTAGCTCAATACGACGTAGGAAAAAGTCAAATCGTCATCGCAGTCGATGACCTCTCTTTTGCTTGTGCTTCGTGTTATTTGTTAGGGGTTTTGGCTGGATGTCCCCCCCTTGTTTGTTTTCTCCTTTTTGAATAAATTTCCTCTTTGAGGTTTCTTAAAAAAAAAGGGCCTACACAAGTCTGATTACTCCGTTGACGTTGACTTTGGGAAGGTAATATAGTGAGCTGATCACATTACATCGTCATTTATACATTATTTGTGCGACCTACTTAGAGATGATCGAAGGATTGATTTTAAATTACGATATTCTTTTTATGTTAATTATCTTAATTAAAAATTAGTAGAATTTATAATTTTATCATGGGTGATTGGAAATGACTGAAAATCAACGATGTTTGAACTATTCATTTTATCATTAATTTCACCCTATGGATTTTGTATTTATATAAAGATGATTTATATGGTGAAAAGAATCTCCTCATAACTTGGATTATCTTTTTATGGGTCCCATGATATAATTGGGCACACATACATTGGGCATTTTAACATGGGGCAAAATATCTTTCCTTTTATATATACATATATATAATTGATGGGTCTTGTTAACGTGTGCCCTAAGGGCACACGATAATAATAAGGCACAAGCGGAAGCGATTAAAATTAACTCACGAACACCGCGGAGAATCCACTCCGGTAACACGAAATAAAATAAACAACCCCAATCTAGGAGCCAAGTAGAACCGATAATTAAAGAACACTCAATTTGAGAGAAAACTCTTCTTCTTTTAATTAAATATTTTGAGCATCAAGCTAATTAAATAACATCTAGTCGTTGGATATTTATAATAACCCATCAGAAACAAAATAAATCCTACTAAAATTCAAACTACTGAAATAAATATTAGACTCCTAAAGGAATAAGAAACTAATCTAGGAATCCTACTGTCCCATTAGTTGGACCCATGCAATGACCGACATGGTCTATCCTAAGTACTTCATCTAGATACGCCCCGTATCAGGCTCCCCGTCCGCGAAAGAACTCGCCCTCGAGTCATCTGTGAGATAGAGAGGACCATCCGGATAATAACGATAGATGTCCGAAACATTGAATGTGTTGGAAATGTTCATGTCTTTAGGCAGCTCCACGATGTAGGCATTATCGTTAATTTTCTTCGAAATACGGACAGGCCCATACTTCTTATTCTTCAACATGCCATAAGTTCCTGCTGGAAACCTACCTTTTCGAAGATGAACCATCACCAAATCGCCAACTGCAAAGTGTTGGACTCGTCGATGCTTGTCAACTCAACTCTTGTAGGAATTATTTGCCTTCTCCAGATTTTGCCTCACTTCATTGTGAATCTGGTTAACCCTTTCAACCAAGTGTTCTGCTGGTATATTCATACCAGGTAATTTTGGTAATGGAACCAAATCTAGTGCATGACGAGGAACTTTGGTATAAACTATCGCAAAAGGTGATTTTCCGGTGGAACTATTAGTCATGCTATTGTAAGCAAACTCCATTTGTGCGAGCGCTACATCCCACTGCTTAGGTCTGTCAGCACAAAGGCATCGTAGCATGTTACCTAATGTTCTATTGGTCACCTCGGTCTGTCCATCAGTTTGTGGATGACATGTACTACTAAATTTTAATTCAGCACCCAATCGTTTCCATAAAAATCCCCAAAAGTGACTGGTGAATTTTGTATCTCGGTCTGAAACGATCGACGAAGGCATGCCATGCAATCGAACTATCTCTCTGAAAAATAGACCAGCAACTCCAGATGCATCATCTGTTTTCTTGCATGCTATAAAGTGTGCCATTTTTGAGAATCTATGTAGCACCCCAAAATTTGATTAGTGTATGAGATCTACACTTAACATAATTAAGTATAGTAACCCAATATTTTTATGGACTTGGGCATGAGTCTATGAGATTATATGGTCTAACCCAATATTTGTGTGATGGACTTGAGCATAAACATGAATCTATAATTAAGTAGGCTAGGCCCATCTATATTTTCTTTGGGTTAAAACAACCAAACATGTTATATATTAGTTCTAAATTCATATTTATGTCTATCAGTATACTTTGGACCTAGTTTTGGACATCTTATGCTCCGAATTGAGCTTGGGCTATTTCTAGTGAAGTTTTAGTTCTTTGAATCTAGTTTTCAAAATGGTAAGGCTTGTGATATTTGGACTTATAATCTGTGAGTTATGGTCATTAGAGTAAACCGTGTACATATGGACTAACATTAAGGAATAATGTTTGTTCACCCAAAACTTTTGATTTAGACCACAAGATCATTTTGATTGATACATGTCTTCATATCATTAAACAAGGGGCATAAGTTACATCAAAGTTTTTGTACACAAAATTTTATCTATAAAAATTAGTTTTTGTTATTAAACATATATTACAACCACTGGCTAATAATGTATACACTACCATTACAACTCACCACCACTAGCTAATGATGGATGCACCATCACCTCTAGCTAATAATGCATACACTACAACTCACCACCACTAGCTAATGATGGATGCACCATCACCTCTAGCTAATAATGCATACACTACCATTACAACTCATCACCTTTAGCTAATAATGGATGCACCACCACCACTAAAATAATGGTTCCACTACCATTTTCCCCATCATAATTGAAAACCTTTTGGAAGCCTATATAAGGAGGCTTAAACCAAATGAAAATGAGTACCTTAAAGAAGTTTTCTCCATTTTTATTCCATCTTCTAAACCATTCAACATCAAGCTTGTTTACTTCTTCAAACTTTAAACCTTATTTTTCCACCATTAAACCTATACAAAAAGAAGGGTGTTTCAACTAGAAGAGGTATTTTTTCAACATCAAAAGAGGAGATTTTCAATTTGAAGAAGAGGTATTTTTCAACATCAAAAGAGGAGTTTTCATACTAGTATTGGAAGCAAATCAAGGTAGGGATCGAAACCCTAGTATAAAACCTATGTTCTTGATTATATTGTTTTTGAACAAATCATGTAGGTAAGAAAATCTATCATCTTTGTTTATTAGATCATGAAATCTATTTAAAATTGTATTTTATGATGGAATAGTGTGGTGATTTGAGATCTAATGCAAGATAAAATGTGGTGAATATGAAAGTGAGATGATTTAATAAAATCAATGGTCAGTAAGCCCTAATGGCTTTCCACGAAAATGTGGTTCCCGCGGAAGACGATTCTTGACAATCGTGGTTGGCTCACCGGAACAAGCCCTGACTGGTAAGATTAATTAAAAACATTAATCTGATATTTGTGACAGTTCGTACATAAATAAAAACGTGGCTAAAAGGCCCTGGAAAACACAAACAGCAATGGTTTTGTGACATTTTAGTCACACTGCAGAGTTTTCAGCAACGCTTTTAACTGAAAATCGTGGTTTCTGCTGTTGCATATGTGTTGTTGCATTTTTAAATGTGTTTCCTCATTCATACATGTTTGAATCTATTATTTTTGGTTAGTTTCCTACTGAGCTTGCTCACCCCGATAATTTTCCCCCCACAGAGTTCGAGGAGGGTGTTGGAGCGTAGATCGTGAATTTGACGATCGTGGAAGGACTTACTTTCTAGCATAATTTGTAGGTGTGCTTAATTTGTTTGATCACACTACTTTATGTATTATATCACAGGGATTATGGGATGCTTTAAGTTTTATTTTGGTTTGGAGAATGGTTTTATATGTTGGAATTGTAACTTTTCAAGTTTGGTTTTGAACTCAAAATCTGATAGTACTGTGATGTTTGAATTGTTTCTCTTAATTCTGAGATCGGAATGATGTTCCGTCAGTTGGATTATTTTCTTAATAAACTCATTTATTTCCTCCTAAAATTTCATAATTTTTGGATTACTTATGTTCTAGTTTTGATAAGGTTAAACATCATATTTCGTTGCTGGATTTCTGCTGTCAATGCAGATAGACCCAGTTACGGTAGATTTTACAGTATGTTATGATTTCCAAATTGAAAAACTTCCTTCTGTGCTATTTTAGATCTGTTTGTCTATTTTCGTTTAGTTTTGGAATGGCTTAAAAATGATTTAAGATGAATTATTTATGTACAAAATAACAGACCTGATGCAGATTCTGGACAGATTACTATATGTCTAAAACACCTATTAGTTTGCATAAACCTTTTGATTTACTTTATTCAAACTTAGTTAACCATGAATTAACATTTAACTACTCTTTTGAGTTAATTTTGTTGACCTATTATGGTTGAATTTTATGGAATAGAGAAAAAGAATTACCAAATTTTGTTCTTACAATGCCTATAATTACGTATCCTTCTAATACTCTTCTTTTCAAGTTTAATGATTTGAGTTGAATTATAAGATTTGAAAAGTGGGGTGTTACAGTTTGGTATCAGAGCTTAGGCTCCAGATCTTTTTGGAACTTGTGGAATGTGTTTTTTTTTTTTTAAAAAGTACTTTATATTTTATGTTAGTATAATGATTTATCGATTGTAAGTACAATGATTTATCGAGTGTTGATTTACTTACTCAAAGCACGTTTAGGAGTGTTTGTATGAAAAAAAAATTATTAAAGAAACTATTTTCTTGGTGTATCCGACTTATCTTTTGAAATTGTCTCCAAAACCTAATTTTGAGGTACTATTAAAAAAATAACATTGTATGAATGATTATGTATAGAAAAGATACATAATTATATGTAAGTATAACCTACTTGTTTAAGTTTACCTCTACAAAAATAAAAATAAAATTTTTGCGGTTGTTTGATTTGAGTAGGTGATGTTTATTTTGGGGTAAGGGCAAACAACTAAAAACTTTATTATTATAAAAGAATTGCATGTATGTAGATATAATAATAGGGGATGATGTGACTAGAGAAATAATAAATTATTTTCTGAGTGTCAGGATGTGACGCAATTCAAGAAGTGAATTAGTTGGTGTCGCTTTAGGTAACAAAGATATTAGTTAGTAGGAAGTTTATATTTTCTTCTCAGTTTATTATATATGCCTTCTCTTTAAGAAATGAGAAAAGAGTTAACTTGATTATTGATTAATCAAGAACCACTGGTTAGTTTTGTTTCTTTTGAGATATTGAAGTATGATGTGATCCTAAAAGTGGATCGATTGGCATCATATCATATAACATCGGGTGATGATTAGTTGAAAGTAATTAGTTAGTATGAAATAAATATAATTTTTTAAAGTAAATTAGAAGAATTTTCTTTTTAATGGAATAAGCTTGAAAGTTTATATACCACGTTTACGTAATAATTGGCACCAGCGAAAGGATATCGAATGATACTTACACCGAGACAAATCACCGCATGCGTTGCAAAGACGAATTGTGAGGACAAAATTTTTTTGGATAAGTGGTAAAAAGTAAAGAGAGGGGATGGCGACGAAAGTGTGATGAAAAGCAGTAGACTTTTCATCTTAATGGCACCAACTACATAGGATGGCACTGTTTGGTTGACCACCCAAAATAGAGCAACCATATAGGAAAGTGATTTGGATGAAGGTGGTCACCTACTGGGTGATTATTCTCACTAAGTCATGTATTCCCCGACAATAGAAATTCTCACTACATCGCAATGCCAATAAAGCTTCTCAGACAAAAAAAAATTATGAGGCGTTAGGAAACCTTCACGACATTAGAATAATAGAATATAGCAAACCAAGAAGATAGTTACTTTCATTGCATCGGACTGACAAAAGATATCTATCTAGGGAGATAGGGAGAAGACCTTTGATCCAACATTACCATGCATAAGAAGACGAAGAGAAACTGAAAAACAAAGAGCACTACTCGCCTATTTGGCTGACGGAGAAAACACGATGGTAGGTAATGAACACACACCTATTATACGTGAATATATGGACGTGTTTCCTGATGAATTACTTGGGATACCCCCACCAAGAGAGATCGAGTTCGTGATCGACGTTCAACCGGGAACAAAAGAAATTTCGATACCAACATATAGAATGGCGTCGTTGGAGTTGAAAGAACTGGAGAAGCAATTGGAAGAGCTACAACAATTAGGATTCATTCGTCCTAGTGCATCGCCATGGGGAACACCAGTCTTATTCGTAAGAAAAAAGGATAGATCAATGAGGCTATGCATTGACTATCGACAGCTAAACAAAGTGACAATCAAGAACAAGTATCCACTTCCGAGGATCGACGCCCTATTTGATCAACTAAAGGGAGCTAAGTGCTTTTCGAAGATTGATCTGCGATCAGGCTATCATCAACTACGAATCAGAGAGGAGGACATAAAAAAAAAAGACAGTATTTCGAACGAGATTCGACCACTTTAAGTTTCTAGTGATGCCATTCGGATTAACAAATGCACCTGTAGCTTTCATAGATTTGATGAATAGAGTATTCCGACCATACCTAGATCGTTTTATCATAGTTTTCATGGACGATATTCTCGTATATTCTAAAACGATGGAAGAACACGAAGAACATCTAAGAATTGCCTTGCAAACACTTAGAGAACATCAATTATATGCTAAGAAGAGTAAGAGAGAGGTATTGTTTCTTGGACATGTTATATCAGAACATGGGATTGCAGTAGATCCAACTAAGATTTCAGCAGTCCTAGGTTGGGAGCAACCTAAGAATGTATTTGAAATCCGAAGCTTTCTGGGTCTAGCAGGCTATTATCGACGTTTCGTCGAGAATTTCTCTAGACTAGCAGCACCACTCACACATTTAACAAAGAAAGGAGTTAAATTTGAATGGAGCCTTAAGTGCGAAGAATCTTTCGAAGAGCTGAAACGGAGACTCACTTCAGCACCAATCTTAACTACACCAGAGCAGGGAATCGGATACGTAATCTATTGTGATGCTTCACACAATGGACTTAGGGGAGTACTTATGCAGAGTGGAAAGGTCGTGGCTTACGCTTCAAGACAACTAAAGAATCATGAGAAGAATTATGCGACGCATGATTTGGAATTAGCAGCCGTAGTTTTCGTACTGAAGTTGTGGAGACACTACCTTTATGGCGAGAAGTTTGAAGTTTTCTCAGATCACAAAAGTTTGAAGTATATCTTTACCCAGAAAGATTTGAATCTGAGACAAAGGAGATGGCTAGAGTTCCTCAAAGATTATGACTTTTCGCTAAATTATCATCCTGGAAAGGCGAATGTGGTAGCAGATGCATTAAGCAGAAAGAATCATGGTACATTAGCAACGATCCAGTTACTAGAGATCGTAGCTGGTTATGATCTCCAAGTGGAAAGAGGAACCACAAATGCATATCTATCACACATGGTGGTGGAACCTATAATAATTAAGCAAGTGGTGGAGACACAGATGCATGATGCCGAGCTTCAGGAGATTCGAACAAAGATTGGAACACTAGAACCACCGGAGGGTTGGACTCAGAGAGCAAATGGTGGATTGCAGTACAAAGGAAGATTATATGTACCAGACAATGACAAGTTGAAGAAAGAGATTCTGACGATGGCTCACGAATCGACGTTCTCGATACACCCTGGTAGTACAAAGATGTACTTAGATCTAAAACGACAATTCTGGTGGAAAGGGATGAAGAAGGATGTGGCACTTTTTGTTTCAAAGTGTCTTATTTGTCAACAAGTGAAGATAGAACACAAAAGGCCAGCGGGACCGTTGAAATCACTAAAAGTTGCAGAATGGAAGTGGGACTTCATTACCATGGATTTCGTCAGAGGACTACCAAAGACTAGGCAACGTCAAGATAGCATTTGGGTGATAGTTGACAGACTTACTAAAGCTGCTCATTTTTTGGCAATTAAGAAAACAGACTCCATTGCAACGTTGAGCGCATTGTATGTCAAGGAGATTGTGAAGTTGCACGGTGTACCAATGTCAATCGTTTCTGACAGAGATCCTCTTTTTACATCAAAATTCTGGGAAAGTTTCCAAAACGCAATGGGAACCAAGTTGAATATGAGCACTGCATACCATCCACAGACAGATGGCCAGTCAGAGAGAACTATACAAACCTTGGAAGATATGTTACGAGCTTGTGCTATTGATTTTCAAGGAAGTTGGTGCGACCAATTGCCATTTGTTGAGTTCTCTTATAACAATAGCTATCATTCTAGTATTGGTATGCCGCCTTACGAAGCGTTGTATGGAAGGCCTTGCAGAACACCCTTGTGTTGGGCAGAAGTAAGTGAGAGAAGCGTTATGAGACCAGAAGTTATCCAAGAAACAACAGAAAAGATAAGAATCATTAAGGAGCGTTTACGTGCAGCACAAAGCCGTCAGAAGAGCTATGCTGACAATAGGAGGAGACCACTTGATTTCCAAGTAGGTGACCATGTATTCTTAAAAGTTAGTCCTAGACCTGGGATTAAGCGCTTTGGGAAGAAGGGAAAACTTTCACCACGATATGTAGGACCATTCGAGATTCTAGATCGAATTGGTGAAGTTGCATATCGGCTCGCTTTGCCACCACAACTAGCCGGAATACACAATGTATTTCATGTTTCTATGTTGCGAAAATACCACGCAGATCCTTCACATGTCATCGACTGGCAGGAAGTGCAACTTAGTGAGAATGTTTCATATGAAGTGAAACCCTTGCGTATTCTGGACACCAAGGTCCAGGAACTCCGTAACAAGACTATCCGATATGTCAAAGTGCAATGGCAACACCATAGCCCAGAGGAAGCAACGTGGGAGCTAAAATCTGTGATTCAAGCCAAATATCCAGAGTTATTCACAGGTAATTGATTAAAACCTACCTTCATTTTAAATTTCGGGACGAAATTCTTTTTAGGGGGTAATGATGTAGCACCCCAAAATTTTATTAGTGTATGAGATCTACACTTAACATAATTAAGTGTAGTAACCCAATTTTTTTATGGACTTGGGCATGAGTCTATGAGATTAGATGGTCTAACCCAATATTTGTGTGATGGACTTGAGCATAAACATGAATCTATAATTAAGTGGGCTAGGCCCATCTTTATTTTCTTTGGGTTAAAACAACCCAACATGTTATATATTATTTCTAAAATTCGTATTTATGTCTGTCAGTATACTTTGGACCCAGTTTTGGACATCTTATGCTCCGAATTGAGCTTGGGCTATTTCTAATGAAGTTGTAGCTCTTTGAATCTAGTTTTCAGAATGGTATGGTTGTGATATTTGGACTTACGATCTGTGAGTTATGGTCATTACAGTAAACCGTGTACATATGGTTAGTTGTAGACTAACATTAAGGAATAATGTTTGTTCACTCAAAACTTTTGATTTAGACCACAAGATCATTTTGATTGATACATGTCTTCATATCATTAAACAAGGGGCATAAGTTACATCAAAGTTTTTGTACACAAAACCTTATCTATAAAAATTAGTTTTTGTTATTAAACATATATCACAACCACTAGCTAATAATGCATACACTACCATTACAACTCACCACCACTAGCTAATGATGGATGCACCATCACCTCTAGCTAATAATGCATACACTACCATTACAACTCATCACCTCTAGCTAATAATGGATGCACCACCACCACTAAATAATAATGGTTCCACTACCATTTTCCACCATCATAATTGAAAACCTTTTGGAAGCCTATATAAGGAGGCTTAAACCAAATGAAAATGAGTACCTTAAAGAAGTTTTCTCCATTTTTATTCCATCTTCTAAACCATTCAACATCAAGCTTATTTACTTCTTCAAACTTTAAACCTTATTTTTCCACCATTAAACCTATACAAAAAGAAGGGTGTTTCAACTAGAAGAGGTTTTTTTTCAACATCAAAAGAGGAGATTTTCAATTTGAAGAAGAGGTATTTTTCAACATCAAAAGAGGAGTTTTCATACTAGTATTGGAAGCAAATCAAGGTAGGGATCGAAACCCTAGTATAAAACCTATGTTCTTGATTATATTGTTTTTGAACAAATCATGTAGGTAAGAAAATCTATCATCTTTGTTTATTAGATCATGAAATCTATTTAAAATTGTATTTTATGATGGAATAGTGTGGTGATTTGAGATCTAATGCAAGATAAAATGTGGTGAATATGAAAGTGAGATGATTTAATAAAATCAATGGTCAGTAAGCCCTAATGGCTTTCCACGAAAATGTGGTTCCCGCGGAAGACGATTCTTGACAATCGTGGTTGGCTCACCGGAACAAGCCCTGACTGGTAAGATTAATTAAAAACATTAATCTGATATTTGTGACAGTTCGTACATGAATAAAAACGTGGCTAAAAGGCCCTGGAAAACACAAACAGCAATGGTTTTGTGACATTTTAGTCACACTGCAGAGTTTTCAGCAACGCTTTTAACTGAAAATCGTGGTTTCTGCTGTTGCATATGTGTTGTTGCATTTTTAAATGTGTTTCCTCATTCATACATGTTTGAATCTATTATTTTTGGTTAGTTTCCTACTGAGCTTGCTCACCCCGATAATTTTCCCCCCACAGAGTTCGAGGAGGGTGTTGGAGCGTAGATCGTGAATTTGACGATCGTGGAAGGACTTACTTTCTAGCATAATTTGTAGGTGTGCTTAATTTGTTTGATCACACTACTTTATGTATTATATCACAGGGATTATGGGATGCTTTAAGTTTTATTTTGGTTTGGAGAATGGTTTTATATGTTGGAATTGTAACTTTTCAAGTTTGGTTTTGAACTCAAAATCTGATAGTACTGTGATATTTGAATTGTTTCTCTTAATTCTGAGATCGGAATGATGTTCCGTCAGTTAGATTATTTTCTTAATAAACTCATTTATTTCCTCCTAAAATTTCATAATTTTTGGATTACTTATGTTCTAGTTTTGATAGGGTTAAACATCATATCTCGTTGCTGGATTTCTACTGTCAATGCAGATAGACCCAGTTACGGTAGATTTTACAGTATGTTATGATTTTCAAATTGAAAAACTTCCTTCTGTGATATTTTAGATCTGTTTGTGTTTTCGTTTAGTTTTAGAATGGCTTAAAAATGATTTAAGATGAATTAGTTATGTACAAAATAACAGACCTGATGTAGATTCTGGACAGATTACTATATGTCTAAAACACCTATTAGTTTGCATAAACCTTTTGATTTACTTTATTCAAACTTAGTTAACCATGAATTAACATTTAACTACTCTTTTGAGTTAATTTTGTTGACCTATTATGGTTGAATTTTATAGAATAGAGAAAAAGAATTACCAAATTTTGTTCTTAAAATGCCTATAATTACGTATCCTTCTAATACTCTTCTTTTCAAGTTTAATGATTTGAGTTGAATTATAAGATTTGAAAAGTGGGGTGTTACAATCTATCAACAACTACAAAGATAGAATCCTTTCGTCGCTGTGTGCGTGGTAATCCGAGCACGAAATCCATCGATAAATCCTCCCAAATGTTTTTGGGAATCGGTAGAGGCATGTATTAGCCGGTGTTTTGTGCTCGCCCTTTACCAGTTTGACATGTATAACACTTCTCTACTATCTTTCCCACGTCCCTCCTCAAGTGAGGCCAATAGTAGCGTTCAGACACAAGATCAATGGTGTTGTTTCTACTTAAGTGAGCACTCATTCCGCCTCCATGAAGTTCTCGAATAACTGATTCTCTCAATGAAGTGCGAGGAAGACAAAGAAGATTACCTTTAAAAATATAACCATCCTGCATGTGATAGTCGGCTATAGGTCGACCTTGTTGGCATGATTCCCATATCTGTCCAAAATCTGGATCACCTGCATAGCAGTCCTTGAGTACTTCGAATCCAATTATTTCCATCTTCAGAACAATAAGTAAGGTGGCTCTTCGACTTAGAGCATCAGCCACTTTATTTTGGGCTC
Organism: Macleaya cordata; assembly: GCA_002174775.1. Taxonomy (NCBI): domain Eukaryota; kingdom Viridiplantae; phylum Streptophyta; class Magnoliopsida; order Ranunculales; family Papaveraceae; genus Macleaya; species Macleaya cordata. Next base: position 112,030 of record MVGT01002234.1, on the reverse strand, counting down.
CAGACTTATGCTTCAAAATAAAATTAAATTTTTGTATATAAGTCACCCACCTAGCATGCATAGGGTTCACTGTCTTCTGATTATTTATGAACCTCAAAGCTTGATGATCACTATAGAGAATAAATTCTCTATGCATAAGATAATGTTCCCAATGCTTTAAAGCTCTTACTACCGCATAGAACTCAGCCTCATAAACGGTCCAATTCTGACGTGAATCCCCTAGTTTCTCGCTCATAAACTCCACGGGTTTTCCTTCTTATGAAAGGACAACACCTATCCCTCTCTTTGAAGCGTCACAATCAACTTCAAATAGTTTTGAAAAATCGGGTAAAGCCAATACTGGAGCTGTACACAACTTTTCTTTAATTTGGTTGAAGCTTTTCTCATGTTCTTCACCCCAAGCAAACTTTCCTTTCTTTAAACAATCTGTGATAGGAGCAGTGATTGTGCTAAAACTTTTAATGAATCTTCTATAGAAGGTCGCATTTTGAGGGGTTGGCCATTCTCGAATTGCCTTCACCTTCGCTTCATCGACTCTAATTCCATCTTCTCCAACTTGGAACCCCAGAAACAACAAACTTTTCAACATGAAACTACACTTTTTCAAGTTCATATAAAGCTTATTTTCTCTCAAAGCTTCCAGTATAGTTCTTAAGTGCTCTAGATGTTCGGTTTCTGTCTTGCTGTACACCAAAATATCATCAAAGTAAACAACAGCAAATTTATTCAGGAACGGTTTTAATACCTGATTCATAAATCGCATAAAGGAGCTTGGCGCATTGGACAACCCGAATGGCATAACAAGCCACTCGTACAATCCTTCCTTTGTCTTGAAGGCTGTCTTCCATTCATCACCAATTCGTATCCTGATTTGGTGATGTCCATTCTTCAAATCGATCTTGGAAAAGACTGTCGCTCCTGCCAATCGATCTAGCATATCCTCCAATCTGGGTATTGGAAAGCCGTATTTGATAGTAATTTTATTGATAGCTCGGCTATCAATGCACATCCTCCAACTCCTATCCTTTTTAGGGACCAATAAGGTAGGAACAGCACACGGGCTCATGCTATTTCTTATCATCCCCTTTTGCAATAAGTCTTCTACTTGTTTCTGTAAGATGTCATGCTCTCGTGGAGCCATTCGATAGTGTGCTAGATTTGGTAAACTAGCTCCAGGAACGATATCAATATGATGTTGATATCTCGCAGGGGTGGAACTCCTGCTGGTAGCTCATCTGGAGTTAGATCTTGAAATTCTCTCAATAAGGGTTTAACCTTATCGGAGATTGGCCCAGTTGAGTCCTCGCCCTTAACAACAAGAGCGATTCCTTCGCCTTCATCATTCAGGTGGTCCTGTAACTCTCGGCCTCCAACTGTGAGAAAAATATCTTTATATTCTGGTTTATTGCTACTTTCTAACAGTTTCTTCTTTGCAGGCAATAAAACAATCTTGGTTCCTTTCCACATAAATTCGTAGGTATTACTCCTACCCCTATGAATCGCATCAACATCAAACAACCAGGGTCTTCCTAACAAAATATCACAAGCATCATATCTATCATATCACAAATAATTATGTCAGAATATTTCTTACCGATGGATATTAGTACCTAGCATCGTTTTGTAACATTCATCTCTCCTCCGTCTTTAATCCACCCAACCTTGTAAGGACTTGGATGGTCTTCAACGTCTAGACCTAGGTTTTTAGTCAAACCCTTGGTAATTAAATTTTCCTCACTGCCATTATCAATAATGATGTTGCTGATTTTTCCCTTCACTGTTCCTTTGATTTTAAATAGTTTCTTCCTTTGATCAATAGAAGAGTCAATAAGGAACGAGCGATGAATCACCAGTACCTTGCTTGAAGGTATGGTACCCTTTTGTATGCCAAATCCAGGACCCATGGTCCGGGTATGATTGATGGACTGTTCGGCTCCATCAAAAGTCTCACTATCTGTACTTATTAAACTCCTAGCTTCATCTCTGGCCAATCCGTCGACGATTCCTAGGATTTCAACGCGCTTGGCGGCTAATTCCATAGCTGCAACCAGACCAGGCGAAATCCTGCTCTGATACCACCTAATAAGGCACAAGCGGAAGCGATTAAAATTAACTCACGAACACCGCAGAGAATCCACTCCGGTAACACGAAATAAAATAAACAACCCCAATCCAGGAGCCAAGTAGAACCGATAATTAAAGAACACTCAATTTGAGAGAAAACTCTTCTTCTTTTAATTAAATAATTTGAGCATCAAGCTAATTAAATAACATCTAGTCGTTGGATATTTATAATAACCCATCAGAAACAAAATAAATCCTACTAAAATTCAAACTACTGAAATAAATAAGTCCTACTGAAATTCAAACTACTGAAATAAATATTAGACTCCTAAAGGAATAAGAAACTAATCTAGGAATCCTACTGTCCCATTAGTTGGACCCATGCAATGACCGACATGGTCTATCCCAAGTACTTCATCTAGATATGCCCCGTATCAGATAAGATTGTATTTGAAGGAGTTTTTTTGTAAGTTAGAGGTCTTCAAATCACCTAAATTTTTGTAGACATAATATAATCATTATTTATAAGATGTCTATAAAAAATCAGCTCAATCAGAAATATCTAACCCTCCAAACAAATCACTTTAAATGTAAGCAGTTCACTCACACTATAAAGGTCTAAATTAAGTGTTTGTGGTGCTAGAAGGTGCTAGAGGTCTCTGATTGAGCTTATTCTTTTAGATATGATCTAAATAGTATAAATAACATACATATCCAAAAATCAGCTTATTTAGACAAGCTTAAGAAACTAAACAAAACACAAAACTTAAAAGCTTATCATGTGCCTAAGGGCACATGTTAACAAAATCCATAATTGATTGAATGAAGTAATCAACCTAAACTAATTAATGATGATTGATGAACGTTCCGAAAGAAAAAACCAAACAGTCCTCAACCACTCCCATCTCTGATATCTCTATACAAGATTACTTTGTTGATCATAATCCTTGTACCAATCATAATGGAAATGAGTAGTGGTTGACACCTGTGGTCTTAATAACCTACATCTTCATCAACTTAGAATATATATATTTTTTTAATGCAACATGACATAACAATCATTGTTAATGAATTTAAAGCTCATGCATAAATTGCATCTAATTGTTTTGTTTGGTTAACTGACTCAATTAAATTTTTTTCATCCCATTCATTTGATCTCACAAAAATATATTAACATTTAATAAATGTAATGGAATTCTTATATGTTACTTCACGTCCATAATGAGATTGATTTGGGAAATATAACTCATTTCTACTTTTTGTTGCTAAGTGATTTTTTTTTTTTTTTTTTTGAGCATGAACGGTAAATATATAGATAAAAAAGGATCAAGTACAAAAATACAGAAAGATGCACAAAAACTATACAAAGAGATTGTCCCAATCAAAAATACATACATCTAGCTGGACTTTGAAGTCCCTGTAAGTGTTAGAAACCCAAAAATGCAAGAGGGACTTAATCTCGTTGCTTAAGTTATGTGATGATCGTGATTTTCCTTCGAAAATTCGTCGATTTCGTTCATTCCAGATGCTCCAAGAGACCGCCGCGGGAATGAAGTTCCAGAAAGTCTTCCCAATATCAGAGAGTCCCTTGCCATACCAACCCTGTATGAAATCAGCAAAGTGTTGAGGGAAAGGCCAGCACCAGCCTGACCTGGGAAGGATCTCAGACCATATGTCACGAGTGTAATTGCAATGCAATAGTAGGTGCCCGGTATTTTCTTCGGCCTTTAGGCACAAGTAACACGCATTAGCCATATGATGCCCTCGTTTTTTCAAATTGTCAAGTGTCATGATTTTGTTTAGATACGCAGTCCACAAAAAGAAACTGATCTTTGTTGGTATGTTGTGTTTCCAAATGATTTGTTTTGGGAAATCGCCAGTCGTTGCAGACGTAAGATGCTCATAAGCTGATTTTACTGTGAACATTCCTGATTTTGTTAAAGGCCACTTGATGATGTCCGGAGCAGGGTCCAAAGCAGGAGGGGACGACCCTATTAGTTGTAAAAGAGTTGGCAGCTGTTGAAATTCTGATGCTCTTAGTTCTCTGCGGAAAGTGAGATGCCAATCATTCCCCGTTGCGGTTTGGATGATAAGGTCCGTTATGCAACCATCTTTTGCAGTGGAGATTTTGAACAATAACGGGCAGATTTCTTTGAGAGGTTTGTGGCCTGTCCATGAATCGTGCCAAAACGATATTGTGGAGCCTGAGTGTATGATGAGTGTTGCCAAAGCTCGGGTTGACGTGCAGCAATTTGTGATTTGGCGCCAGCATGACCGTCCATAAGTCATTTTCACTTGTTCAGGGGCCCAGATTGATGGATTTGGGCCATATTTCTCCTCAAGTACAAGGAACCATAATTGGTTCTTCTCGGTTGCGAATCTCCAACCCCACTTTGCTAGGAGGGCTACATTCATAGCCTGTAGTTGTTTGATTCCCAGACCCCCCATTTCCATTGGCATGCAAATGTCGCTCCACATTACCAAATGATAACCAGAGTTCCCCCCTTTTTTAGACCATAGGAAATCTCTCATTAATTTTTCCAGCCGATCAGTGATCTGCTTTGGGGCCCTGAAAAGAGACAAAAAATAAATGGGTAAGTTGGCTAGAATACTCTTGATAATAGTAATGCGACCTCCCTTTGAGAGACATTTGTGTTTCCATTGATCAAGCTTCGTCTCAAAGCGTTCGATAATGGGGTCCCATATTGATTTGGAGCGGGAAAGAGCTCCTAAAGGGAGGCCCAGGTATGTGAAGGGAATGTTGTCAACGCCACAATCAACCCAGTCTGTCTGCCCATTCTTGTAGTTCAACGACCTGACCGATTCTAATTAGTTTGGTTTTAGCGAAGTTGATTCTAAGCCCTGAAACAACTTCAAACGTTTTCAATAAACTAAGAAGATTATATAGCTCTTGCCAATTTGCATTAATGAAAAACATTGAATCGTCAGCATAATGGAGATGAGAAATTACTAGACCATTGTCTTTAACTGAAAAACCATTGAACTTACCCAAACTTGCAGCATTGTCCAAAAATCTAGAGAAACCATCCATTGCGATGTCAAAGAGACGTTGGGGGAAAGACCTGTGAGTAGGAGAAGGATTAACTAATGTTGTATGTAACACTGTAAGATCGATGTGTTATTTTTATGTGTTTTAGGTGTATAATCCGTGGTTACCTACTTGATGTAATAGGGGTACAAATAAATAAAAGGTATAGTTACTTCTGTATTTTTTCGTAGTTTTTGGGAAAATGATTTTAATGATTTTACTTTGTTATTACAATCATTGTACATAAAAGAAAAAAAAATATTTATAAATGTCAAAAGATGAAGAAAATCATTGTACTTATTATTATTCTGGTTGCCTAACTACAAAATAGGTAATCAATAAAACGTGCACAAGGGCACCGTCTTGTGTGTAAAAAAACCATTGCCAAATTCCGCTTGCCTTAATTATACCAAAATTCAGAATATGTTGCTTTTAATTTCTTTAAGGGCATTGAAATCAACTAATCCTTACACTTAGCCATCCACGACGTTATCCCAATCCACAATCAGATTGCCCTGAACAACATTTGTCTTGATCCTAAAAAACAAAAAAAAAATTTAACAGTGTGGTTTATGATCCAAAAACTAATTTACACCTAAACTAAACTAGATCTTATATTACACCCAAAATTATTTTTTGACATTCCTATAAAATCCTATATGATTTCATTAAAAACAAAAAAATAATGTATATATTTTTT
>MVGT01002234.1:88301-106077 GCA_002174775.1 Macleaya cordata | reverse complement strand
TGATTTAGTGAAAAACTAGTTAGATTTATAACATGATTTCTAACTAATTTTCCTAGTCCCCACAAAATTGCTACTTAAAATCCCCCATCTAGACTAGCCGGTCAATTTTTAGATCGCGAACTAAACGGGCCCTAATATCATCAATGGTTATAGCCCACTATGCATATAGCAAACGGAATAATGAATCAGATCGTTTTGTGTGTGCTTGCATTAGACTATGTGAGAGAGAGAGAGAGAGAGAGAGAGAGAGAGAGAGAGAGAGAGAGAGGGGTAAACACATAATTAACAAACTCTTTTATAACTATATATGTATTTAGAAATGGCAGAAGATATGAACTGCTTATTTATGGCTTCAGCAATACATATGGATATATTTAATACATATTCATTCTAGTTGTTGTCCGTCCAAAATCGAGATTGGAGATAATCAACCATTTTGTTGTCAATTTGAAACGCTTTGCTGAGAACATCATCATTGATGGGCGGTGTCGATCCGAATAAAGCGTTAGCAATTGTTATAACACCAGGGTTCTGGCTACTTAGAGCAGCAATAGCGACGGCATTGGTTTTCCCCACATTGAATTGGAAGTGAATGAGCCCAATGGGGAATACAAACACATCACCCTTGTTAAGGACCTTGGTGAAGAGTTTGTTACCAGGATTTAAATTTGACGTGACGAATCCGACATAGAGAGTACCCTCCAAGACCACTAGGATCTCTGTAGCTCGAGGGTGGGTGTGCGGTGGGTTAAGGCCGTAGGGAGCATAGTCTATACGAACCATGGAGATACCAAGGGTGTTCAGTCCAGGAATCTGGGCTACATTAGCCGGTGTTACATTTGACATGACCTGGTTCATTGTGTCTCCTGGTATATTTAGGCCAGCAAGGAAGAAATCGTCGGCTGTAGCTTTCATGGGGTCCTTGCAGAACTTACCATTCACAAACACTGCATTATTAAAATAAACACAATTAATTAATTAGCTAAATCTACATGCTAGCTATTACTACAAGCAAAATTAAACATTCAGAATTGAAATCACAGTGCATCTAGCAGGGAAACTATGTGTATAAGAGGAGATTGTATATATATATATACCAGCAGCTTTAGGGTCATTGATAGCAACACAGAAGTCCTGAACAGGACTGGGATCAGAAGCTAAGGCAAAGGAGGAAAGTATAGCCATGAAGACAAAAACAACTTCACCAAGGAAGAGATAACCCATTATGCTCTTCATTTTCTATATATCTTTCAAGCTAGTATGTTCTGTTTATGTTAGGTGTGGAACTTAGTGAAGATAACAATTCCTATTTATAGAGGGAGCTTATTGAAATGGTCCCATAAACTATCTTGGTAATAATATCAAATATAAAAAACCTAATTTAATTAATTCTATTTGTTTGAATTGATCAACTAAAGCTAATGAAGAACAAATATAGGTTTAGTTTTTTAATTGATCTGACTCCAACCACTATACCCATTTCTCTACAAGCAAGATTGCTTTGTTGACCATAATATTTGTACCAAACAAAATGGACTTTGTATTCTAGAACAGTATTTACAAGTACAATTAATATTTAAATTAGTAATGATTAATTCCATGATTAAGCATTTCAAAGAAAAGAAGAACTAGGAGATGTTTTTTAATTAAAACAAAGTAAACCATTTACCAGGTATGAACTTAATTGGTGATCAGAGTAATATTAATTGTTGGTTGATTCAGCTTAAATTTAGTTCTAATTGGTTTGATTATACATTAATTAAACAGAGTTGAAACGTGTCGTCCCACAAATTAGTTAATTATGCGATAACTGGTAATCGGGACATGGCCAAGTCACTTAGACCATATCTAGTCCAACTTAATTATTTCTCAAACCTTAATTATTCTTCATTATAATTTTTGGTTCTTCCAGTTGCTTGGGGTTTTGGCTTTTGTGCTTCTGCTACCTTAAAGAAAATCAACTTATCTCCAGTAACTCGTTGTGCTTTGTGAATACATCTCTTGAATTAATTCTATCGCTTTGAGGACTTCGTTTTTGAATGGGATAAATTTTTGTAATCTAAATTTTGTGCTGCTCTGAATACTATGTTCTTACTTTTGTAACCTCCTGTGTGCTTTCTCTGCACTTTCTTCAATCAATTCTAACCCTTTAAAAAACAAATTAATCAAAAGGGGTTGCTTAAACTCTAAGGGTCCGTTTGGTTCGTGATCCAAAAACTTATTTTCAAAAACTAATTTACACCTACAATAATACACATCTTGTACTACATCCAAAACTATTTTAGGATTTACAATAAAATCATGTAGGATTTTGTAAAACAAAAAAATATTGTTTTATGTGTTTTCAATGAAATCATATAGGAATTTAAAGTAAAGTGAAAATACAATTTTAGATGTGATACAATATATAGTTTAGTTTAAGTATAAATTAGTTTTTGAAAACAAGTTTTTGGATCACGAACCAAACGGGCCCTAAACATCCGTCGCCGTATCCATTCCTATGAGCCTAAAATTCTTATTATCATCAGTTTGAATCCAAAGAGTATCAGCTGACCCTACATGACTTATTGTTCAAAGTTTCAGTATGAAAATATACAAATTCTAACCAGAATCAATATTGTAGCGCGTGTGATTCGTAAAATAGTAGTCCATCCTCCTACACACGTTTCACACGTGTAGTTTAGATGTCCAAACGCGCTATGCGCGTTGCTCCAATGCGTGCTTCGTTCAAACCCACACACGTGCCCTTGGATCCACTCCACGCGACTCCACCTTCAAGTGTAATTCATGTGTAAATAAATAACTATGGTCACGAGACGCATTCGGTATTTCGTTAAAGAACATAAGATTATTTTGGTCATTTATATAATAAAGTTGTTTTACAGAGATCAGCGACGGTGCAGATGATGAAATCCAGACCACTCTTTGTATCTCTGACACCAACCCGTCCTCCTTTATTATACAGATAATAAAAGCAATAATACATGGATATATATAATGAGCAGTGATATTTTACCTTACCTTATTGAGATACTATTGCAATATATTATTTATGAGGCCCAATTAGAAATGATTCAAGGGTTGAGTTTTTGGCAGGGATGTTCCACGTCATATAGATCATTATATCCGAAAATCGGCTCTTGTAAAAGTTTTAACTCCATCAAAAACTTATCGAAAATCAACGGTCTAAAAAAATACTCTAAAATTCACCAGATTTCATAGGCTAATTTATGTGTGTACGGAAGTTTAAGATTTAGTTTGTTCTCGAATATGATGATTATAGCAAGGAAAACATCTTCATTGAAAATCAACCCTTGAATCATTTCTAATTAGGTGGGATAAAATATGTGTTGCAGTAGTATCGCAATAAAATCTGTTGCAATATCCCTTCTCATCTATAATTTGTACATCCTAGTTGTTATCCGGCGAAAATCGAGATTGGAGATAATCAACCAATTTGCTGTCAATTTGAAATGCCTTGGTGAGAACTTCATCATTGATGGGCGGTGTGGATCCGAATACAGTGTTAGATATTGCGAGATAACCAGGGCCCTGGCTGCTTAGAGCGGAAATGGCGACAACCTTGGCCTTTCCCACATTGAATTGGAAGTGAATGAGGCCAATGGGGAATACAAACACATCACCCTCGTGGAGGATCTTAGTGAAGAGCCGGTTATCCGGATTTGATGTGACAAATCCAACTAGGAGAGTGCCCTCCAAGACTAGTAGGATCTCAGAGCCTCTTGGGTTTGTGTGTGGTGGGTTAAGGCCGTAGGGTGCATAGTCCATACGAACCATGGAGATGCCGAGTGTGTTAAGTCCGGGGATTTGGGGTACAGTAACCAACGCAAAAGCGGCCCCGAACTGGTTCGTTATGTTTCCAGGTTTATTTAGCCCAGAAAGGAAGAAATCGTCGGCGTTAACTTTCATGGGGTCCTTGCAGAATTCACCATTCACAAACACTGCATTAAAAAAAAAAAAAAATTTGCATTATTGAAATATTAGTTAGGTAAATTAAGGTGCTTGTTAACAAAAGCTAAATTAAAGCATTCAAATTTGAATCAGGGTGCAACTAGCTAGGGTTTTGAATTAAATGTATATACGTACCACCAGGTATGGGATCATCAAGAGCAACACAGAAGTCCTGAAGGGGCCCCGGATCAGTTGCTAAGGCAATGGAGGAAAGTAAAGCTAAGATGACAAAAATAACTTCACCAATAAAGCAGGGAGAATAATCCATTGTGCGCTTCATTCTCTCTCAATGATCAACAAAGCTAGCCTTCAGAACTCAATGATGATAACCATTCCTATTTATAGAGAGAGCTCATTGAAATAATAAGAAAAAAAAAAAGAAAAGAAAAGAAATTAAGAAAAAAGGAAAAAGGAAGAGCTCATTGAAATCGTCCCAAATATGGTATTGGAGGAAAACTACCTAGGTAATATCTTATTAATGAATTTATGTTATATAGAAAAAAAACCAATATACTAGATCGTGTTTTCATTTCCACCCGATGCAACTAAGAATTTTTAAAGTTAAACCCAATTTGCACACTGTTGCATACTGTTTGCATATTGATTGGGCTAAATTTTAAAAACTAAAATTGACTGAGCGTGGGAAGTTAAATCGTAGACAGAATTGGGGTTAAACAGCCTACATTTTACTTCCATCCCAGCCAAGAATGGATTTTTAAATCTAGCTCCAAACATCAGTGCATACTATTTACATATATACTTTTTACAAACTATTTGCGTATACTGTTTGCACATATTGTTTGCACGAATATGAATTGACTGGGTGGGAAGTTAAATGAAAGCTCGAATTTGGGTTAAATCCCAATTCCATGATTTATATATATGAGAATGGATCCGCTTCCATGCTTATTCTCACATGTTTATTACATGTTCTTTATGGGCCCCAATTGGAGATGATCAAAGGAACTGAGGATATTCTCCACATTATACAAATCATCCTCATATAAAATCACCATGTTCTAAAACTTCTAGCCCCATCAAAATTTGACTTAAAATTAACAAAATAAAAATAAAAATGATTGCGGTTTATAAATTAATTATCTAATTTTGATGGGGTTAGGAGTTTTAGATTGATATGATTTTTGGTTAGGATGATCTATATTGTATGGAGAGATCATTCCTAGTAAAAAAATAACACTTGAATCATTTCCATGTGAGCCTCACAAAGAACGTACAAAAAATATGTAAGAATAAGTATATAATAAGTGGATCCGTTCTCCTTATATATATATACTAGCCCTATGTACGTGCATTGTACATATTTCTTATGTTAAACTTGTTCTTTGCAATAGATTTGCACAAAAAATTAGTCCTTAGATCATCCATGAACAGATCATCTTGACAAAAATCAGCCCTAAAATATTGCTCATTGATATAAAAGAAAAAAAGGAAAAAGATGAGCTCATTGAAATGGTCCCAAATATGGTACTGTAGATCGAGAGAACCTAACTAGCTAGGTAATATCAATAAATTAATGAACTTATATATATAGGTGAAGGATATTGCACCATGTCTTATTGCACCAATTTTTTTGTAGAATCCACATAGAAATGATCTAAGGACTAATTTTTGGTGAGAGTATTCTCTTCAATGTGTATAATCATTATATCCAAAAATTGGTCCATTTCAAAATTTCTGACACCCTTGATCCATCGGGTAAGAAAGAGGTAAATTTTAGGCATCTTTCTTAACCGTTAATTTTTTGATGAACTTTTCATGAATTTGGGTCATGTACGAGAAGATAATCATGACACAAAGAAATCATCCCTTTACATCATTACTTTCATTATTTTAAAAAGGAAATAATTTATTTCACGCCACTTTTCGTTTTTAATTTAGGATTTTGTTAACATGTGCCCTAAGGGCACATGATAAGCTTTTAGGTTTTGTATTTTGTTTAGTTTCTTAAGTTTGTCCAAATAGGTTAATTTTTGGATATGTATATTATTTATACTATTTGGATGATATCTAAAAAAATCAGCTCAATCCGAGACCTCTAGCACCCACTAACACCACAAACACTTAATTTAGACTTTAATAGCGTGAATGAACGGCTTACATTTAAAGTGATTTGTTTGGAGGGTTAGATATTTCTGATTGAGCTGATGTTTTGTAGATATGTTATAAATAATGATAATATTATGTCTACAAAAATTCAGCTGATTTGAAGACCTTTAACTTGCAAAAAAATTCTTTGAAAAATAACCTAATCGTGTGCCCTTAGGGCACACGTTAACAGGACCCTTTAATTTATAGCCTATTTGAACATGTTTGTTGGGTCCATATGATTTTGATGCATAAGCTGATTTTTGTCTTATATGAGGAGATTATTTTTACAAAAAAAATCAGCTCATAATCTTTACCACACGACCCCCACAAACACTCAATTTTTTTGTCTAACACTGTACCTTATTTTTACATTCCTTATACATTAGCTTGTGAGCCTTTGAGATGATCCATATGGGATGATATTGATCGACATGGTCATATTTATACAAAATCGATCCTTAGATCATCTTCACACAACTCCACTAAAAGGTGTAAACCTAATGTAATAATATGATGTGTGAAACATAAAACCCCACTAAAAGGTATAAGCCTAACTAGATCATTTTCTTTCTTTTGCTTTCTCCCAACTAAACAGAACCTGTAAGATTCTGCCTACTTATGGATAGTCGACACGTGTCGCTGGAAAAAAACAACGAAAAGTATGAACTTTTAGTCTGTTTGGACAAGGGATTTTAGGGAGAGATTTTGTAGGGACCAGAGATTTTGAAGAAAAATATAATATGATTTTTTCACCAAATTTTTGGTCCCTACAAAATCCCTAACAAAAATCCCTTGTCCAAACAGACTCTTTCTTAATAGAGTTGAAAGACGAAGACCATCAAAATTAAATCTCAGTGCCCTAGGGCTCTATTTTGGCAGTCGACAGTAACATGCACAAAGCAGCGTCTGAACTGTATGTTGGTGGGCCCAACTTTGTTTGTTCTCTTTCTTCGAGAAGATGTACCATTGGAAGATGACCTCGTTGAGGCTAGGGGTGTAAACGGTAGCCTATCGGATCGGATATGGCCACATCCGAATTCGAATCCAAATTTTTTTTACAACATCCGAATCCGATCCGATATCCGACGGATGTTAAAACTTAATGACCGAATTCGAATCCGATAATATTATCGGATATCGGATAATATCCGATTCAACCGATAATATTTTGATGGTGGTAAAAAGAGTACAAAAAATCTTAAAATTTATTTCTTGTATAAAGGAGAGACTAAAAAAACGAAGCAGATAGAGCAATGGCCATGTTCATACACAAAATCAGTAAGAATCCAACTAAAAATAACAAAAAAAATGAAGGGAGAGGGACTTGGAGAGGTATGTGGGGGATTTTCTTCTTTGATCCTTGTTGTTAATGGTGTTAGCGATGGAATTTTCTTCTTCGACATGAAAATCTGGATCTGTTACAAGCGGCATCCATCATCTCCTTACTCCTTCGACATGAAAATATGAAGCATCTCCTTACTCCTTCGACATGAAAATATGAAGATAGTATGGAGAAACTTGAAAGAGATGGATGAGAGGAAGGAGATGTATGGAGAAACTTGAAAGAGATGGATGAGAGGAAGGAGACAAGTGGGAGACAAGAAATAAGATGGGAGGAAAGAGAAAATACTTTAAAAAAATGGCATGGGACACAAGAGGAATCTTGGACCACTTTTATTTTATTTAAGTTTCATACTTTCATTTTACTACATTTCAGCACATCAAAATATTATATACCATGTTCTAAAATTAATATAATATATATATTTAATTCTTTTTCGGATTCGGATAATTATCGGATAAAATATCACAAATACCGAATTCGTATCCGATAATGCAATTATCCGAAATATAATATCCAAATCCGAACCGAAATCCGAAATTTCAGATAATATTTGATATTTCGAATGCGGATTCGGATCGAATTTCGGATTTTCGAATATCCATTGACAGCCCTAGTTGAGGCCAAGCCAATGTTGACGGATTAACAAGAAATAAAGGTCAAGGGGGACCAGGGCAAGACGATAGTGGAGTAGCGACAAAACCAGGGCCTACGTGTAATTAAGGAGGGATATTGCAAACTTATTGCAATACTATTGCAATATATTTTTTATAAGGCCTACAAGAAGATAGTTTGAGGGTTAATTTTTTTGTGAGATGTTCTCCTCATCATGTCGATGCAGATCCCCCGCTAACCCGAGCGAGCATTCAAATATCTTTTAGGCCCCTACTTTACCTCGACGGTTATGACATGATGCCTCCTTTTTTCTTTTTCTTTTTTTTCTCTCCACTCGGACCAATCCCCCTATTCATGATTGTTGAATCCTTGCTTTGGATTAAAACGGATTGAGATTGGTTCCCTCCTTTTAAAAGTTCTAACACCCTAAAATCTGCCTATGAAAAATGGCAAATTTTAGACATTTTTTTGGACCGTTGATTTCTTTTAATTTTCGATAAACTTTTGATAAAGTTAAAACTTTTAGAAAGGGCTGATTTTTTAATATAATGATCTACATGATGAGGAGAATAACTCCACAAAAAAATTAGCCCTCGATCCATCTTTATGTGGGCACCATAAAAAGTATGTTGCAATAGTGTTGCAATATCCCTCCTCTTTGTAATTATTACAAAAATATATTAAAAATAATACATATATTGGGACCTACATATTGAGGAGATCGTCCTTATAAAAAATTAGTCTTTGTATCAACTCCGATGACAACTTTAAATATATAAATAATGTTATGGAACATATTCGATATTTTTAAAATAGAGTGATTTTTTCTTGGAGGACTTTACTCCTTGGCAAATCCACCAGGGATACAAATCTCTAAGTTTTTCTCTTTCAACACTACACTTATACCTTTTTAACATGTCTTATGGGACCCACATAATCTTTGCCATTAAAAAAAACTGCATTATTGAAAAAAAAAACGTCAAATTAATTAGCTAAAAGTGCATGTTAATAAAAGCTAAATTAAAGCATTCAAACTTGAATCACGGTGCAAACTAAGGTTTTTGATAAAATGTATATACCACCAGGTATAGGATCATGAAGAGCAACACAGAAGTCCTGAAGGGGGCCTGGATCAGTTGCTAAGGCAATGGAGGAAAGTAAAGCTAAGATGACAAAAATAACTTCACCAATAAAGCAGGAAGAATAACCCATTGTGCGCTTCATTTTCTCTCTCTATGATCAACAAAGCTAGCCTTCAGAACTGAATGATGATAACCATTCCTATTTATAGAGAGAGCTCAATATTGAAATAATCAAAAAATGAAAATAAATTAAGAAAAAAGGAAAAAGAAAGAGCTCATTGAAATCGTCCCAAAGATGGTACTGGAGGAAAACTACCTAGGTAATATCTTATTAATGAATTTATATTGTATAGAAAAAAATCAATACTAGATCGAGTTTTCACTTCCACCCAATGCAAAAAAGAATTTTTAAAGTTAAACCTAATTTCCACACTGTTGCATACTGTTTGGGCTAAATTTTAAAAACTAAAATTGACTGAGCGTGGGAAGTTAAATGGTAGATGGAATTGGGGTTAAACAGCCTACGTTTTACTTTTATCCCAGCCAAGAATGGATTTTTAAATCTAGCTCCAAACATCAGTGCATACTATTTACATATATACTTTGGGGGAACCTCGGCGGGGCGAGGGGAAATTTATTGATATGAAAAACCGAACAGGAGGGGGACATAAGGCCTAACCTCCCCATGCCTAATACAAGATGCAAACAGATAAGCATGCAGAACGAGGGAAACCACAGCCTTAACCCTTATAATAGGGGACAAGGAGGGCCCCTTCTAAAAAAACATAAAGAAGCTAGCCACACAACCAGCCTCCAGCCTTACCATTAGAAAACGGGGGACAAGGAGGGTACAAGAGAATCGCTCGAAAAGTGTGTCCGAATGTCGGTCCATCTTACCCATTACCCAAATCTGACATAAGGCATTCCTAATCTGTCTAGGCGAGCATAACCCACCAGGCGCATAGGAAAGTCCGTCATGATGCTGCAGTTCGACCTACTCGAGAGACCTATGGAGGCCATACAATCCGCAGAAGAGTTTAGTTCTCTATAAACATGTCTGAGATTGATGTTCAGATTTTCTGTAGCCTCTCTAATCCTCTGCCACCAGGAAAAGAGGTGCCAAGGTATGTTATGTTTCTGATTATACCAACCCGCCACGAGGTTAGAATCGACATTGACTATGGAGTTGGTGATGCCCAGCTGCTGGCACAAGAGTAGCCCGTCTAGCAGCGCCCTTGTCTCGGCCAGATTGTTGGAACCCGACCCATAGAAACTGTGGAATGCTGCCAACAGGATACCCTGGTCATCCCGGATGACTCCTCCTCCCGCGGCCCCTGAGAGGAGGAGGCCCCGTCTGTGTTGAGAATACAGAACCCCGGGGGAGGACGAGACCATCGGAGTACCAAGGGAGACTTACGATGAACCGGAGTGGGGGACAACTTACAGACTCGGAGAATGTGATGGAGCATGCCAGGGCTGTGATTGCTGGTTCTCAGGAGCGGATTGATGTTGTGTACCCATTGCAATACCTTGTAGAGAATAGCGGCCATTGAGGATGGAGATTCATCATGCCTCCGACGATTTCACTCCGACCAAATCTCCCACATAATGGCCATCGAAAAAAGTATGGCCAGTTTACCCATTTGAGACTTTCTGTGGGCGACGCTAAACCAAGCTAAAATAAACTCCAGAAGATCACTGTAGTTGGTCCGATGGATCCCAAATAGTGGAGATAGCCGATCCCATAAGAAGACCGCGATCTCACCCCTGAGGAACAAGTGCTCCATAGATTCAATGTTCCTGTGCACGCAGCAGAGACACCCTGACGCCAAGCTGATGGTACAATCTTGGATACGGACGTCCACCGGGATGGCATTATTGAGGAAGCGCCAAAGGAGGATCGCCATCTTCTTAGGAATGAACTTCGCCCAGTAGTGTCGGGCAAGGGGGCAAGCCGGTGCCTGATTCGAAAGGAGAGAAAACGCCGACTTCATAGTGAACCGACCATCTGGGGAAGGAGCCCAAAGTCATTCATCCGAGTCAGACTTGAGGCGAGAATCGTACCAAATCCGCATCTGAGCGATCATAGCATCCGACATACCCGGGATACTGAAATTAGCTTCGGCAGCTTCAGCAAGCGAGATCGGGGCCGGGGGTTCTACCTCAGCAAAGACCTCAGCCAGAACCCCCATGTTGCTCCAATTCTCATGCCAGAAACTCATATTCCCCTGCCCAACCTTGTAGGCGGAGTTGTGCACAAGACTACCGATGAGACTGGCACATTCTTTCCAGAATTTGGATGCTGTGATGGGGGGAACATAGCCAGACAATATAATGGTATCCATACGGTACTTTCCCCGAATAAAGGCAGCCCAGTTGGAGCTATTACAATAACCCCCCAGAGACTCTTGAGTTTAAAGCTATGGACCACGTCCTTGAGGTTACGTACTCCTAGGCCCCCTTCCACCAAAGGGGTGCAAATGTTATCCCAAGACACCTAATTGCGTTTTGGTTTCCCCTCAAAAGAGCCCCAAAAGAAGTTGGCAATCATGCGACTTACTATGTTAATTACTTTTTTAGGGACTGCGACCGTGGAAAGGAGGAAAATGGCCATACTAGAAAGGACGTGTCTGATCATAATGAGCTTACCTCCTTGAGTTAAAAAATTTGCTTTCCAACCAGCTATCTTATTGCGGATCTTAGTGAGAAGATCATCGAAGTAAATAACTTTGACCCGCCCATCATAAATGGGAGTGCCAAGGTAGGTCATATGATTAACCTTGTGTTGGTAGCCCGTGATTCGAACAATAGAGTTGATGAGAGTGTTCGGGGTTTTAGAGTACATCATAAACGAGCTTTTCTCCACATTGATCTTCTGACCGGAGCATAAGCAAAACCTGTCAAGGAACTCCATGCAGCCCTTGACCGAAGTCTCCATACCATTCAGAAAAATGATGGTGTCATCAGCATAGAGAAGGTGAGTGACAGGGTCGCATTGACGCGGGGTGTGGAACCGACCTATCTTCTTGTTTCCAAAAGCTGCCGACAGCCCCCGACTGAGAACTTCCGAGCAGAGAATGAAGAGGATAGGAGACAACGGATCTCCTTGCCTCAGACCTCTGGTGGCCTCGAAGAAGCCATCATAGACGCCATGCATCACCACCAAGTAAAAGCAGCGCGAGACACAAGCTGAGATGACATCAATCGTCGTGTTCAGAAAGCCGAACCTTTGAAGAACCGCCTTTAGAAAAGGCCATTCGACCCGATCATAAGCCTTAGCCATGTCCAACTTTATAATCACATTCCCACCTTTCCTTTTCTTACCCAGAGAGTGAGCCATCTCTTGGGTAAGAGCAATATTCTCCATGATCGATCTACCTTTGACAAAAGCCCCTTGTTCCTTAGAGATCAAACGAGGGAGAAGAAGGGAGAGGCGGGTACAAAGAATCTTGCTGCAGATCTTGTACGCAACATTGCAAAGGCTGATCGGGCAAAAGTCCGAAAAATGGAGTGGGGTATCAACCTTGGGAATAAGGGTAATAAAGTTGGACTTAAGCGACTTGGGGAGAGGGGCCCCACTAAAAAATTCTTGAGCAGCAGATTGTTGCACTTCCTCTTCGTCCGGGCACCTGAGCAGAGTAATGTTGTCTTCTTCGGTAAGGCTCAAGGGGATGTGGCTAAGCATATCCTCCTGCACCTGGCAGCCCTCAGATGAGAGCATAGAGGAGAAATAGGAAATGGCGTCTTTGTGAATCAGGTATATATCGACTGACCAGTCTCCATTGAGCAGAAACAAACCTGGGATGTTGTTCCTGC
Organism: Macleaya cordata; assembly: GCA_002174775.1. Taxonomy (NCBI): domain Eukaryota; kingdom Viridiplantae; phylum Streptophyta; class Magnoliopsida; order Ranunculales; family Papaveraceae; genus Macleaya; species Macleaya cordata. The sequence goes on along the minus strand of MVGT01002234.1, from coordinate 93,141 downwards.
TCCGTCTTACCTTGGCCACCATGTGAAAGAATTTAGTGTTGTCCTCACCTTCCTTGACCCATTGGACTCCTGACTTCTGTTTGTGAAAGATAGACTCGTGAAGCAGAGCTTTCTTGTAAAGCGCCTTGCATCTGTTGAGCTCAGAACCCACCTCGTCCTCCCACACCCTCTCGAGACTGGATTCGGCAATGAGGATCCTATCCTCCAGGGTACGGAGGTTCTGATGGACATTACCGAAGGTGTGAATGTTCCAAGGTTTCAGATGCCCTCGGAACCTCTTGAGTTTAGTGGCTAGGGCCTGCATGGGAGAGCCCACCACTTCCACACTCCAGCTATCCTTCAACATATCGTTGTAGGAGTCATGGGTTACCCACATGCGCTGGAACCTAAAAGGAGCGGGACCCCGCCGGATGTTATTGTGCAGCGCCACTATTAGGGGAGAGTGATCCAAGCAAATACGAGCTTGGTGAGAGATCGAGATCGGCGGGAAAGACTGGAGCCAACAGCTGTTGACAAGAACTCTGTCAAGCCTGGCCCAAATGCGACCCGAGCCATGTTGGTTGTTGCACCAAGTGAATTTAGACCTAGTATAGCCACCATCCATTAAATTATTGCTCTCAATGAAATCGTTGAAGTCCGAAATATTAGCACCCAGGACCGGTCTACCCCCTAGTCTCTCCCCGAGGTTAGAGACAACATTGAAATCCCCACTTAGAAGCCAAGGGGTGGAAATCTCCATCCCGAGAACCGATAGGTCAGACCAGAGGGCCCGACGAGTTACCCCGTCGCAGCTGGCGTAGACGAAGGATGCCAGAAACTCCACCCCGAGAGGTTTGTAGAGAATTTTAGTATGTATGAATTGATCCGACATAGACTGAACCACGACTGAGTAGGCCTCACCCCAAAGGATCCAAACCTTCCCTCCACAATCCGAATTGTGAATGAAGTTAGCAAGGGAAAGAGAAGACGCAATTTTAACCAAACGATCCTGATGAATCATTGGCTCAGACAACATAACCAGACCAGCATTGTGATCTTTAACTAACTATCTGAGGTGGCGAATCGAGACCCGATTGCCCACCCCCTGGATGTTCCACAGTAAAATGGAGTTAACAGTCATTGAGTTCCGATAGAGATTTGGTCTTCCGATTCTTAACCCGTGGAAAGTTAGCAAAATTAATACGCATGTGTGCCCTACCTGAAGTTGTTGAATCGGAGCCATATCGTACCAGAGCCGCCTTGAATCTTTCGTTCTCATCCTCGCTCGGATCGGAGATATCGAAATCCCCACTGTCCTCTGATGAGTTATCGTCGGGATCCAAAGTAGCCTGGTCAGCGATCCTCGGATCACGAGAATTATTCGAGAGATTAGATCCAAAGCAGCCTACGTTTTACTTCCATCCCAGCCAAGAATGGATTTTTAAATCTAGCTCGAAACTTCAGTGCATATTATTTGCATATATACTTTTTACAAACTATTTGCATATACCGTTTGCACATACTGTTTGCACGAATATATCTAAACTTAAAAAATAAAAATTGGCTGGGTGGGAAGTTAAATCAACGCTCGAATTTGGGTTAAATCCCAATTCCATGATTTATATATATGAGAATGGATCCGCTTCCATGCTTATTCTTACATGTTTATTACATGATTTTTATGGGTCCCAATTGGAGATGATCAAAGGAACTGAGGATATTCTCCACATTATACAAATCATCCTCATACAAAATCACCATGTTCTAAAACTTCTAGCCCCATCAAAATTTGACTTAAAATTAACAAAATAAAAATAAAAATGACTACAGTTTATAAATTAATTATCTAATTTTGACGGTGTTAGGAGTTTTATATTGATACGATTTTTGGTTAGAATTATCTAACATTGTATGAAGAGATCATTCCTACTAAAAAATAACACTTGAATCATCTCTATGTGAGCCTCACAAAGAACATATAAAAAACATGTAAGAATAAGTATATAATAAGTGGATCCGTTCTCCTTATATATATACTAGCCCTATGTACGTGCATTGTGCATATTTCTTATGTTGAACTTGTTCTTTGCACTAGATTTGCACAAAAAATTAGTCCTTAGGTAATCCATGAACAGATCATCTTGAAAAAAATCAGCCCTAAAATATTGCTTTCATAATATTAAAAACACTACTGATCAACCACATTTTTTTTATTTTTTATTACAACCTATTTGCACCTGTCTGGTGGGTTCATATGGATTCGATCCAATGACTGAATTTTGTCTTTATATGAGGAGATCATTTTCACTAAACATTATCTCTCGGATCATCACCACACGACTTGATAAACACCAAACTTTTTTTTATCTAGCTACTTTAACACTATGCATACTTACTTTTACACATGCCGTTTACATTAGTTTGTGGGCGGACGTTAAGATGATCCATGGGCTAATATTATCTACATGATGTAATTAAGGTCACCAATAGACAAAATCGATCCTTGCATCGTCTACAAATAGTCCCACTGGAAGGTGTAAACCTAGTGTAATAATAAGAAAAGTGAAACATAAAACCCCAACAATTACATATGAGGACATTTTAAGAATTTTTCCAAAAGCAGCACAAAAAAGTGTCCTGAACCGTTAGATCTAACAACTTCTATTTTACAATTGAACTTCTCTCCAAAATATAAACAATACTATTGGGCATCAAAATTTTATGGTTGGCTCCTACATAAATTATGTGGGGTCCACTTAGATATAATCCGATGTTTTTAATAAGGATGTTCTCTTTGTAGTTTAGATCATTAAAAAAAAACAGTCCATTTTAAAACTTCTATTTCGATTAAAAGTTGGTTAGAAATTGATTGGGAATCAACAATGAATAAATCAGTTCTATATCAAATTTTGATGGCATAAGAAGTATTAAAACTCGCTAATTTTTAGTCAAACCAATCTATATGATCAGGTCAACATTATCACGTACAAAAAAATCAACTCTTGGATTTTATCAAAATGTACCCTTCAAATTTTATATCCAACCCAAACAAAATATCTTTTATGTCAATATATCAGCTCTTTCTTTAGCTTCGACCCGATTAAATTTAAAAGAAAAGAAAACTCATAAAATTCGGATTGCTTACCGATAGTCGACACGTGTTGCTAAACTTCCAAAAGCAGAAACTTCTTTAAATGGGTTTGACTAACGAAGGCCACGAAGACAAAACTACGATTCTGTTTTGGTAGTCGATTGACACCGTCGAGTTTCCATTGATCGGTCCAACTTTATTTGTTATCTTTCTTCGGGAAGACGCAACCAGCAAGATGATATTTTTTCTGTGGGTTTTGTTAACATGTGCCCTAAGGGCACACGTTAAACCCAATGATTGGAGGTACTTTTTAGCTTTTTAACCTTTTGAAACACATTTACCTTGGAATTATGGAAAGTTTAAACCGTTTTTTTTTCTTCCAAGACTACCCTCACAATACAGTTGCTCAGATTGCTCTGTCTTAGCTCATCTTCATCGTCGCTCATCATACGGTAAAATCAAATGGATGATGTGTACCAATGCAGATGATGGTTAGCGGTGACGGTGATGAATGATGATCACGATCCATGACCATATCCTAGTGATGCATGATGATGATGATGATGTTAACTCTCTTAAATCAGCCCTTAAAAAAATAGTTGAATTTTAGGGAGAACTACAAAATATCGATTAAGGATTTATCTAAGTCCATTTAGTCAACTAAATAATATGTCTATTTAGTCAAAAAATAAAGTTTGTACAGTTCTGCCCTTTAACTAATTCAAAGTTATCATTAACTATTGGTGCATGTTAGCACCAATTAACAATTTTTATTTTATTTTTTTCACATAGAATTGGCATAACTTTAAAAATACAAATCAATTTTTTATAAAATTTATTTTTTGAAAAGCATTCATCGAGATCTTCGAAATGAGAGCAAATAATAATACTTTTTACTGAAAAAATAATTATGCAAATTTGTTTCGACGGTCAAAAGAAGAGGTGAAGATCTCGACGATTACTTTCTAAATTAACATATAAATTTTGACAAATTATATTACTAAAAATCGTAGGTAAAATATTTTTACATGTTTTTGCATATGCAAAAATACTTTTGTACTAGAACTGCTACAACTAGTACATTTTATCTAGATTGCATCTAAATTCAAATTTACGAGTCTTAAACCAGGTAACATTACAAGAAGTAAATATCTCGAAGAATGCTTTCAGATATATAAATTTCATCAGAGTATGTTACTCAAAACAGTAGGCAAAAGTATTTTTTCACAAAACATGCAAAACTAATTTTGCATAAATTTCGCGTTTTTTTTTCAAAAACTATTATTGAATGGTCTAGTTTCAAAGATCTCGAAAAGTGCTTTCCAAATATACGAATTTCGTCAAATCTAAATTTTAGTTTAAAAGATGTAACATTTTAAAGTTTAAAAATAATAAAAAAAATAACTTTTTCGCTCTCATACAGCTGTACAAGTTAGAAAAAGACAAAAAGGTGATTGGAAAATACAATAAGGATTAAATAGGAACATTAAAAAGGAAGAAATGAACTAAATAGATTTAGAAAAATTTAAAAAGGACTAAAAAGATTTAAAAAGCTTTAAAAATGTATTTCAGCCTTAAGGGACACCGCTTAGTATTTGTTTTGCATTTAAACTAGGTGGGCCCAAGGGACACCGGCTGATATTAATTTTTTTTTTAAAGGAGTTCCCGATGTGTCATCATCTCTATTTTTTATTCATTTTTTGTAAAATATTTTAGATTATACCGATGTGTAACTGTTATGCTATAACTAAATTTTGGTAGGCTAAAATC
>MVGT01002234.1:57161-86429 GCA_002174775.1 Macleaya cordata | reverse complement strand
TCATTTGGCATTAGCAAAATAACATTTGACACATGCAAATTTCATTTTGCATATGCAAAATAACATTTGACAAATGCAAATGTCATTTGGCATAAAAAATGGCAATTGGCACGATTAGGCACGGTTAGGCACGGCTATGGCACGAGTTGGCACGCTAATGGCACGATCGGGCACGATTGAGCACACTAATGGCACGGTTACTGACACGTTAATGGCACGATTAGACACGGCTAATGGCACGACTAATGGCATGGTAAGGCACGGTAGGCACGATGTGCCGGCACAGCACGACACGGCTTGGAGCGTGCCGTGCCAATGTGGCGTGTCGTGCCCAGTGATTTGTGTTCATGGCACGGCACGACACGATTATTAATCGTGTCAGTCGTGCCTCGTGCCGTGCCGGCACGGCACGCTACTTAGCCGTGTCGTGCTGGCCCACTTAACATCTCTATAGGTCAGATGGTAGTATACTTAATTACTCAACGTGTCTCGTATTGGAAACTTTTAATCAGTTTTGTACAAGATCCTCTAAAGAAAAAACACACCAAAAAAACGGGGCCCTTTAAAAACTAAAAAAAATGACGTGTAGAAAAAAAATTAACCAATAACAAAGGTAGCATGGCACCAAGTAGGTTAATAGGCTTTTAGGAAAAGAGGGGACTTTAGGGTCAAAATTGGAAAGAAATTTTTCATTGGGAGTAGTTAGGGTTTTGTTGGAAATTGGAGTTTCCAATGCACATAGTACATGCATTAAATGCTCATTTAACAAAACCCTTTTTCTGTTCCAAAAGGTGATAATTAACCGTTGGAAGCTTCTATTTAAACCGACCAATGGTGATGCTACATTTACTGCAAAGTGTACTGCCAACCTTACTGGAAATGTTATTTAATAAGGTATTTGGGTCAATTTGGGAATAACACAAATTACAAGGGGTGTGAGATTATTTGCAGTAAAAAATGCAGTAAATTTAACATTTTCTAATTAGTTTGAATAAAGCTAATTGAACATATAATTATTTATATTTGGGCTAAACATAAACCTTGTGAGGCCTACATGAGTACGATCATCCTTACAGAAAATTAAGCAATTATAAAACTTCTAACACTACAAAAATGATTGAAAGTCTTAACCATTTATTTCTCAACGTTGATTTTCAATCAACTTCCAATCAAATTTTGGTGGTGTTAGAAGTTTTAAAATTAGCTGATTTTTTGTGAGGATGATCAGTATAGTGAGGAGAACATTCTCATAAAAAATAAACTCTTGAATCATACTCATGTGGGTCCTATAAATTTTATATTCAGCTCAAATATATATAGTTTTATGTTTACCTAGCATTGTCTAATTACTTTTGAGTGGGAATAGCACCCAAGCGTTTGGCATTTAGTTGGATGTAGGTCCAATTTTTTTTTTTTTTTCTTTCCAATTTTAGTTAGATCTAACATTTCACGTAATTTCTGCCAGTGTCTGTCCACTTTGATTTATAGTGGGAGTTTATAAATCAGGTATAAAAAATCTTTATTTAATTCTTTACTTGAATTGATCAACCAAAACTTATGAAGAACATATATAGTTTTAGTTTTTTAAAAATAAAAAAAGACCAAGAAATACTACCCATAATATATTTGTACCAAGCAAAATAAATAATTAAAGATATATCAAGAAATAATACCCAGTTGAAATCAAGAAATCTACCACATGTATTTAAGAACATTTATAAGTACAATACTTTTTTTATTGATCCGAAAAAACCAAATATATTAAAAGGGGAAAAAGTTTAGTACAGAGAATTCCGAGATGGAATAAATGGATACCCCAGTAATTGAGGGTGATGCCCAATAGAAGAGCAGGGCTTTAATTTCCAGGATCAGTTTTGTAAGGGTTTTCTCTTCATCATTGAAAACCCGATTGTTTCTCTCCAACCAAATACACCAAGTGATGGCATAAGGAATAAACTTCCAAAGTAGATTACCTATCGGGGAGAAGATCTTTGTGGTTCGTTCCAAAAAAGACTGTTCGATCGAAGAAGCAGGGACCCAATATAATCCAAAACTGGACAGAAAATCTTCCCATATTGTCGATGCGTAGGGGCATAAGAGTAGGAGATGGTCTATGCTTTACCAACATTGCTTAGACATGTAGCATGGATTTACAATGATTTTTCCTCTTCTTGCCAAGTTGTCCTGTGTGAGGATTGATTCATAATGGATTAGCCATGCAAAAAAACTGATCTTGGTTGGGACCTCTTTATCCCATACTTCCTTATGGGAAAACTCTCCATATAGCATAAACCTCTTTTGAATAAGCAAAAAGTTTTGCAAATTCCTCTCCAAAGCCCCACCCCGTAAGGAGCTGATGTTTGTTTTGGGTCCCAACCATTATCTTCGACTCCATACTTTTCTATAATTTTCTCTCTCCATAAAGAATTTGGCTACTTGAAGAATCTCCAAAACCACTTGCATAGAAGGTCTCCATGTTAGAATTCCAAATAAACTAACACAACTTTATTAAATGTTTTACACGGATCTTGCCCTCTAATTAAGTCCATGATATAGATCATAATAAGATAATTAACTAATTAAGTAATCATTACATACCTGATTAGCAACCGTTGAAATAGATAGATAAATCCAGTAAAAAATAAGATTCCAAATATATCTTTAGTCTCCAAATTGATTGCTAATCTGTAGTAGATAACCTTGTAGAGTGTGGAGTCTTCACCTCTCTATCCAGTATGCAAACAAGATGGGGATGTACGCACATATCCGGTAAGAGGTGGGACTCCCCTCTATTTATAGATAAATCTCCAATAATCCTACCCATCGTGGGATATGGAGTTGAGGGGCTGCACCAACAATAGATAACTGCCAACTCACCAAGCAGTTGAGAAAATTAAGGACACTTAGTCTTTTGGTTTGCACGACTAAGTCAATAGCTAGACTCCTTATCTCATCCAACTCCTATGCAACAACTAACCCAGATTTTGTGGAAAAAGGGTGTTTGTGATTGACCACAACGGGATTTTATTTGAAAAGAGTTTTTTAAAAAACAAAAAAAAACCAACACTCCATTCATATCACGAATGGATCTTAGGCCTAAGCCCATTATCATTGCAGATTTTCTTCCACGCCACTAAAGCATATTTTCTCTGGCCATCGCTTGTCCCCCAAAGAAAAGATCTCATCATTCTCTCCAATTTGTTGGCAATAGAGCCTGGAACAGTGTACACTGGCATAATATAGATGGCTATCAAACTTAGAACACTCTGGATCAGAATTAGCCGCCCCCCATATGACAAATAGTTCCTTTTCCATCCCGCCAAACGTTTATGGGCTTTTTCTAAAAGAGGATCCCATATTTTCTTGCTCTGGTACTTAGCTCCTGCTGGCACCCCAAAATAGGACCTCTTCCACCGATATGGCCGCTTATTTTGATGAGTTAATTGAGAGACCTGAAGTTATTTCAAAGCAGATTAAGATTGCTTTAACATCCAGTGCCTGGTCCGGATTATCATCGATGAACATTACTGTGTCGTCATCAAAAAGCAAGTGAGAGATTTGTGAGCCGTTATGGGATAATCTAAAACCTTCAGTCAGTGCTCTTTCTTCAGCCTTTGTGATCATATGACAAAAAGCCTCCATAACTAAGCTAAAAGGGAAAGGGGATAGTGGATCTCCTTGTCGAAGGCCTCTCTCACTCTTGAACTTGCCCCTTTTTGCTGAACCATTGAAAAGAACTTGAAAATAGACTGTAGATATGAACGTACGAATTGTCCTTCTCCACCGAATCCCAAACCCATCTTTTCCATAACTCTATCCACAAAAATCCAGTTGACCTTATCGTAGGCCTTCTCCAAGTCTAGTTTTAGGATCCAACCTGGTTTCCTTGATTTCATTCTACTATCTATGCTCTCATTAGTAAGTAGAATACTATCCAAAATTTGTCTTCCTTCCATAAAGGCATTTTGAGTTTGTGAAATCAGGCTAGAAACTACCTTTTTTAACCGAGAAGCATAAACCTTGGAGATAATTTTGTAGGTTATATTGATGAGACTAATTGGTCGGAGATCCTTCACATCTTCGACACTGTCTTTTTTTGAGATAAGTGATATATATGTATCGTTAATCCTCCAATCCAGAAAACCAGTGAACTCAAAATGTTTAACTAACTTCAGGAAGTCACCTCCCACAATGTCCCTAAACTTCTTGAAGAACTCGACTGGAAAGCCATCCGGACCCGGTTTGGGGATCGTGTACATCAAAAAGATATCAAAAAATGTACACCAGTTTGTGGAGCCCACATAAAAATATCTAAGGGTTTTATTGTTTGGGAGGATGCTCTCTACATCATGTACTCATCCTCATTGTGTAATTGAGCAGTCTAAAACTTCTAACTCTTTCAAATCATATCATATTATTGTGTAATTGAGCAGTCTATTTACCGTTAAATTTTTATAATTTTCAATGGTAAGATGAATGCATTAAAATTATTTGAATGGTATGATTTTTGGTGAGAATGATCTGCACATGGTAATTATGAGGTACCAACAAAAAATCAGTTCCTGAGTCTTCTCCATGTGGGCTCCACATATCATTGTAAACTCGTTGTAAACTTTTCGATGTATGCTGATCCTCTAGTAATAATAAATTCCATGATTAAGCGTTTCAAAGAAAAGAAGAACGAGATGGTTTTTAATAATATATACTAGCAAAAAACTATGTAAACCATGTACCAGGTATTAAATTAATTGGTTGAGTAATATTAATAGTTGGTTGATTCAGCATAAATTTAGTTCTAACCGGCCGGTTTGATTATACGTTAATTAAACAGAGTGGGCTAATTAACGACCACTTGCTCAGGTGGTTGGCACTGTGACACATTGATTGGCACTGTGATGGCACATTGGCATGTATATGTGGCAATGTACAAGGTTTTAGCACATGTCATGTCATGTTGTTGGGCACTTTGGCACTTTGCTTGGTACATTGCTTGGCACATTGATGACAATATGCAAGGGTACTTTGGTACAGGCCATGGCACAATACTTTGCAGTTTGGCATTGTGATGGGCACATAATTGGCACATTATTGGCAGTGTGCAATGGCACTTTGGCACATATCATGGCACGGTGTTGGGCACTTTAACACGTTGATTGGCACTATGATATGTCAGAATGGCATGTGTTATGTGGCAGTGTGCAAGGTTACTTTAGCACATGTCATGGCATGGTGTTAGGCACTTTGACACGTTGCTTGGCACTGTGATAGCACGTTGTTGGTAGTGTGCAAGGGCACATTGACTCGGGTATGTTAGATATTTTCATAATTTGTAGCGTTATATATTTGTTATTGTACGAACGGGGATAGAGAGGGCAGAGCCCCTTCGCGGGATTCGAGGGCAACGCCGCCGAATGGTAAACAGTTTCAACGTATCTGTTAAAGAGGGGTGAGTGAAACGGTTAAATTGTTGGCACGGTGCTGTGCGCGTTTCTCGAGTATTCCGATTCTTATTTTTTTAATATTAAAATTTAAAAATGTAAAAAAGAATAATAATATTTTTTAATATTAAAATTTTTTTGAATCAAAATTTTGTGGGTATTGGGTATTTTGTGTGAAAACAAAATATTTTATGCGAAAACTTTCCCGCTCCTTTTTTTTTCACAAAAAATTTTAAAGGGAAACATTTTACAATCAGGGGCGTATTTGGCATGGGAGAAATTTTATTTTTCCCCAAATCACTAAATCCCTAATGAGTTCTTCTCTCTCCTACTCTCTCAAAACTTCTTCCTCTCAAAGCTCTCCGCCATTTCCAGGAGAAATCGTCGATCCCACCACCACCATTGTGCACCACGACTGCCGCAGGTAACCCTATCTCTCTCTGCTCTTTTTCTCTCGAGGTCTCTCTGCTAATCACTCTCTTTATCTGGTTCTCTCTCGAATCTCTTTCTTTCTCTGGTTCTCTCTCGAATCTCTCTCTTTCTCTGGTTCTCTCTTGAATCTCTCTCTTTCTCTGGTTCTCTCTCAAGCTAAGATTAACTGTTTTTTGTTTTTTTTTTTTCGTTCTTTTTATTTTTTGCAGTAGAAAGTTTGGTTTTGAGGAGAATAAAAAATAGTCAGGAGAGAAATTGTGCAACCACCGTCGCCGTGCACATTACCATTGTCGTGTTCATTACCACTGCCGCAGGTAAAACTCTAACATGGTATTACATCTGCAACCAATAACAGGGGGTGATAAAGAACAATTAGTTGATTTATTGTGTGTCTGTTGATTTGATGAAATTATAAAAAAATGAGTACTGCTCTTTGGAATGATACATATCTGTAATTGCTGCCCAGTACTTGAGTTAAGATATGTCATTCTCTTTTGTCTTAGTTCTTTTATTATGTGTCTATTTCATAACTGCAATTGTTGGACCTTGAATTGCCTCCTCGACCCCCGTTCGAACAACATAACCTGAAACAATGGTATCTTTCGGAATTGAATTGTTGGTTTGTTTGAAGAGCTTGGAAGTAGTTTGTTGTCTTGTTTGAAATGGAATTTTGTTAGTAGTTTTGTTTGAAGTAGTGTGGTAATTAGAAATCAAATGGTATATCCCCATCACATCCACACATTCCACCACAATCTCCTGTATTGGGTCCTTCGGTAAACTACCATGCATCTCATCTAACAAAGAAGATCTAGCCCACAGATATGAATGATCATAACCATCACAAAAGACATGAACAGTTGCATAAGTAGCAGAGTAGGAAGAAGCTGCAACTACAGACTTGATGTTTAGTTTAGTACTTGAATCTTCTTCGTCTTGATAGTTATATATCATTGGTATGTTTTAATAGGTTCTGATGTTGATTGGTTAAAACTTGATGCGTTATCGATCATTTGTTTATTTGTAATAGAAGTTGGGGAGCTAGGAGTTGTTTAAAGGACTCATTATAACATAAGATAAGAGATGAAACACAAGGAATTGTATTGCTTATTAGCTGAATTGCCATTAAATTTATTGGTAAGTTTTTGTTATTATTAACAGGCCATATTTGTGAAGAAATTAAAATATCTGATCTTATAAACATTTTATCATCATCATCTATTAACATGCTATATTTCGGCAAGGGTATTGTAGTTCTCACATGTAAAACATCTTGTTGCTGCTGCAATTATAGACCAGTTACAAGACAAACTGTTGTTAATTACATATGTTCTTCTGTTTTAAGTAACACAAATATGGTTCTAATATTACAAGATAAACTGTTATTAATTACATATGTTCTTCTATTTTAACTAACACAAACATAGTTCTAATATGTTTTCTTTTTTTTTTCCTTCTTTCTTTGCATGTGAAGCTCATTTTGGATGGGAACTCGAAGTTGTGAAGAAGAAACCTAGCTTTGTGGTCTTACAATTTTATCGGGATGAACTTGAAAGTAAGACAACTTCAAAGTATTTTTGAGGGGATGACTCATATATAGTTTGTTCAATCAAAACTTTAAAGTACTTTGGATATATGTTGATAGATAGTTCCGTTTTTTTAGTAAGGAATGCTATTTTTTTTTTGAAAACTTTAGAGTTTAATGTTAACACTTTATATGTAGTTGTGATTGTGAAGTCTTTTTGTAAATGGGAGTTGAAATTCGAATGAATATGGTGTATGCGAATGGTTTGGTAAATTTAAATGAATATGGACGTTTGTGAATGGTTTATATGCAGACAGTGGACAGGTTAATGAAAAAGGCTATAAGCCTAGAAAACAAACCAAAAAGAGGCAGTGTGGAAAAATATTTTTAAAAAAAAATATACTCTTTAGCAACGCTTGCTACCGTAGCAAATAATGTACTCTTTAGCGACGCTTTCTACCGTAACAAATAACGTACTCATTTGCGACATTCAAGATGGTGGCTAATGAAGCACTCATTTGCGACGTTTACAAACAGTGGCTAATAAAGTACTCATTAGCGACGTTTACAAACTGTGGCTAATGATGCACTCATTAGCGACGCTTCCAAACGTCGTTAATGATGCACTCATTACCGACGTTTACAAACGTTGCAAGTGATAATTATTAGCGACGGAAGTTGACGTCGAGAATAAAAATATTAAAAAAAGGAAAAAATCATTTTTTTAGCGACAGAATTGTTCTTGCGACGAATGAAAATTATTGGCGACGCATAAAGCACCGCAAATAATATCATTACTTGCGACGGTTCGGACCGTCGCAAAGTTTTATCAGCGATCCCATCATTTGCGACAGTTATGCGACGGAATTATAAACGTCGCAAATACTTAGTTGCGACGCTTTCGTTATTAGTTGCGACGCTTGGTAGCGTCGCAAAAAAGCAGTTCTGCTGTAGTGAATGCTAGGCAGACTATTTGTTAATTAGTTAAACTATGCGATAGCTGGTAATGGGGACATGACCAAGTCACTTAGACCAAATCTAGTACAATTTTATTATCGAAAATGATTTTGGGACCGGCCCAATAGCATCTCATTTTAATTATGTCAAAAACAATTCTATCCTAATTACCCTAATTTTGTAATCTAATTTCTGTTCAACTCTTACTATATACTTACCTTAATTTGTAACCTATTGCTGTGTGCTTCCTCAACACTTTCTTGAATCAATTCTATCCCTTTTGAAAAAAAAATATAAGGTTCCTAATTATTGTCCCTTAGAGGGTTTTAGTCTTAGAAAACAAAATCTCCTAATTATTGAAAAATAAATTTTAAATGTCAAAATAGGGGTTTTGTAGTTCCTAATATGGTATTCTGGTTTGCCTGACTACAAAATAGGTATTCAATAAGCCGTGCGTAAAGGGCACCACGCGTTTTGTGGGTCCACAAACCATTGCCAAATATCCCCTGCCTTAATTATATAATATTTGTCACTGTAAACTTGCTACCGAAAATACAGAAATGGTTTGTTTGGAAGGGGGATATCAAGGTAGGATTCAGTGGGGACTAGGGATTCATGTTTTCCTGGTCTGTTTGGTTGCCAAGAATCCCTAGAAACTTGTTTCCCAGAGAAATATATTTTTCAGCAAATCCCTACTTTGGAGTCCCACCTCCCCCTTTAAAATTTGCTGAAATTCTAAACTAAGGATTCACTATGTATTTACCCAACTCAATGCAGATTACACCCCACAAAATAAAGATTTTCCTTGGATTTTAAATGGTAGCCAAACCAACCAAAGGATTCAAACTTCCAAGGATTCATGAATCCATGGATTCTTTTATGGTTGCCAAACAAACCAAAGGATTTATGTTTCTAGAGATTCATGTTTCCAAGGACTCATGTTTCCTAGGGAAACATGAATTCTACATCCAAACACACTAAAACTGTCGTCCAAAACAAAGAAGACTTAGCTTAAATCTCAAAAGGCGTCGCTTAAACTCTAAAACCGTCGCTGTATCCATGACTAACATGGACAACTGTCTTGATATGTTTCAAAGACACCCACAATCTATTAAATACGCTGCTTTTTTATATTTTCTCCATGGTCGAAACCAATTTTTTTTTGTAGATGAAAGGAATCCTTGTAATTTTTTTCATGATCAAACTGTTAATGGCATCCAAATCAAGTAGACCCTAGGGGCCGTTTTGCTTGTGATCCAAAAATTTCTATTCAAAAACTAATTTACACCTAAACTAAACTATATCTTATAATACTTTTAAAACTGTTTTGACTTTATTTTCATTTGTTTCTGCAAGTCGTCGAGATTTGAGAGAGAGAGAGCAGGTAAACACATAAGAAGCTCCTTTGTTATATATAATAAAAGCAATAATACATGGATATATATAATGAGTTGTGATATAAGCTTATTGCGACACTATGGAAACATATTATTTATGGGGCCCAATTAGAATGATTCAAGGGCTGAGTTTTTGACGGGATGTTCCTCATCATGTAGATCATTATATCTGAAAATCGGCCCCTTATAAAAGTTCTAACTCCATAAAAAACTTATTAAAAATCACTGGTATAAAAAAATGCCTAAAATTTATCAAATTTTCATAGACTGATTTGAGGGTGTTGGAAGTTTTGGATTTGCTTTGTTCCCGAATATGATGATCTATATAGCAAAGGGAACATCCTCATTGAAAATCAGCCCTTAAATCATTCCTAATTGGGCCGAATAAAAAATGTGTTGCAATAGTGTCGCAATAAGATATGTTGCAATATCCCTTCTCATATATAATTTGTACATCCTAGTTGTTATCCGGCGAAAATGGAGATTGGAGATAATCAACCAATTTGCTGTCAATTTGAAATGCCTTGCTGAGAACTTCATCATTGATGGGCGGTGTGGATCCGAATACAGCGTTAGGTATTGTGATAACACAGAAGTCCTGAAGGGGGCCTGGATCAGTTGCTAATGCAATGGAGGAAAGTAAGCCAACAAAACAAAAATAACTTCACCAATGAAGCAGGGAGAATAACCCATTGTGCTCTTCATTTTCTCTCTCTCTCTCTCTCTCTCTCTCTCTCTCTCTCTCTCTCTCTCTATCTCTCTATGATCAACAAATTAAAGCTAGCCTTCAAACAGATAGCAGGACTCTAGCTCCTTTATGATGATAATCTTTCCTATTTATAGAGAGAGCCTATTGAAATAAAAAGGACAAATAAAAAAGAAGGAAAAAAGAAGATCTCATTGAAATGGTCCCAAATATGGTACTGGAGGAAAACTACATGGGTAAATTCTTGTTGTTTCACGACCCCATGCAACAAAGAATTTTTAAAATTAAAACCCAATTTGCATAGTGTTTGCCACTTAATTGATTTAGCCAAAAAAGTTGTTTGCAAACTGTTTGCATATACCAATTGCATATTACCGTTTGCATGTGTTTGCATACGGATTTGGGATAAACTTAAAAAATAAAAATTGTTTGGGTGGGAAGTTTAATCAAAGTTTGAATTGGGGTTAAATCCAAATTCCATGATTTATATATGAAAATGGACCAACTATTCCATACTTACTTTTACATGTTTTTTACATGTTCTTTATGGGGCCCAAAGAGATATGATCAAAGGAAATGAAGTTGTTCGATCATCCTCATATAAAATCACCATGTTTTAAAACATCTAGCCCTATGAAAACTTGGCTTAAAATTAACAAAAAAAAAAAAAGATTTGCTTATAAATTATCTAATTTTGATGGGGTTAGAAGTTTTAGAATGACATGATAAATAAAACATAAAACCCCAATAAATACATATGAGGACATTTTGGAATTTTTTCTAGAAGGAGCACAAAAATGTGTATAACTACTTCTATTTTTATTTTTTTTATCGAAACCAACAACGAATATCATAGAAGGGAAGAATATACAAGAAATGTTCAGGGGGTTAAATAACTACTTCTATTTTACAACATTTTCTCTCCAAAATATGAACTATGTATAATGCCTTTGGGACCGGCTCCTCAATCTATCTATTTATACAGATTGAGGTGGCACCTTCAATCTACCATTTATTGTGATTTGTGTGGTCTCCACAACACAAAATGAGCGGTGGATTGAGAGTCCGATCCCAATAGCACTTCTGATGAATAATACTGTTTGGGGTCCACTTAGATGCAATCTAAGGAATGTTTTTTTATCATATAGATCATTTTTAAAAGAAATCAGCCTATTTTTAAACTTTTAAGACGGTTAAAAGTTGGCTAGAAATTGATTGGGACTCGACAATGAATAAATCTGTTCTATTTAAATATTAACTTCCAATCAAATTTTAATAGAATTAGAAATTTTAAAACTGACTAATTTGTTCTCAAATTGATCTACATAGTCGGAGAAAAATCTCACCAAGAAAATTAGCTTTTAAGTCATATCAAAATGGCCCTACATATTTTATGTCCAACCCAAACATTAAATGCTTTATGTCTCAATATTATTGATTCTAATATAATATTGTGGCTGCCCACATCTAGTGGGCAGCTGCCTATATGGGCAGCAGCCCACATGGGCTGCCTCATATTATATTATGGCAGCCCATGTGTATTTTTCCTCTATTACTCCTATAAATACCCCCCATTTGTAACCATTGTAATACAAGTGAAAATCAAGTTGATTATGAGATATTAAGAGTGAATCTTTCCTTTACATGATATATATATTTACATACTAGTATTACACCATTTGGTTTCCATAAATTGTGTAGTTTTATAACACGTTATCAGCACGATTGTTCTAAACNTATATATATTTACATACTAGTATTACACCATTTGGTTTCCATAAATTGTGTAGTTTTATAACAGATTCCAAAATATATCACCATTTTCTTTTGCTTTGACGCAATTAAAAGAAGAAAAAACTCATAAAATTCGGCCTACTTACCGATAGTGGGCACGTGTAGTTAAACTTCCAAAAGCAGAAACTTCCTTAAATGGGTTTGACTAACGAAGACCAGGAAGACAAAATTACGATTATCAGGTTGGTCAGCGTTGGACGGTTCTTTTGACCGATCAAATACCAGACTAAAATGCCAGAAGCATAATGGCACGGTGAATCCTACCGTATGAGAATTAGAAAAGCTGGCCAAATTACTTTAGGTGTGTGGGAATGGCGGTGAGTTCCATACTACCACATAAGTATTTGGCATTTAATCTGACAAATAGTAGGTCTAAAAAGTTTTTTTCCAATTTTAATTAGATCTAACATATCACGTAATTTCGCTAGGTGTTCGTCCGTGTTGATTTTAAGTTCTAATATATATGAGAACGGATCTCATACGTATTCGTTACGAAAGTTAACCATAGCTGAAAGCTTTAGATAGCGTTTGTAAATTGAGTTATTTGGGGTTTTCAGTTTAGAAACTTGTTCGTTCTTAGATAGAAAACCGACACCCATCGTAACTTCCATTTATGGTTTTACATTCTAGCCTCATTCTGAATCCCTAGATTTTTTTTTGACGGACCTCGACCTAGTAGACACTATGTTGGTTGTCAACCTTCCGATGATGGAGGTGAATATTGATATCATTAAATAGATTACATGATTGAATATAAAAGGAAGAAATCTTACAAATAATAAAACTAATGGAAATAATAAGTAAAAAGGAAACAGTACAAAAAGGAAAGGGGAATAATATATACATGGGAAAAATTCGAATTTGAATTTTGAATTATGATTCTTGAATCATGGATCTTGAATTAATATCTTAAATCACGCACATGCATGGGTCATGCATGTGCACGTGAATCTTTCTTCAACACTCCTCCTCAAGTTGGCGGTTGATCGGGGACTTGAACAACACCCAACTTGTGCAATAAGCGATGAAAATTGTCGGCTCCAAGTGGTTTCGTGAAGATATCTGCAGTTTGCTCATGGGAATGGACATAACATGGAGTAATAAGACCGTTTTGTATTTTCTCGCGTACAAAATGACAATCAATTTCAATATGCTTCGTACGCTCGTGGAAAACTGGATTCTCGGCAATGTGAAGCGCAGCTTTATTGTCACAGAAAACAGAAATATGCTGGGAATGTGCAATGCCAAGATCAGTTAAAATATATTTTAGCCATTGTAACTCGCATGAAAGAGTTGCAAGTGCTCGGTATTCTGCTTCTGCAGAGGAACGGGAAACCGTACTTTGTTTCTTCGATTTCCAAGAGATTGGACTGGATCCAAGCATGACAAAGTAACCAGTGGTGGAACGACGAGTAGTGGGGCATCCAGCCCAATCTGAGTCAGTGAAACCGCTCAGATGAAGGGAACTAGAAGATGATAAAAAAATTCCCTTACCAATTGAGCCTTTTAGGTAACGAAGGATGCGAATAGCAGCATCCATATGTGCAGTACGAGGCGCCTGCATGAATTGACTGAGAAGATTTATGGCAAAAGTGATATCCGGACGTGTAACCGTGAGATATAAGAGGCGTCCAATCAGTCGTCTATAAGGTGATGGATCTGTAAGAGGATCACCATCAGTGGGACGTAGGCGAATTTGTTGTTCCATTGGAAAGGCAGAAACACGTCCTCCAGTCAAACCAGCATCCTTCAAAATATCAAGTGTGTATTTACGTTGGCATAAGAAAATGCCAGATGGAGACCGAAAAACTTCAATTCCAAGGAAATATTGAAGGCGCCCAAGATCTTTGATAGAAAAAGAACGCTCGAGAAGAGACTTGATATGTTGAATTGCGTCATTATCGTTGCCGGTGATAACAATATCATCGACATAGACGAGCACAAAGATAGAAGTATTACCATTGATGTAAGTAAAAAGAGAATAGTCAGCCAATGACTGTGTAAATCCTTCCTGAAGTAGAGTGGAAGAAAATTTGGCGAACCACTGACGGAATGCCTGTTTGAGACCATAAAGAGATTTATTTAATTTGCAGACCCGAGTCTCCCCCTGTCGTGAAAAACCGGGTGGGAGTTTCATGTAAACCTCTTCATACAAATCTCCTTGGAGAAATGCATTGTTGACATCAAGTTGATGTAAGGTCCAATTTTTAACGGAAGCAATGGAGAGAAGGACCCTAAGAGTTACAAGTTTGGCAACAGGAGCGAAGGTGTCGTGATAATCGACACCCTCCACTTGTGCATATCCTTTAGCAACAAGACGAGCCTTATAACGCTCGACTGTGCCATCAGAACGAAATTTTGTTTTAAATACCCATCGACAACCAATTGGAACTTTGCCGGGAGGTAAATCAGTAAGGGTACAAGTATTGTTTTGTTGGAGAGCATCAATCTCTTTAGACATTGCATCACGCCAATGAGAAAATTTCATGGTGTGGGTAAATGAACTAGGTTCCTCATGATTAAGGACCGTTTGGAGAAAAGCCCGATGAGTAGGCGAAAAACAAGAGAGAGAAAGATAGTTTGCCATTGGATATGGTGTGGAGGAATCGTCAGTTGTGAGTAGACGATGAGAAACCGCAGAGCAAACATGATCTTTTAAATGAACTGGAGGTCAACGATCCCGAATAGGACGTGAAGTAACTATTGGTAAGGCGTGTTGATCTTCTGGGGGTACGACTGGCGGAACACCCAATGGAGCAACAGGTGGGATGGTTGGTTGATCAACAGGATGAGCAACCAACGGTACTGGTGGTGGATCAACAGAATGAGGAGTCAATTGAACCTCCAAGTTTGTTGATGGAGAGTTGTTAGTTGGTAAAGAATTTGAATTTGGTGGGACCCTGCCTTGTGAAGTTGGATGGACAAAAGAGCCATCATCAGCAAGGGGGCGTATAGTAACAGGAATTTTAGATGGTAAATCAACATCCTGAAATGGAAATGTGGATTCGTGAAAAATAACGTCACGAGATGTATACACTTGCTTAGTCTCGATATCATATACACGATATCCTTTTTGTCCAAATGGGTATCCGACAAAGATCCCAAGTTTGGAGCGAGGATCGAATTTATTTTTAATTCGAGTGTTACGAGCAAAATAAAGACAACCGAAAACTCGTAACATAGAATAATCTGGCGGTGAGCCAAAAAGAACTTCGTGAGGCGATTTATAAGATAATTTCGGAGCTAGCATTTTATTAATTAAAAAGGTTGCAGTTAAAATACATTCACCCCAAAAAGATAGGGGTAAATGCGCCTGCAGACGGAGAGCGCGAGCCACATTAAGAAGATGACGATGCTTACGCTCGACCACACCGTTTTGTTGTGGAGTCGCAACACAACTACGGTGATGAACAATGCTATATGATTTAAAAAGATAAGCCATTTCGTTGGATGTAAATTCCGTTCCATTATCAGAACGGACCTTTTGGATTTGGGGTAAAAACACATCACCTGATCCAGAGGATATAGATGATATGGGAGATTTATATTGGTGAGCAACATGGAGAATAAAATAATTTAAGTAAGTGTATGTTTCAGATTTTGATTTCATCAGAAACACCCATGTGCACCTTGAAAAATCATCCACCACAGTTAGGAAATAATGAGATTTATCCATTGAGCATTCTGAAAAAGGGCCCCACAAGTCACAATGAATTAACTCAAAAGGTTTTACAGTAATAGTAGAGCTTAAATTAAATGATAATCGTGGTTGTTTTACTTGGGGATAAATTTTGCAAGAACAAGTAGTAGGTTTAATATAGTCAAACTTGCTAGCTAGAAATTTAAAACGAGATAAAGACGGATGTCCGAGTCTCCAATGCCATAGATTGAAATCGGACTTTATTGAGCCTAAAAAAGCCGTAGAGGCATTTAAGTAGTAGAGACCATCACGGGATTCACCCTGACCAATCAGCCGCTTCGTCGACTGGTCCTGTATAATACATGATGAAGGAGAAAAAATAGTAACACAATTAGTAGATCTAGTAAGTTGATTAATGGATAACAAATTAAATTTAAATACTGGGATATGAAAAATATTTTCTAAAATTAATAAAGGAGAAATCTGCATAGTACCAATATGCGTGACAAGAGCTGTAGATCCATTAGGTAGTTGAACAGGAAGCTTGTTAGTCATAATGGAAAAAGATTGAAACATATCTAAAGAAGAACAGATGTGGTTTGATGCTCCAGAATCAAGAATCCAAGTAGAAGGGGATAAAGAAAAAGCTGTACCTGCTAGATTAGCGCTTGGTGGTACAGGTGGAGTAGTAGAGCTTGACGCCAACATCGTAAGGAGTTTGGCGTACTGGTCTTGCGTAAGAGCAGGTGCCATTAGAGCATTACCAGCAGATGACGGTGCTGGAGCATTAGAAGAAGATGCAGCAGCAACGACAACGTTATCCTTCTGCTTCCGCGGATAGCCATGGAGCTTGAAACATTGAGACTTCATATGTCCAGGACGACCACAATGTTCGCATGGTGGGTGTTGCCTCTTGTTAGAAGCGGAAGAAAAACGAGGGGAATTACGTGAATCTTTCTTCACAGCAAGGGCAGCAGATTCCAGAGACGGAGCAGAAAAACTATTAATGTCTTCTTGATCCTCTTCCTGACGAACCAATGCATATATCTTGGTCGTGGGAGGTAGGGGATCAATAAGGAGGATCTGGCTTCGTATCGCCGAAAAACGGTCGTGAAGACCCTGCAAAAATTCCATAGTTCTATCACGATAAAGTTGTTCAAGAATGGCCTTCCCGTGACCACAGATACAAGGAGGAATGGTCGTGAGGGAGCTAAGTTCATCCCAAAGGGATTTCAGCTTAGTGTAGTATGCTGAAACAGAGAGATCCTCTTGTTTGAGTGATGCAATGGCATGTTTCAATTGAAAAATCTTAGGTGCATTTGGCTGTGAAAAATGTTCTTTTAAGTCAAGCCAAATGGCACGTGCAGAATCGGCATAAAGGATACTGCTTCGAATTTCCGGAATGACGGAATTAAGGATCCAGCTACCGACTAAGTCATTGCAACGTTGCCATGATGGCAAATCCACAGGATTCGTTGGTTTCAGGATAGATCCGTCGACGAATCCTAACTTATTTTTGGCCTTGAGAGCCATAGTAAGTTGGATGATCCAAGTACCATAATTATTCCCAGTCAAAGGAGGGGAAATGAGAATAGCCGTGGGGCTATCTGAATGAGGTACCTCAAATGGATCACCAAGAGTAGTTTGAGAGAGGACACCAGGAGTAGCCTGGGTAGTCGATTGAGTGGATGATGAATCAGCCATTGTAAAAAAAAAATAAGAACACCAAAAAAAAAAAGTGAAAAGAACACCAGAGAGAAAAAAAAAATTAGAACTTGGTATGCTCTGATACCATGTAAGAAATAGTAGACACTATGTTGGTTGTCAACCTTCCGATGATGGAGGTGAATATTGATATCATTAAATAGATTACATGATTAAATATAAAAGGAAGAAATCTTACAAATAATAAAACTAATGGAAATAATAAGTAAAAAGGAAACAGTACAAAAAGGAAAGGGGAATAATATATACATGGGAAAAATTCGAATTTGAATTTTGAATTGTGATTCCTGAATCATGGATCTTGAATTAATATCTTAAATCACGCACATGCATGGGTCATGCATGTGCACGTGAATCTTTCTTCAACACCTATAAATCAGGGGAACAAGGAGGCCATCTCCAAAAAATAACCAAACCGAAAGAAAAGGGATAGACCTCTAGCCTCACCTAAAATCAGGAGGACAAGGAGACCAGTGGCGGAGCCAAGTTTTTCTATTGAGTGGGGGCCAAATAGAAAAGGAGATCTCTATATTTCCATGCTATTTTTTTTTTGTAAATTAACATATTCCAAAGTAAGGACCTCATTTACGTATGTTTGTAGCGCTTACACATACTGAATAAGGACTCTTTTTTTCTTTTTCTTTGTGAGGAAGATCTTTTCACCATTTAGATTATGCTTTTGTAATTCACATTGCTGTAAAACTTTTAGTCCCATTCCGAATTATTCAGTTTACCGTACTTATTTTTTAACTAAGTTTTATTAAAGGCCTCAGAGTGATGTGAGTTTTTTTAGATTGAACTACAGAGTGAAGAGATCATCATAGCAAAAAAAAATAGCCCTTTGATCATCCAAAGTTGATCGAATTCTAATTTATGTTATTTATTTTACTGATTTAACCAATATTTAATGAGAGAGGGTCGGAGTACATTGGTTATTTTTATATTGAATGTACATTGGTTTGTGGGGCCCACCTAGAGATGAATTAGGGGTGAGGATATTCTCCCATCATGTTGATCATCCTTACAAAAAATTAGCACATCCTAAAACTTATAACCCCATCATCCGGTGATTAGAAATCACTAAAAATCAATGGTGTTTGAGCTATTCATTTTACCGTTGATTTTAGTTATTTCCAATCACTGGATAATGGGGTTAAAAGTTTTAGATTCTGCTAATTGTTTGTGAGGATGATCAACAAGATGGAGAGAATATCATCACTTAAAATGAGCCCCTAATTCATCTCTAGGTGGGCCTTGCCAATGTGCACTCAATGTAAAAATAATGAATGTACTCCGATCCGCTCTCATATTTAATTAGATTAAAAGTCTTAGAACGATATAGTTTTTGGCTAAAAAGATCTAAATGGTGAAGAGATTATCTCCACAAAAAACCACCCTAGGATCATCTCCGTGTAATAAGTCCAGACTTTAAGATTTCTTCTATCGTTATAGGGCATTACTACAGGGACACCAATTTTGACATCTAAGATTACATCTACTTATTTTATTGATTGGAAACCAATCATAACAGTTGTTGAAAAAATATTATTCCATTTTAGCCCCTCATACCACATTTAAAAAGTAGATGTAATCTTTTGGTGTCAAATTTTGGTGTTATTCTAGCAAAACTCATCGTTATATAAGGTAGCTCCTCGTAAAGCTTTGTAACAGAAACAAAAGTGATCTGCATATAGTAGAGATTTTAGACGACAGAGAGAGAGAGAGAGACTTTTTACCCACAGTTGATTAAACACTGTGGTCTAATTAAAGTAATATCGATTTTCTCAAAAAACACTTTTAATCCACTGTTATCATAAAAACCTGTGGTCTGAAACTATTTCTTTTTTCAGATAGAATCTTAAACCACAGTTAGGTTTAAAACTGAGGTAAAAAACTCTCTTCTAAAAAAATTCAAAAGAAACGACACTTTTGAGTACAAATGTGGTCTTTTTCTTAACTGTGATTACAAGTCCTTTTTGTTGTAGTTTTCCCAGCTACTGTGGTCAGATAACGTGGTGATCGATCCATATAGAAAGAATTTACATGTACATTAATTAGTTATCCTACACAAAAACTACATGTCCAATAGTTACATTTGGATTACTTGCACAGTTACAAGCCACAAATATGATGAATGTGATGTTTCACATTAATGCATCCAAATCGATACATAATTAATCTGCTCAATTATATCAATTAACTGCTTAAATATTATTATGGTTATTACCAAAACATAATCTGCTTCTTTATGGTTTTGGCCAGTTATTACCAAGACATTAATATATAGTCTTCAGGTATATCCTTAATTTCATGGGTATACAACAGATATATATATTCCTCTTATTAATACAAATTCATTCATTCTAGTTGTTATTCATCCAAAATTGAGATTGGAGATAATCAACCAATTTGATCTTGTCAACTTGAAAAGCCTTGCTGAGAGCATCATCATTGATAGAAGGTTTCGATCTGAATAATGCGTTTGCAATTGTGATAACACCAGGGTTCTGGCTACTTAAACCGGCAATGGCGACGGCATTATTGGGCTTTCCCACATTTAAGTAAGAAATCATTAGCTGTAGCAAGCTTGGGGTTGTCCTTGCAGAATTTAAACCATTCACAAACACTGCATATTTAGCCCAGAAAGGAAGAAATTCAACTGCATAATTGTGAAAATTTAAAAACAGTGAGATCTTAGTGCAAGTAAGGAACCTGTACAAGAGAAGGTTGTATATATATATATATATATATATTTATAATATACCAGCAGCTTTAGGCTCATCAATGTAACACCTCACTTTTTAAATCTTATAATCCAACTCAAATCATTAAACTTAAAAAGAAGAGTATTAGAAGGATATGTAATTATAGGCATTGTAAAAATAAAAATTAGTAATTCTTTTTCTCTATTCTATAAAATCCAACCATAATAGGTCAACAAAATTAACTCAAAAGAGTAGTTAAAAATTAATTCATGGTTAACTAAGTTTGACTAAACTAATTCAAAAGGTTTATGCAAACTAATAGGTGTTTTAGACATATAGTAATCTGTCTAGAATCTGCATCAGGTCTGTTATTTTGTACATAAATAATTCATCTTAAATCATTTTTAAGCCATTCTAAAACTAAACGAAAATAAGCAAACAGATCTAAAATATCACAGAAGAAAGTTTTCAATTTGGAAAATATAACATACTGTAAAATCAACTGATGAAATGAGGTCCATCTGCACTGACAGCAGAAATTCAGTAACGTGATATGATGTTTTACCCTATTAAAACCAGTCCATAAGTAATCCAAAAATTATAAAATTTTAGGAAAAAATAACAGAGTTTATTATAAAAATAATGCAACTGACGGAACATCATTCCGATCTCATAATTAAGAGAAACAATTCAAATATCGCAGTACTATCAGATTTTGAGTTCAAAACCAAACTTGAAAAGTTACAATTCCAACATATAAAACCATTCTCCAAACCAAAATAAAACTTAAAGCATCCGATAATCCCTGTGATATAACACATAAAGTAGTGTGATCAAATAAATTAAGCACACCTACAAATTATGCTAGAAAGTAAGTCTTTTCACGATCGTCAAATTCACGATCTACGCTCCAACACCCTCTTCGAACTCTGTGGGGGGAAATTATCGGGGTGAGCAAGCTCCGTAGAAAACTAACCAAAAATAATAGATTCAAATATGTATGAATGATGAAACATATTTAAAAATGAAACAAAACTTATACAATAGCAGAAACTACGTATTTTAGTTAAAAGTGTTGCTGAAAACTCTGCAGTGTTACTAAAATTTCACAAAACCTTTACTGTTTGTATTTTCCAGGGCCTTTTAGCCACGTTTTTATTTATGTACGAACTGTCATAAATATCAGATTAATGTTTTTAATTAATCTTACCAGTCATGGCTTGTTCCGGTGAGCCAACCACAATTATCAAGAATTATCTTCCGCGGGAACCACATTTTCGTGGAAAGCATTAGGGCTTACTGACCATTGATTTTATTAAATCATCTCACTTTCATATTCACCACATTTTATCTTGCATTAGATCTTAAATCATCACACTATTTCATCATAAAATACAATTTTAAATAGATTTCATGATCTAATAAACAAAGATGATAGATTTTCTTACCTACATAATTTGTTCAAAAACAATATAATCAAGAACATAGGTTTTATACTAGGGTTTCGATCCCTACCTTGATTTGCTTCCAATACTAGTATGAAAACTCCTCTTTTGATGTTGAAAAATACCTCTTCTTCAAATTGAAAATCTCCTCTTTTGATGTTGAAAAAATACCTCTTCTAGTTGAAACACCCTTCTTTTTGTATAGGTTTAATGGTGGAAAAATAAGGTTTAAAGTTTGAAGAAGTAAATAAGCTTGATGTTGAATGGTTTAGAAGATGGAATAAAAATTGAGAAAACTTCTTTAAGGTACTCATTTTCATTTGGTTTAAGCCTCCTTATATAGGCTTCCAAAAAGTTTTTAATTATGATGATGAAAAATGGTAGTGGAACCATCATTATTTAGTGGTGGTGGTGCATCTATTATTAGCTAGAGGTGATGGTGCATCCATGATTAGCTAGTGGTGGTGAGTTGTAATGGTAGTGTATGCATTATTAGCTAGTGGTTGTGATATATGTTTAATAACAAAAACTAATTTTTATAGATAAGGTTTTATGTACAAAAACTTTTATGTAACTTATGCCCTTTGTTTAATGATATGAAGACATGTATCAATCAAAATGATCTTGTGGTCTAAATCAAAAGTTTTGAGTGAACAAACATTATTCCTTAATGTTAGTCTACAACTAACTATATGTACATAGTTTACTGTAATGACCATAACTCACAGATCGTAAGTCCAAATGTCACAAGCCATACCATTCTGAAAACTAGATTCAAAGGGCTAGAACTTCATTAGAAATAGCCCAAGCTCAATTCGGAGCATAAAATGTCCAAAACTGAGTCCAAAGTATACTGACAGACATAAATACGAATTTTAAAAATAATATATAGCATGTTGGGTTGTTTTAACCCAAAGAAAATAAAGATGGGCCTAACTCACTTAATTATTGATTCATGTTCATGCTCAAGTCCATCACACCAATATTGGGTTAGACCATCTAATCTCATAGACTCATGTCCAAGTCTATAAAAAATATTGGGTTACTACACTTATATGTTAAGTGTAGATCTCATACACTAATAAAATTTTGGGGTGCTACAATCAAACAGCAAAAAACAGAAATACAATATCTGACTACACAATTCCTTCAAAGATAGAATTCTACTTCAAATTTTTGCTGATTTAATTTGTTAATAAGCTAGCTAGCTAGGTTTAGAACTCCTATGTATATAGAGAGAGCTCATTGAAATGGTCCTTTTGTACTGCAGATCGAGATACTAACCAGGTAAATAAGTGATACTTTTTTGTTTGAATTAATCAAACAAAACTAAGGCGAAGAAGATAATTCTTGATTTTTTGATCGACATAGTCTTCTCTATATATATTTAATGATTAATTTCATGACTATGCATTCAAAAGAAGAACAGAACTAATTGAGGGATATTCTTAACAAGCGTACTAAATTAATCAATGCATTGATTCGGCTAAATATATCCACGTCCTTCTAATTAAAACTTGATTGATTAGATATAGATAGGTTAAATGGATCCGAATGCTCGGGGTTGTCTCACTGATTAAGTAATTGACTAATTATGCGACAAATGATACACAGGATGTTGCCAAGTCAAAATAGAAAAAAAAAATTAAAAAAAGGGGACATGAGCACGCTAGTTAATTAGATGATTTGGACCACATGATTTTAAACAAGGGTGAAATATATTTTATAAAACTTTTTAAATATGTTTAGTAGTTTTTAAACTTTTCTAAGTCTGTTTAATTTATTCCTTACCTTTTAGTATTCGTGTTTTACCCTTCTTGTTTTTTTCAATCACCTTCTTGTCTTTTTCTAACTTGTACAGTTGTTAGAAGGAGAAAGTTAGTTATCTTTTTTATTTTTAAACTTCAAAATGTTATCTCTTCAACGAAAATTTGGATTTTGATGAAATTCATCACTTTTCGAGATCTTCGAAACTCGACTAGCCAATAATATTTAAAAAATAAAATAATAAAAATTTTACAAAATTTACGCACAAATATTTTTCGACAAACATGCAAAAATGTTTTGGTCTCTTTGTTTTGACATACAGATTTTGAGGAGATTTATATGTTTGCAAAGCATTCTTCGAGATCTCCACTTATTCTGATGTTACCTAGGGGTGAAAGTTGGACGGGTTGAACCTGACTAACCTGCGACCAACCCGACATTGGGTTGGGCTCGGTCAGAAATTCTTGGGCACGGGCTTGGGTTCGGTCAGAGAATGTGCCCATCCAAGAATTTCTTGGACGGGCTTAGTCAAAGGACTTGGGCAACCCAAGCCAACCTGAGTCCTATAGTTAACATACATAAAATTATTAATTCTTAGTGCATCTTAATAAATTTGGTTTTATATATTAAGTATATTAATATTTTTAAATTCTTATAATTAATCACTTTTTGCACACGTATGGCTAAATTAATTCTCGTTTGCATTTTATAATGGTCTTTCTACTCATATGAGACTAAATATATGAACCCTAATGACATATGAGAAACATTTTAACTTTATATAATGTTAAAGAACTATCTTTTTTCTTTTGAGAGGAAAAGGGAGTCTATTTTAGCTTATAATTACAAAATAATAAACCATCTTATGATTATTTTTCATACAACCCGAAGTAACCCGATCAACCTGATGTAACCTACTCGAGTTGGGTTGGGTTGAGAAATTCTCAGCCCGATGTTGGGTTGGGCTGGGTTGGGTTGAGGTTTAGGAACCTTGGGTTGGGCTCGGTCAAAGCACTAACCCAAGCCAACCCGTCCGACTTTCAGCCCTAATGTTACCTAGTTTTACGTCTTAAAAATTTAAATTTGGATGTAATCTAGATAAAAGATACTAGTTGCGGAAGTAATTCTCTATTTATTTTTGCAAAAGTATTTTTGCACGCAGTTTTTCATAATTGATTTTGCCGAAATTTATATGTTAACTTTGAAAAGTAATCATCGAGATCTTTACTTCTTTTGATGTTACCTAGTTTTGAAGTATGTAAACTCGAATTTGGATCAAATCTAGACAAAAAACTAGTAAAAAACATACAGAATTTAGATGCAAATTCAAACATTTGGAAAGCACTTTTCGAGATCTTCGAAACTAGACTAGTTAAGAATATTTTTTTTAAAAAAAAAACTCGCAAAATTATTTTTTCCTACTATTTTAAGTAACATATTTTGACGAAATTTATATGTTTAGAAAGCATTTTTCGAGATCTCCACTTTATTTTTTGATTTTTTCGGTTTTAAGACTCACAAATTAGAATTCGGATGCAATCAAGATAAAAGGTACTAGTTGTAGAAGTAGTTCCTTGTTTATTTGTGCAAAAATATTTTTGCAATGTTTTGTCAAAATATTTTTGTACAAAGTTTTTAGTAACTGATTTTAACAAAAATTAAATGTTTGGAAAGTAATCGTCGAGATCTTGACTTCTTATTTTGATGTTACCAGATTTTGAAGCATGCAAACTAGTTAGAAACATAGTTTTATATTATGCAAAAATAAATTTGCATAAAAAAAATAATTTTTTTTTTAGAAAAAAAGTATTGTTGTCTGGTCTAATTTCAAAGATCTCGATAAATATTTTATAAAAATAATTTTGGGAACAATTTATTTGTATTTTAAAATTATAACATTTTTATGTGAAAGAAAAAGTTAAAAAAATATAGTTGGTGCTAACATGCACCTAAAGTTAAGGATTACTTTGAGTTAAGTAGTGAGAGAGAGGGGTAAACAAATAACAAGCTCCTTTATTATATATGTATTTAGTAGTAGAAGATATCAACTGCTTATTTATGGTTTTAGCAATACATGGATATAATTAGTACATCCTATCTTTGAATGATTAATAATCATATTTTTAATACATATTCATTCTAATTGTTATCCGTCCAAAATCGAGATTGGAGATAATCAACCATTTTGTTGTCAATTTGAAACGCCTTGGCGAGAACATCATCGTTGATGGGTGGTGTTGATCCGAATAAAGCGTTAGCAATTGTGATAACACCAGGGTTCTGGCTGCTTAGAGCCCCAATGGCGACGGCATTGGTCTTCCCCACATTGAACTGGAAGTGAATGAGCCCAATAGGGAATACAAACACATCACCCTTGTGAAGAATCTTAGTGAAGAGTTTGTTACCGGGATTCAAATTTGACGTGACGAATCCAACGTAGAGGGTACCCTCCAAAACTACTAGGATCTCGGTGGCTCGAGGGTGGGTGTGCGGTGGGTTAAGGCCGTAGGGAGCATAGTCTATACGAACCATGGAGATACCAAGGGTGTTCAGTCCAGGTATCTGGGCTACATTAGCCGGTGTTACATTTGACATGACCTGGTTCATTGTGTCTCCTGGTATGTTTAGGCCAGAAAGGAAGAAATCGTCCGCTGTAGCTTGCATGGGGTCCTTGCAGAACTTACCATTCACAAACACTGCATTATTGGAACAAGTAATACGTCGAATTAATTAGTACATGTTAAAAAAAAAAAGCTAAAAAAAAGCTAATAGCATGCAAAACTGAAATCACAGTGAAATTAATTAAGGAAACTAAATGAATGAGAGAAGATTGTATATACCAGCAGCTTTAGGATCATTGATAGCAACACAGAAGTCCTGAACAGGACTTGGATCAGAAGCCATGGAAAAAGAGGAAAGTAAAGCCAAGAGGACACAGCAAATAACTTCACCAAGGAAGAGATAACCCATTATGCTTTTCATTTTCTCTCTCAGTGATCAACAAATTAAAGCCTTCAAAGTTCAAACAGATAGGATCAAGTATGTTCTGTTTTTGTTAGGTGTAGAATACAATGAACATAACAAGTCCTATTTATAAAGAGAACTCATTGAAATGGTCCCATATTTGGTAATACTGTATATAGAGAAATGAACCAAACCAACTACGTTTTACTAAAATATATAATGAAACCTGTATTATTTCTTTGTTTGAATTAATCAACCAAGACTTAGTAGGAACTTATCGTTAGTTTTTTAATTTCTCCCCCCTTGGAAATAAAATAAATCTACCACATGTTTTCTATAGAGAGCTGCTGTTTGGCCCGATCAAATGACCGACCAAATGCCAGATTCTTATGTGGCATGGTGGGTCCCACTGCCACATAAGTTGGAAACCCCCTCATAACACTTTTAAGAGGCGAAAAGTGGTAGGTCCCACCCTGCCACATAAGGATCTGGCATTTGGTCGGTCATTTGGTAGGGCCAAAAAGCTTTATTGTTTATATGGGTTGTAGTTGCTACAAATTAGCGTTCAAAGCCTACAGCCAGAGTGTTTGGGTCAATAAACAATAGTCACCAAAAGTTCCAAACACCGTCGCCAAATTGAGTTATTTGGGCTTTTAGTTATGGAAGCTTGGCGAGTGCTAGGGCTGGGGTAGATGTCACACTCCGGATTTCGAGGCCCAAGACCAAACCTAATCACGGCAACCAAAGACCAGGGTAGATTTCACGCATTAAATAATAACAAAAGTAAAGGTCTGTCAATCAAATTGATCGTTTTTGCGTCGGCCATAATAAAATAGGACTCCAAAAATTTAAGGAGGAGTTTCTCAAAATATTTGGGAGGAATGATCAAGTTAAATGGTTTTTTCCTATCTAAATTATTGCTCATTTTTATTAGAAGGACTGGTGTGGGGGAAAATTAACTTAACACCCACTTTTTCTTCACCCCACTAAAATTAAATAGTACACTCCACCCCTACTAACATCACCATCATCTTCACCTTCACCACTCCTCCACCGCCGGCCAACTACACCATCGGCCACTTCTTCTTCTTCTCTCTTCTTCTTTCTCTACCGTCGGCCACCACTGCCACTGCCTCCAGCCAACTGAAAAATGAAAAAAAATATAAAATTCAGATCTAGAGAGGTAAAGCTGAGAGAGAGACTAGAAAGAGGGGTGCAAAGAGAAAGAGGGAGGAGAGAGAGAAAGAGGGGGGAGAGGCAGGGCTGGCTTTGGGCCAAGGCGACCAAGGCGGCCGCCTTGGGACCCCACATTTGAACGGCCCCCAAAGTTAGGTCCTATTAACATGTGCCTCTAGGCCACACAAGAAGGTTAAATTTGTACTAGTTTTTGGCATGTTAATGGTTTCAAAATCATGTAATTTTTTGTGGTTAAAATATGTTCATCACAAAATCAGTTCAATTAGAGATCCCTAACTGTAACGACCCAAAATAATTAAGTCTAGCATTTAATAATGAGTTTTTATTCGGAGCATAATTTGAAGAATCGAACCGTACAATTGGGTAAATCTCGAAAAGTTATGCAATTTTGACTATTCATGCGCGAAAATCGGACACTAATTGATCCCAAATCGAGGCCCGGAACACGGTTTGGATCGGTNTTCGTGTTCTTCTATTGTTTTAGAATATACGAGAATATCGTCCACGAAAACTATGATAAAACGATCTAGGTATGGTCGGAATACTCTATTCATCAAATCCATGAAAGCTGCAGGTGCATTTGTTAATCCGAATGGCATCACTAGAAACTCAAAAGTGGCCGAATCTCGTTCGAAATGCCGTCTTTTTTTTTTTGTCCTCCTCTCTGATTCGTAGTTGATGATAGCCTGATCGCAAATCAATCTTCGAAAAGTACTTAGCTCCCTTTAGTTGATCAAATAGGTCGTCGATCCTCGGAAGTGGATACTTGTTCTTGATTGTCACTTTGTTTAGCTATCGATAGTCAATGCATAACCTCATTGATCCATCCTTTTTTCTTACGAATAAGACTGGTGTTCCCCATGGCGATGCACTAAGACGAATGAATCCTAATTGTTGTAGCTCTTCTAATTGCTTCTCCAGTTCTTTCAACGCCAAC
Organism: Macleaya cordata; assembly: GCA_002174775.1. Taxonomy (NCBI): domain Eukaryota; kingdom Viridiplantae; phylum Streptophyta; class Magnoliopsida; order Ranunculales; family Papaveraceae; genus Macleaya; species Macleaya cordata. The sequence continues at coordinate 57,803 of MVGT01002234.1, read as the reverse complement.
GACGCCATTCTATATGTTGGTATCGAAATTTCTTTTGTTCTCGGTTGAACGTTGATCACGAACTCGATCTCTCTTGGTGAGGGTATCCCAAGTAATTCATTAGGAAACACGTTTATATATTCACGTATAATAGGTGTGTGTTCATCAGCTACCATCATGTTTTCTCCGCCAGCCCAATAGGCGAGTAGTGCTTTTTGTTTTTCAGTTTCTCTGCGTCTTCTTATGCATGGTAATGTTGGATCAAAGATCTTCTCCCTATCTCCCTAGATAGATATCTTTTGTCCGTCCGATGCAATGAAAGTAACCATCTTCTTGGTTTGATATATTCTATTATTCTAATGTCGTGAAGGTTTCCTAACGCCTCATAATTTTTTTTTTGTTTGAGAAGCTTTATTGTCATTGCGATGTGGTGAGAATTTCTATTGTCGGGGAATACATGACTCAGTGAGAATAATCACCCAGTAGGTAACCACCTTCATCCAAATCACTTTCCTACATGGTTGCTCTATTTTGGGTGGTCAACCAAACAGTACCATCCTATGTCGTTGGTGCCATTAAGATGAAAAGTCTACTGCTTTTCATCACACTTTCGTCGCCATCCCCTCTCTTTACTTTTCACCACTTATCCGCAAAATTTTTGCC
>MVGT01002234.1:29255-54853 GCA_002174775.1 Macleaya cordata | reverse complement strand
GTGTCAATAAAATGATCTTGTGGTCTAAATCAAAATTATTGAGTGAATAAACCTTATTCCTTAATATTAGTCAATAACTATCCATATGTACACATTGTACTGTAATGATCATAACTTCCAGACCGTAAGTCCGAATATTGCTCACCATACCATTCTGGAAACTAGATTCAAAGACCTACAACTTCATCAGAAATAGCCCAAGGCCAATTCGAATCATATGATGCTCATAAATAGGTCCAAAGATTACTGACAGACACAATTGCGAATTTTAGAAACAATATATAACATGTTGGGTTGTTTTAGCCCAAAGAAAATAAAAATGGGCCTAGCCCACTTAATCATAGATTCAGGCTGAAGTCCATCATATGAAATATTGGGTTAGACCATCTAACACTCAACTTAAGCCCAAGTCTATCACAAAATGTTGGGTTACTACACTTAATTATGTTAAGTGTGGATCTAATACACTAATAAAATTTTTGGGGTGCTACATAATAACTTTATGTTTTGACAAATTACTAAATCAAATCAGAAAATCACGTAAAAGTGACCTAAAAATGGATAATCTACTAGTTTTTCAGAAAATTACGTATAACTGACCTACCTAATGAAAGTGAGCTAAACAACGTAGTCAAAATACTAGGGATCCGGATTGTGGGCCCATGGGCCCATTAGTCCAACTTGGCCCATATTGGTGCCTTGTTTGTGTTGGGTGAAAGCCCATTGTTTGTGTTGGATGTGTCTAACTTAGCCCGTTTAATTAATTTGCATGCATGCAAAATTAGGGAAATAAGAAACTTTTATTTAAAACTAAGGGAAAATGACCAAAACACTTAATATATAGCTTTTTGAATCCATTTGGTGCACAATTTTTAATAAGGCTAAAATATTTTTTAGAGACTATTTAGTCCTTTTTAACTTTTCTAAGTATGTTTAGTCCATTCCTTATTTTTTAAGTACTGTTCCTGTTTTAGGGTAATGCTACAGGCACCCCGGATTTGCACACAAAATTATACCTGGGGTTTAATTTGGGTCTAATTTGAGTCTAACTTGGTCTAAAGTAGGTCTAATTTTGGTCTAATTTGAATAAAATAATCAGAGGTATTAGCAAAGGTGCAAATTCAAGGTGCTTGTAGCATTTTCCCCTGTTTTACTCTTCTTGTTTTTTTAAATCACTTTTTTGTCTTTTTCGAACTTGTATAGTTGTAGGAGAGAATAAGTTAATTATCTTTTTTATTTTAAACTTTAAAATGTTACATATCTCTTCAACTAAAATTCAAAGTTTGACAAAATTCATATATTTAGAAGCACTTTTCGAGATCTTTAAAACTAGACTAGTCAAGAATATTTTATTTTCAAAAAAAAAAAAATCAACCTTTGGATCATTTATATGGTGAAACAATCATTACTTACACAATAATCATCCTTGGATCGTCTCTATACGACCCCTACAGACGGGTGGGAATGTGGTGTAAGAATAAGCGTGGTTTTCACATAATAAGTAGTGTGGTAGATGTAGAATTGGCTTAAATTGAGTACATTAATTTAAAAAATACTATTGGAAATTTGGTACCAACCTAAATCGAATTAATACGGGGTCCACTTAGATTGTATCCAAGGCCTAAAATTTGGCGAGGATGTAATTCTCCTTGCCATATAGCTCATCCTCACAACAAATCAGTCTATTCTAAACCTTCTAAACCCCATAAAAAATTGATTAAAAATCAATAGTTAAGAATCAATAGTGAGGACTTCCAATCAATTTTTGTTAGTGTTAAAATTTTAGAATAGATTAATTTTTTATGAGAATGATTTACATAGTGAGAAGAACACACTCACCAAATTGTAGCCCTTGGATACAATCTAAGTGACCCCACATCACTTCAATTTTGGTAGGTACCAAATTTCTTTCGATCCTAGTAGCAGCACGTACGGAATAGTTATTCGAGAATGATGTTAAGACGGAAGGGATTGGGAACGAAATCCAAACAGAATTGATGTGGGTCCACTTGGATTGTATCCATGGGATGAAATTTGGCGAATGCATCTTCACCTTGTAAATCATCCTCATGGAATATCAGTCATTCTAAATTTTTGCGAAGTTAAATTCCAAAACCGTCCTTTGCACCACCAAGTCTTTCCCCAAGAGCCAAAGAAATTCTCCCCAGCAATTAGAGCTTGCAAAGGAACAGTGAATAAACAAGTGTCGGTAGCGGTTTGTTCTTTTGCTCGTTTTTTCAAGGTTTGGTTTGTTCCTAAAAAGCTAGCGGTCTTCTTCTGGCGCTTTCTTCGTGGGGCAATTGCAGTTGACAGTCGAGTCCAGGATTGTTCAAGTAGTCTAGTTTTCTGGGTGTTTGTGATGCTCTATTCGATCTAGTAAGTCTCTAGATCATCTTTTCTTTCGTAGTGAGATTGCTTACACTCTTTGGAATCGTTTTTCTCCTTTGTTTGGTCTTAGGCGGGAGGATTTTCCAGGCATTAAGGATTTCATTAGGGCTTGGTTTCATGTTTCCCCAAAACAGTCCCAGATGAGCAAGCTGGCTATTCTTTTTTCCATTGTTATTTTATGGGAGATTTAGAATGAACGGAATCGTCACAGACATGATTAGGTTTTTACCTCTACTAGTTCTCTCTTCTTTAAGGTTCTAAAATGGATCCGGGATATCAATCCTCTCCTGATTGTTCGTAATCAGAGTCCTCCGACCTTCCAATTATATTCTTTATAGTTGTCGTCTGGATCTTATTCAGGCTCGTGTATTAAACCCCTCAAGGTGCTTAGATGGTCTCGTCCTCCCCCGAGGTTTTTCTTCTTAATACAGATGGTGCCTCCTCGGCAGCGGGGTGATAGAGGAGTTTTAGTGGCTGCTTTTCATAACTTTTATGGTAATATAATCTTGCGGAATCAAGAGTTGCTGCTTGATGGTTTATACCATTGTCATCAATTTGGTATTGCGAGGTTTGTAGTTAATCTGGACTCTAAACTTGTTGTTGATTGATTTCACAAGAAGAGTGATCCTCCGTGGCATTTGATGCAATGGTGGTTGAAGATTCATTTGATGCAATGGTGGTTGAAGATTCGAGAGGCTGCTGTGTTGGTATGGATTGTATTGTCCGTCATGTTTATCGTGAACTTAATGCTATGGCAGATTTCATGGTCTCTTTGGGTTTAAGCCAACGTACGGAGCGTGTTTTTTATTCGAATTTTCCTCTTCGAATCGTCTGTCTTGCTTGTTTAGATAGATTATGGTTTCCATATATTAAGAGTGGATAAGTGTTTTAATGGGTGGTCTTCTTGTCCCCCTTGCTTGCAAGGTTAGGCTGGAGATCTCCCTTCCTTTCCTTTTATTTGCGTGCCTTGATTGTATTTTTTGAGGAAAAAAGCTGATGCTTAAAACAAGTGAATAAAAGGATTAGTTAAAAAGACCTGCAAAACAAGCATAAAATTGCTGCAAGAGGTGATCCTTTACAATCATCAAGATTAAGAATCAGATTGTTTATTTGTTTAATGACAATAACAGGATCCTTTATTGTATATTTATTAGGAACTGGCAGAAGATATCAACTGCTTATTTAGGGTTTCAGCGATACATGGATATAATTAGTACATCATTTTTTTGTTTCATGGATATACTCATATTATTAATACATATTCACTCTAGTTGGTATCGGTCCAAAATCGAGATTGGAGATAATCAACCAATTTGTTGTCAATTTGAAACGCCTTGGCGAGAACATCATCGTTGATGGGTGGTGTTGATCCGAATAAAGCGTTAGCAATTGTGATAACACCAGGGTTCTGGCTGCTTAGAGCCCCAATGGCGATGGCATTGGTGTTCCCCACATTGAATTGGAAGTGAATAAGGCCGATGGGGAATACAAACACATCACCCTTCTGAAGGATCTTGGTGAAGAGTTTGTTACCAGGATTCAAATTCGACGTGACGAATCCAACGTAGAGAGTACCCTCCAAAACTACTAAGATCTCGGTAGCTCTTGGGTGTGTGTGCGGTGCGTTAAGACCATAGGGTGCATAGTCTATACGAACCAAGGAGATGCCAAGGGTGTTCAGCCCAGGTATCTGAGCTACGTTAGCCGCTGTTACATTCGACATAACCAGGTTGGATGTGTTTCCAGGTATATTTAGCCCAGAAAGGAAGAAATCGTCTGCTGTAGCTTTCAATGGATCCTTGCAGAGCTTACCATTAACAAACACTGCATTATTCGAAAACAAATAATATGTCGAATTAATTAGCTAGAAGTACACGTTAATAAAAGCTAATAGCATGCCAATATTGAAATCACAGTGTTAACTAAATGAATGAGAGGAGATTGTATATATATATTACCAGCAGTTTTAGGGTCATTGATAGCAACACAGAAGTCCTGAACAGGACTGGGATCAGAAGCTAGGGCAAAGGAGGAAAGTAAAGCCAAGAGGAGACAGTAAATAACTTCACTAAGGAAGAAATAGCTCATTATGCTCTTCATTTTATCTCTCAATGATCAAGAAAAAGCCTTAAAACAGATATATAGGACTACTTACTCTCCTTCAAGTATGTTCTATTTATAGAGAGAGCTAATTGAAATGGTCTCATGATATTTGGATGGAACTATAGTAGAGAAACTAACTAGGTTTTATTAAAATATACAATGAAACCTGTATTAATTGTTTGTTTGAATTATTCAACCAAGACTTACAAAGAACATATATTGTTTGTCTTTTAATTTCTCCAGCCAGTACAATCATCTCCCTACAAGAAACTAACAAATCTACTACATGTTTTCTAGAATATCTATGACTACTGTATTATTACTTGCTTCACTTGGCCAAGTGAATTTGACCTTATCTAGGTCATGTAGGTAAGGTTTTGGCTTTTGCCCCCAACCTTCTATTGTATCTCTTTACTTTTCTTCCAAGGGTAAACTCAAAATTAATGGCTAATTCAACCTTTCCCCCCTATAAAATTGAACTATCTCCTCTGATATTACGTTTTCTGTTATATGGTCATCCAAAAGGAAACTTACATTTTGCATGGTGTTTTTTAATATGGGTAATTTTTCATATTTAAGGGGGCAAAGTTGAATTTTTTTTTTTTTGCCATAGTTAAATTGTAGTTTATTTATTTATTTATTTATTTATTTATTTATTTATTTTTTTTAACGAGGGAAAAATATTATTAAGAAAACGGAAAGGGACTAGAGGGAGGGGGACAAAAGCCTAAAACCTCCTAAGCCTACACCACAAGTACAATTGTTAAAATTAAAAATAAGAACTTCTCCAGCAGAGTGGAACTTAATAAACCAAGCACTACAAACTTGATCGGAACTAACCATTACTGCTATTACTTCGACGGAGAAAAGTTGAACTAGCCATTACTGCAAGGGGGAAGTTGAATTAGCTATTGATTCTTAAGGGTAAGTTAAATTTTTTGTGCGAAACACACGTGCAACGTTGGATGGCCAAGTGACGGAAATGTCAAAGGGGCCGGAAGTTCAATTTCATAGTGGACAAAGTTGAATTAGACATTAGGGCAAAGAATGGTGCTATCTCCTACAGTTGTGATTCTTCTAGACCTAGTTCGAAATTGCTGAAATACATTTTGAGCTTCACTTTCCATCAATCCGTTTTAATATATTTTAAAAAGGATATGCTTCAATTAAGTGTTGATATGGGTGTAGTTACTACAAAATAGCGCTCAAAGCCCACAGCCATGGTGTTTTGGTCAATAAAAATAGTCACCAAAAGTTCAAAAAACCGTTGCCAAATTGAGTTATTTGGGATTTTAATTAGTTATGGAAACTTGGCTAGGGCTAGGGTAGATGCCACACCCCGGATTTGGGGGCCCAAGACCGGACCCAGTCATGGCCACCCAAGACCCGCGTAGATGTCACACATTTAAGTCTGTCAATTAGATTGACCGTTTTTGCGTCAGCCATAATAAAATGCATGACTCCAAATGTTTAAAATGAAGGGTCTGGTGAAACTAGATAGAACCAGAAACCTAAAACCATTATGTTTTGGCAAAATATTAATAGTTTATTTGGACAAGGGATTTGGAGGAGGGATTTTGTTGGGACCAGGGATTTGGTGGAAAAATCATTTTTTCTCAAAATCCCTGGTCCCCACAAAATCCCTCCCTAAAATCACTTGTCCAACCAGACTATAAATCAAATCAGAAAATCACGAAAAAGTGACCTAAAAATAGACTACAATCTGCAAGTTTTTTTCCACAAATTCACGTTAAAGTGACCTAAACATAATGAAAATGACCTAAAGAACATAGACAAAATACTAAATTAAAATACTATTTATTTTTTTAATTTACTATTTGAACTAGCCATATGACATTTGAACCCTCGACATCTTTAGGTTGCCCGCTCTAATAAGTAATGATGAGGTGAATTTGACTAGATATTGGAAAGTAGAAACCCAAAACTAAATGCCCAAAACTGCACCTAAAAAGGATTTCAAGAACCAAGGGCTAGAATTTGGGCAAAAAATACACGGACTAACCGCGTAAAGTTGATTATATTTCTCACCGTTTATTTTTTGTTGTTGATTAAAATCAACTTTTGATAAGACTACAAATTTTAGAATCAGTTGATTTTTTGTGATAACGATCTATATGGTGACGAGAACATTCTCACCTAGAATCAAATTTTGGAGTGGTCCTTAACCCCTTGGTGCCTGGTTACCATTTTTTTTGGTGCCACACTAGCAACGTGCGTCAGTGATACATGCTTGCTAGGAGTCGCCTCCTCAGCATGGGATGAATTGGCCATAAACAGATAACCTTACATTAGTAGCTAGGGAGAGCAACCACAAAATCATTTTTGTCCCTAGAAATAGACATGTCCAACATAGTATCCAAATAGATAGTATCCTTTGGGATATTTTCTACTAATAGTCTGTTTAGACAAAGAATTTGGAGGAGGGATTTTGTGGGGACCAGGGATTTAGTGAAAAAATCATGTTATATTTTTCCTCAAAATCCCTCCCTAAAATCCCTTGTCCAAACAGACTATAAAATAACAAGAGAAGATATATTTTTTTCCTCACTACTCTCCTTATTGGCCAACCTAATATCATCTAAAGAATCTGAACGTACAGATCGTGTCATTTTAAACCGTTGGAGAAAATACACTATGTAGCAAAGATCCCACAGATCCCACAGTAGTTCCTCTGTGCCCATTTGTATGTGCCCTCAATGTACCTGCGTTTATTTTGGTTTGTGGAATCTGTATGGAGGAATGACTGATTTTTTTTATAAGATTGTTCTCCTTGCTATATAGAGAATTATTCTAACACATATATAATACTATCACAGGTTGATAGAAAAATAAACTGTTCATTATCATCGTATTTTTTCCGATCAACATCTAATGGGGTTAAAAGTTTTAGAAATGGCTGATTTTTTGAGAGTCATCTATACAGCAAGGAGAATAATATTACAAAATAACTAGCCGTAGGTTCGAATCAAATTAACATGGGCACATGGAGGGCACATGCAGATGGGGACAGAGGATCTGTTCTCAAAAGATCCAGCCACAATGGTTTCCTTTTGTGGGTTAGCCTTGATCCAATCCTCATCTGGCAAATCATCAGTGATGTACATTTCAACCCAAATTCGAGCAGCTTTTAGATTTGTTTGAAAATGAGTACCTTGATCAATACTCTAGAAGGTGCCAAGATGATCACCGGCCAATAGTTCTAAGAAGAGCAGGATGATAAAATTCAAAAGGAAGGTTCGGAAGCTTGACCCAAATAGGTGCAAAACATGGATCCATACTTAAATCAAATGCAGGGCACCATCTAAAAATTCTGAATCAAGGACCCTTAATTTGATTATTAACTCTAGACAACGATTTAGTAATTTTGGATTCATATTCAGCGAGAGTAGGTCTGTAGGCGCCTGAGAACTTCATCAGAACTACACACTTAATATGATCAATGCCATGTTCATAGTCCTTAGGTGCAAACTCAATGGCAGGTTCGCCTTCCTTGCGAAAAGAGCGATGATCAGTGGGTGAGAGATCCACCTTTGGTGGTTTTCTTGCGCCTAAAATAGCAGCAAAATATGAACAAGTGGTGGAAATAGCCTCCGCCGGGACTCCTACAGCCCCTAGCGGTGTCAAACCAACAGCCATTAGAGGGATTCAACCACTAGCAGCCATGAAAAAACAACTCTCCTCAAATAAACCCCTTTTCTTTTTTAAAAGGATTCATTAAAACCTACTGTAAAACAATCATAAAATTGCTGCAAGTCGAGGATTCACAATCATCAAGATTAAGAATCAGATTGTTTATGAAGGGCGAGCGGGAGCTCATAAACACAAAACAAGTTCCTTTACTGAATGGCAGAATATCAACTGCTTATTAATTGTTTTAGCAATACATGGATGTAATCATATTCTTAATACATATTCATTCTAGTTGTTATCCGTTCAAAATCGAGATTGGAGATAATCAACCAATTTGTTGTCAATTTGAAATGCCTTGGCGAGAACATCATCGTTGATGGGTGGTGTTGATCCGAATAAAGCGTTAGCAATTGTGATAACACCAGGGTTCTGGCTGCTTAGAGCCCCAATGGCGACGGCATTGGTCTTCCCCACATTGAATTGGAAGTGAATAAGGCCGATGGGGAATACAAACACATCCCCCTTCTGAAGGATCTTGGTGAAGAGTTTGTTACCAGGATTCAAATTTGACGTGACGAATCCAACGTAGAGAGTACCCTCCAAAACTACTAAGATCTCGGTGGCTCTTGGGTGTGTGTGCGGTGCGTTAAGACCATAGGGTGCATAGTCTATACGAACCAAGGAGATACCAAGGGTGTTCAGCCCAGGTATCTGAGCTACATTAGCCGCTGTTACATTCGACATAACCGGGTTCGATGTGTTTCCCGGTCTATTTAGCCCAGAAAGGAAGAAATCGTCGGCTGTAGCTTTCATGGGATCCTTGCAGAACTTACCATTAACAAACACTGCATAATTCAAAAAAAATTGATACGCCGAATTAAGTAGCTAGAAGTACATGTTAATAAAAGCTAATAGCATGCAAAATTGAAATCATAGTGAAACTGAGTGAGTGAGAGGAGATTGTATATATTACCAGCAGCTTTAGGGTCATTGATAGCAACACAGAAGTCCTGAACAGGACTTGGATCAGAAGCTAAGGAAAAGGAGGAAAGTAAAGCCAAGAGGACAAAAACAGCTTCACCAAGGAAGAGATAACTCATTATGCTCTTCATTTTCTCTCTCAATGATCAACTAAAAGCCTTCAAACAAATGGGACTGCTACTTACTCTGCTTCAAGTATGTTCTGTTATTGTTATGTGTAGAATTCAATGAAGATAACAAGTCCTATTTATAGAGAGAACACATTGACATGGTCCTATTTATGGTAGAACTGTAGATAGAAACTAACCAGGTTTTACTAAATTATGAATGAAACCTGTATTAATTCTTTGTTTTAATCAATCAACCTAGATATTTTTTTTTGGAGGAACATCGATGGAGCGAGGGAAATTTTATTAATAATTAAAAAAAACCCTAGCAGGAGGGGGATATCAGCCACCTAAACCTCCCCATGACTAATCAACCAAGACTTACTAAGAACATATTGTTAATTTTTAATTTCTCCAACCACTACACACATCTACCTACAAGATTAATTTGTTGATTATAATCTTTGCACCCGACAAAATTGACCTAGTAGTCTGCAAATTAATACAAATTAATTAAAGACCAAGATATAATTAGCCAGTTGAACTTAACAAATCAACCAAATGTTTTCTAGAACATTTATGAGTACTGTATTAACTTGGTGATTAATATAATTGTAGGTTCACTGATATTATACGCTAACCGGACTGAAACGTGTCGTCTAACTGACATGGCTAAGTCAATTAGACCTCATCTAGTCCAACTTATTTTAGTTTCAAAGCATAATTACTCGTCATTGTAACTTTTGGCCTCTTCTTGTTGCTGGGTTTCGCCTCCCTCACCTACTATTGTATCTCATTTCTTTTCTTTTTTTTTTTAAATAAACTATGGGGATTGTTCAATAAATGATGCTAGCTTCAGTAGTTTTAATTGAACCTAGTTGAGAATGGCAGATATGCATTTTGAGCTTCACTTTCACGGAAAATTCAAAAACCGTCGCAAAATGAGTTATTCTGGGTTTTGGTTATGGAAACATGGCTGGGGCTAGGGCTAGGGCTAGGGCTAGGGCTAGGGCTAGGGTAGAAAACCATCACTAAGGATAGCTTCTACGCATGGCTAGACCTTAAGGGCCCGTTTGGTTCGCGATTGAAAAACTTGTTTTCAAAAACTAATTTACACCTAAAATTAACTACATTTTGTATCACATCTAAAACTATTCTTTTGACTTCACTATAAAATCCTAAATGATTTCATTGAAAATAAAGAAAACAACATTTTTTTGTTTTGTAAAATCATGCATGATTTTATTGGAAATCCTAAAACAGTTTTGGATGTAGTACAAAATGCATATTAGTTTTGGTGTAAATTAGTTTTTGAAAACAAGTTTTCCAATCGCGAACCAAACGGGCCTTAAATGTACATATAATTCTAACCCCGATCTGAATACCTAACTAAACCTAATTAATCCTAAGGTTACCAATGCATTTTTTTTTTTTTGGTATATTATGTTTATGGTGAGGTACTTGGATTCGCTCCAAGACTTTTAGATTTTTAGATCACTGTATATAGGTTATCTCCTTGTATGTTTTGTAACAACAACTCAAATATTCAGCATAGACATTCTGCAAAAAATAAAAAGAAAAGAAAAAAAAAACAGCGCATTGAGCGGAGATTCTAGAGTGAGACTTTTAAATCACAGTTCATTGAAATTTATGTGGTGTAAATTATAAGCACGTTTCACAATATAAATAGTCTAAATAAAACCTATAAAGCACAGTTATCATAAATATGTGGTCTGAAACTATTTTTTCGGATCATTAGCATGAAAACTGATGTCTAAAATTCCTTTGGAGAAAAATGAAAACAAAACCACACTTTTAGGTATAAGTGTGGTCTTTTTCTTAGTTGTTCGCAAGACTGGTCTGAAACTACTTGTTTTTCCGATCATTAGGATGAAAACTGAGGTCTAAAATTCCTTTCCAGAAAAATGCAAAAGAAACCACACTTTTAATTGTTGTTAGGACCTTTTTGTTGTAGTTTGGTCGGATAATGTGGTCAGAGATAACGTGGTCCATATAGCAATAGTCAACATATGTAGGAACAAGTTATCTTACACAAATAAAATGTCCATAATGCATGCTCTAAAAAAAAATCAAAAAATCATACACAAAACAAGAGATTTGCACAACGGAAACTTTGCGGTATATATAGAAAACAATTTTAATTTAGATATGTTGGATTTCGGGCTTGGAGTCCAAACCGGGGCGCTCATGAGTGTGTCCGACCCGGTATCCATAACCCATAAGGCTAGGATTAATTTGGTGAAACCCTAACATTTAAATAACACCATTCTGGGTATTTTCTATATAGCACAAAATCCTAAAACTTGATTAGGAGACTAATCACCATTCGAGTACAGCAAGAGTGTGTACCACACAGATTCTCAAGCTTGAAGCCATTGAAGACTTCGTCGAGAGATTTTATGATCGTGAATACATAGATCTACACTCGTTCTACGTGGTGGAGATCAGTCGCTGAGGAATATTAATACGCCTGATTCAAGTCGGTTTAATCTCCTTTGGATTAAGTGATCAAGGTATGCGTAAACCAAACCCGCTTCCGCACCCGTTTAATTAATCTCTAGATGGTCTTTATTGGTATCAGAGCCTTCTTTGGTGTATTTTTGTGCATATACGTGATCAGTATATTTATATTTGTGTTTAATGTATTAGATCTGATCATAGGTCATGTTTGAATACCATGTTCTTGAGTTTTCTTCAAAAAACCATTAATGAGTACTACTTGATTTTCGTTTTTAATATGGTGGGGTTTTGGCCGAAATTTTTACATGGTTTTGTACCTTTATAAGTATGGAAACTACCTTCAAAATTTCGTGAAAAATCGCTGAATATTTTTGGAGAAATCTCAAACCCTAATTTCTGGAAAATCATGGAGGATGTTATTTTTCAGAAACTTTCGATCACTTTTTGATGTATAAAAGTATGGTTTGATTCTATTCTGAAACAGCTTTAAATCGGTATATTGTATGCATTATTTGGACTTCTAACGAGTGAGATATGATCTCCCAATGTTAGCTTCACACAATAGTGTTGCTGCTGAAAAACTAATTTTGGTAAAGAAGATGAACAGTACCGCTGAGGCAACTCGCGAGTCAGATCGGCGAGTCAACTCGGTAGTACATGTTTTGGACCGATTCGACCACTTTTAAACATTTGTTTGAGCTGATTTTTGGTACCTTAGGGTTTTTCGACCTTCCGAATCCATTGGTGACATTTTCAGAATCTAATTCTAATCAGATCATGCACTTTCTATATTAATCATACATGTTGATTATGAACCATTGGATTGATTTAATTAGATTCTTTATTATCTTTGTGGTTTTTTTCTTATGAGTTGTTATCTTGAGTTTGGGGTCCGCTAGCCAGATGGGCTAGCGGACCGAGTCGAGCCGATAAGTGGGCCCATTTTAGTTGGGTTAGTGGGCCGAGCCAAACTCATATTAGATGAAATGTTACCCTTTTACATAATGGATATAAAATACAGTGGGAAGTTGTTTGGTTGAGTTTTATTAACTTCCAGAGACCGACCTTTTGCGCGTGAATTAAATAAATGATGTAAATTATCACTTGTGCGCGAGAGATGATTAGGAGTTTTTAACGATTTTTCGATCTTGTGACTTGTGAGATATTTCTTTATTTGATTTAGATTTATGCTGCAAAAGTTATTTGTTATATGTGTGCTATATGTTAATATCCCATTCGTATTTTTCTCTATAGTTCTTAGTATGGCAGCTAAGAATATCGTGGCGGATCTAAACAAGGGTGATAAATTGGATGGCGACAACTATGACATCGGGCGCCGTAAGATCAAATATCTCTTAATTGAACAAGAAGTCTTGGAGACACTTGAGCATGTAATGATTGAGCTTGAGCAAGGTAATACATCTCAGCATCGTCGAGATCTTGAGGCCTATCAAAAATAACGTAATAAAGATCGGTGACCATGAAGTCTGACACTTATTAGAAAAAGGCGCATCATTCAATGAAGCAGCATTTAAGGGTCATGTCAGCCATGATATGTGAACTTGGGGCTGCAGTCATCACTTGACAGAGGAACAATAGGTTCAAGCTGTTATTCTCTCTCTTCCACACTCGTGGGAGCAGATGAAGCAGAATATGACTTATAATGAGAGTGTGAAAACGTTTGAGGATATATCGAGTCACTTGGAGCTTGAGGCTGAGGACTTGGAAGCTACTAAGAGTGGTAGCTGCGCTTATGCTGCTGAGTCTAGCTCGCATAGGACCAATGGGTCCAAACGCAAGAGGGGCAGAAACTCTTCTGGGAAGAAAATAGGTGATGGATCGAACCATAATGAGGCCAATGCCGCGAAGAGCCGTAGGGCCAAGCGAGGTGGCAAGAAAGACAAAGCTACGATGACTTGCTTTAACTGTAACAAGATGGGACACTTCACTCTTAAATGCATTGAGCCGAAGAATGTACTTCTTAACCCTTTTCCTCGTACTGACTGCTTTGTGTCCAGTCAAGCATTCGTTACTTATTCTCTTCATTTGTGGGTTGTAGACTCAGGAGCAACAGACCACATAGCGAGGAACCGAGATGGGTTCGTTGAGTATCGTCGAGTTCCTAATGGGAGGAGGAGAGTCTACATGGGAAATAAGTCGAGCATAGAAGTGCTTGGGATCGGTACTTACGTATTGAACCTGCGATATGGGCACTCTTTATATCTACATGATGTGCTTTACGCTCTAAAGATTCGGCGAAAATTATTATCAGTTAATAACATGTTAGATCGAGGCTTTAGTTTTTATTTTGAGGATACTGGTGTTAAAATTTGGTTGGGAACCACCGTTCATGGTTTTGGTTTTATTTTAGATGGTTTTATAGTTTTAGATGTTGACTATTCTAGTACTTTGGATGCCAATGAATCTATTACATATGTTACATCTTCAACTAATGATTGTGATGATTCCATGATATGGCATACTAGATTAGGTCATATTGGACAGGAGAGGATGACTAGGTTAGCTCGAGAAGGCCTTTTGGGCCCACTCGCTAAAGTCGTCTTATCCATTTGTAAACATTGCCTTGCAAGAAAGGTAACTAGAAAACACTTTAGTAAAGCTAAAAGGGCATTCGAGCCGCTGCAGCTTATACATTCTAACATATGCGGCCCAATGAATGTCAAAGCAAGGCAAGGGGCTCCTTAGTTCATCATTTTATGGATGACTACACGCATTATGGTCATGTTAGTTGATCTCCCATAAGTCAGAATCGTTAGACTCCTTTAGACACTATTTGAATGAGGTTGAGGAAGAAATTCTTAGATCTTCTAGGGATAGTGGGAGCGACTTACCTTCTAGTAAGCTTGTACTACTGGATCAGGATATACAAGAATCTCAGCTTCAGAGAAGTAATCGTGGAAACATCCCTCGTCGTCGATTCTTGATTGAAGATAAGGCTTTCATTGTTTCTCCACTTGATGATGGAGAGCCTAAGACTGTACAAGAGGCTCTCATATCTACTGCTAGTAAAGAATGGATGGTTGCATGCAGGATGAAATGGAATCTATAAAGATCAATTATGTCTGGGAACTGGTTGACCTTCCGCCAGGGCGTAAGACTATTGGGAACAAATGGGTTCTAAAAGTCAAACGCAAGGTGGATAGTTTCATTGAAAGGTATAAGGCTCGCCTAGTGGCAAAAGGTTACACCCAAGAAGAGGGTGTGGGCTACGATGAAACGTTCGCCCCTGTAGTAAGAATTGCCTCAATTCGCCTGATTCTGGCTATTGTCGCGTATATAGATTTAGAATTACACTAAATGGATGTTAAAACGACATTTCTCAATGGAGAACTAGATGAGGAGATCTATATGGACCAACCAGTGGGCTTTGTGGCAAAGGATCAAGAGCGCAAGGTCTGCAAGCTCCAAAGATCCATTTATGGCCTAAAGCAATCATCCAGACAGTGGTACTTGAGATTTCATCGATCCATTATACCTAATGGGTTTACGGTCGTCGAAGAGGACCACTGCGTGTACGTTAACAGTCCAAGGGAAATTTTATTATCCTATCGTTGTATGTTAATGACATCCTCATAGACAAAAGCAATATGGCTATAATTGTCACCACTAAAAAGTGGTTGTCCTCTCAATTTGAGATGAAGGACATGGGTGAAGCAAGTTATGTGCTCAGAGTTAAGATCCTAAGGGATCGCTCTAGAAAACTTTTGGGTTTGTCTCAAGAGACTTACATCAAGAGGATTCTCGAGCGATTTCAGATGCAAGACTAATCCCATAGACATTCCTATTGCTAAAGGTGAGAGCCTAAGCCTTAAGATGGGTCCTAACACTATTGAAGAGTTAAAGCGGATGGCCCGAGTTCCTTATTCCAATGTTGTTGGGAGCCTGATGTATGCTATAATGTGTACTCGGCCCGACATTTGCTATACTATTGGCCTGGTCAGTTGGTTCCAGTCAAACCCTGGACCAGCTCATTGGAGAGCGGTCGGTTCAGATCTACGCCTGATTGGTTACTGTGATGCCTACTACGGTGGTTACCTAGATGAGCGAAAGTCCACGTCAGGATATGCTTTTCTGCTTAATGGCGGGGCCATTTCCTGGAGTAGTAAGAAGTAATCCTGTATCTCTTTGTCTACAATGGAGGCAGAATTCGTGGCTTGCAATGCTGCTGTGCAAGAAGCCATTTGGTTTAGGAGGTTCTTACATTATCTTAGAGTTGTCAAGGATACCTTAAATCGTGTGACAATCCATTGTGATAGCATGTCCACGCTTGCTTAAAGTAAGCATCCTAAGTATCACGGTAGAAGCAAGTACATTGACGTGAGGAACAGCTTCATCAGAGATATGATTGCAAAAAAGCAAGTGATTTTAGAATACATTCCTAAGAAACGCATGGTGGCAGGCCCCCTTACTAAACCTATTCTGAAAGAGGCTTATCTAACTCACATCAGAGACCTGGGTTTGTGTAGGTGGTAATTGAATGTATTTTTTTATTCTCTTTTGAACCAAATAATCATTGCTATATTTTTGGGATACTATTGGTTTAATAAATGCATTGTGCTTCGTCTTAGCATATTCTTTTATTATTGCATATAGACACACATTGATACGAACACTTATATGTGTTTTGTAAATTAAAAATATGTCCGCAGGTAATTATTGGCTTACTCACATAAGCAATCACCTTTGGCGCTTAGATGAGCAAGCAAAGATGAGACAATTTGTGCCGCCTTGGTTGGAGCCAAGATGAGATCTAATTATGAGATCGATGTAAATACACCCATTATTTATCATACCTGTTTGTATAGCCAGATGCGAGATCTTAATATTTGGCGCTATGAATAGCGAGCAATTTTGAAACTCGGGCTTGGCGCTTGTAGAGCAACTGAGTCAAGATCTGTAGGGTGTCGGTGAGTATGACATATGCTTCTTGGAAGAAGAAATACTCCACCCTAACACATGTTTTATACCATGTGTGCTTAGCAACCTTTATGGAGGTGAATGAATGGGTCCCTGCTTCCTCATTATGTGAGTCCATTTAGTTATACTGACTACACATATGTACCCTTATTACTTTTGACTTTTTCATGAAGTAAAGAGTTGATGTCTGTCTACTTTAGCATGTTTGCCTACGGTCATGAATGATTCGATCTAAAGGGACATAGCAGGGAAAGTGGTCAATTCTGAGACTAATTAAATGATATAAGTGCAGAAGGAAGGTCATCTAATCACATCTACGTATTATATTCACAGGTCAACCACTTATGTTGCCTTATGTGAGCTGTAATATAAGTGTGAATACACTACGATAAAATTGGAGGGTTAGGCAGAACTCTATGATGAGGGATTAGAGTCGCCTAGACCGATGTGATATAGATGGAGCTAGGGATCTATGAGACACTTTTTTTTTTCTTTAGGTTGATGTCGCCATGCTGACTTAGATGGAGTTGCTAGTATGGAGCTCCCACATGCAGGTACTCTCAGCGGTCTCACGATCTATTAGCTAGTATGAACAAGTCTTGACTATGGCTTAAGTTTTGGGAAGCGTAGCGACGTGACACACACCATGTGCGAGTCGGAGATGTTGGAGTTTGGGCTTGGAGTCCAAACCGGGGCGCTCATGGGTCTGTCCGACCCGGTATCCATAACCCATAAGGCTAGGGTTAATTTGGTGAAATCCTAACATATAAATAACACCATTCTGGGTGTTTTCTATATACCACAAAATCCTAAAACGTGATTAGGAGACTAATCACCATTCGAGAGTAGGAAGAGTGTGTACCGCACAAATTCTCAAGCTTGGAGCCATTGATGACTTCGTCGAGAGCTTTTATGATTGTGGATGCATAAATCTACACTCGTTCTATGTAGTAGAGATCACTCGTTGAAGAACATTAATACGCACGTGAAATACGCCTGATTCAAGTCGGTTTAATCTCCTTTAGATTAAGCGATCAAGGTATGCGTAAACTGAACCTGCTTCCGCACCCATTTAATTAATCTCTGGATGGTCTTCAAGATATGTAACTGCACCGTGAGAAGTTTAAATTTGCAGCTTGCTGTATACAAACTTATAATATTGAAACTTGAAATTTGCAAGTAGTTTAACGTGGTTTGTTAAAAGCTTTGCAGTATAAATAACAACAGTTTTAGCTCTGTAGACCTTAGAAAATTGCGACTTGAAAGTTTGCATATGATTCATAATGCGTTGAACACTTTTAAATTTGCAAATAGTTTTTAATACGGTATGTTACATCAAGCTTTGCAGGATAAATAATATGCTATTAAGATTTTCAAAACTCAGAATATTGCAATTCCAAAGTCGCAAGTTGTTTTAAATACAGTAATTAATATATATATATATTATTCATATTTATATTTACATATACTCCAAAATAATGAAATTATGTAATTTTATTTATAGTTTAAGAGTTATAATATTTTAAAGTTTAAAAAAATTAATTAAGATAAGAATGCCTACAGCTGATTGAAATGAACAAGAAGAGGTAAATTTGGAATTAGAAAAAGCTAAAAGTACTCCACCTTGTGGGAATTTTGACTACTTTTATGTATTATAACTGTCCTTCATATATACTCCCCCTAGCGCTACTGTGTGGAGGTTTTAATTTTCCTTTTTGTGCTTAGCTATATATGGTATTTGAACCTTCGACCTCTAATGGATCGAATATATTCCCTCTCTGAATGATGAGAATAATCCCACATGGGATATGAGAGCCTAGCAAACCTAATATATAATGATAATGGGTCACACCACTCATTGCCAATTGGTTTTGAGTTGGAAGCCCACAAACTTAATAATCATGCATGTTGAACAACTGTTTTCTCTAAAAGCTCAAACATATAGAGAGAGTGTTATCAAAATATGAGTATTATATTTATGCTGATCTTAGAATGTGCCCACCGCCCCTAAAACTCCCCCTCAGAGCTTTCACAGGTTTTTCTTTCTGTCTGTTTTTTCAGTTATAACCTTTTAGTCTGTTTGGACAAGGGATTTGGTAGAAAAATCATGTTATATTTTTCCTCAAAATCCCTGGTCCCCACAAAATCCCTTCCTAAAATCCCTTGTCCAAACAGACTGCAAAGAAGCTTATGTTGTCTTTTTTTAATACAATTTTGCTTCTTTAAAAAAAAAAAAAAAGCTTATGTTGTCTTTTTTATTTTTTTTTTCTTTCCAGTTAGCGTTGTGATATTTCTCGTTGAAAATCAAGCGCCTTTTGATAATCTTTATGTGGCCCCACACAACTGTCTAAAAAGATTGGTTCTCACGGAAATAAATATAAGTTGTTGTAACTAGCTAACTAGGACGATTCGGTACAATCACCAAAGCATCGTTCAAAAAGAGATAGAGAGAGGGAAAGAGACATAAGTAGAACACAAAATATATATTTTTTTGGAAGTGCCATAAGATATCAACTTCTTATTCATGGTTTTAGCAATACATGGGAATAGTTAATCAGTACACCCATTTTTTCATGGTTAGAGTCAACATTCATTCTAGTTGCTATCAGTTTAAAATCGAGATTGAAGATAATCAACTAGTTTCTTGTCAATTTGAAACACCTTGCTGAGAACATCATCATTAATGGGCGGTGTCGATCCGAACAAAGCGTTAGCAATAGTTATAACACCAGGGTTCTGGCTGCTTAAAGCGGCAATGGCGACGGCATTGGTCTTCCCCACATTGAATTGGAAGTGAATGAGACCAATGGGGAATACAAACACATCACCCTTGTGAAGAATCTTAGTGAATAGTTTGTTACCAGGATTCAAATTCGACGTGACAAATCCAACGTAGAGAGTTCCCTCCAAAACTACAAGAATCTCGGTGGCTCTTGGGTGCGTGTGCGGTGCATTAATACCGTAGGGTGCATAGTCTATACGAACCATGGAGATGCCAAGGGTGTTCAGTCCAGGTATCTGAGCTACATTAGCCGCTGTTACATTCGACATAACCGGGTTCGATGTGTCTCCAGGTATATTTAACCCAGAAAGGAAGAAATCGTCGGCTGTAGCTTTCATGGGATCCTTGCAGAACTTACCATTAACAAACACTGCATTATTCACAAAAAAATAATAATAATACGTCGAATTAATTAGCTAGAGGTATATATATATGTTAATAAAAGCTAATAGCATGCCAAAATTGAAATCACATTGAAACTAAATGGATGAGAGGAGATTGTATATATATATGTATATTACCTGCAGCTTTAGGGTCAGTGATAGCAACACAGAAGTCCTGAACAGGACTGGGATCAGAAGCTAGGGCAAAGGAAGAAAGTAAAGCGAAGAGGACACAGCATATAACTTCACTAAGGAAGAGATAACTCATTATGCTCTTCATTTTCTCACTCAATGATCAAGAAAAAGCCTTCAAACAGATATGTAGGACTACTTACTCTCCTTCAAGTATGTTCTGTTTTTGTTTGGTGTAGAACTCAATGAAGATAACAAGTCCTATTTATAGAGAGAACTCATTGAAATGTTCCTAGGTTTTACTAAATTATATAATGAAACCTGTATTAATTCTTAATTTGTTTGAATTAATCAACCAAGACTTACTAAGAACATCTCTCTACAAGATTAACTATTTATTGATCATAATCTTTGTACCCAACAAAATTGACATTGTAGCAGTCTGCAAATTAAAAACAAACTAATTATTAAAGACAAAGATATAATAGCTAGTTGAAATTAACAAATTAACTTGTTGATTAATAAAATATTTGGTTGACTTACCTTAAATGTACTTCAAATTGAGGGGAACGTGTCATCTCACTAATTAATCCGCTAATTATATTAACTATGCGATATATAAATGGTACTTGCAACATGGCCAAGTCAATTAGACCGCCATATTTAGTTTTGTTTTTATTTTAATTTTGGCTAATTCGTGTTTCTGGCTTTTGAATTTTGCCCCCGTGCGCCCCACCTTCTATTGTATCTCTTTATAGTCTATTTGGACAAGGGATTTTTGAGAGGGATTTTGTAGGGACCAGGAATTTTGAGGAAAAATATAACATGATTTTTCCACCAAATCCCTGGTTCCCACAAAATCCCTCCCCCAAATCCCTTGTCCAAACAGACCATTAATTTACTTTACTTATAAATAATTCGAGGAGGGCGCGATGTGAACCTTATTGTGTTTAAAAAGGATATGTTGCCTGATTCATGGATGTTTAAATTAAGTGTTGATATGGGTGTCGTTACTACAAACTAGTGTTTGAAGCCTACAGCCACGGTTTTTATCCACAAACAGTCACCAAAAATTTCAGAAAGCAACGCCAATATCTATTTATATTTCTAAGTTACTACAATATACCAAGCCCATATTTCATTAGGTACAATGTGTGGCTACAAAGTACAAACTTAAGAACCATCTAGACATGAAATTACTTTGCAACTCAATCTATGTTTTGAAAGAACATTTGATGTGCTAATTGTTATCTAGGGTTCATGTTTTGGTTTTTGATTTATACAGACATTGATGATCCATCATTAATTAATTAGGCATACAAATTAGGTTCAATAACTTAGGGCTATTGGACATTAGGTTTTGACAAAAGATCTCGACCATTGCTTACAATATTACTGAAAAGTGATCCTTATTATCACATCATAACTAAAAATGCCACTTAAACACTATTTAAATCATGGGATGATTACAATCAAGGGCAAGGCATAAAAACTTGAGGTATAAAATTATTGTGATTTACAGACTAAAACTAATAATATCATCTACAGTTATTATATCAGCCATTAAATCGTCTCTATGTGGGCCATACAATGCAATATCAGCAAGGGGATAGGGAGGGATAGAGGATTTGGACTCATCAATTACAACTCTTTTTGTTTTCATCAATTACAATTAGATAATCACTACAAGAAAAAAAAGGCTTTAGACCACGGTTAAAAACTGTGGTCTAATAACTATCGTATGTGATCTATCTGGGTGTGATTAAAAGAGCATACAAAAATACCACGGTCCGGAACCGTGGTCTATTCTCTGCCTTAGACCACAGCTTTGCTTCAACCTGTGTTCTAAGGCACTCTTTAGAACACTTTTTCAGGTAAACCCGGGTTCAAAACTTAGACTTTAAACCACTGTTCTGGGTGAAACTGTCGTCTTTGTTATGGATTAAACAACATTTTTACCAAAAACAGTGGTCTTTAACATGGCTTAAGCATTATGTATTATCGTACCTTTTTTAATTGAAATCTGAAGTATTAAATATAGAAAAAGTTAAATTTAAATCTGAAAATATTAAAATCCAGATTTGAATATATTTCATATTCAACAATTACAAAACTGATATATCTCGCAGAAACACTTTCTTCCTATCTATTGCATGCAATGAATAATAATTCTTCAGGGACCTAGCCTCCATTACTCCAAAATATGTTAACAACCCGTACAGTGAACATATCTTGAAATAAATCTTGGAGCACGTAGCCTCCATTACTCCAAAATTTGGTAACTCGTATAGTGAACATATCTTGGATTTTCTGTGAACTACCTCTCTGTGACAACATATATATGGAAACTGAACACCTTCACCCGGAAAGATCCGTGGAATATGGATCATCACCATGACTAGATTTGTCCTGCATTAATGAGAAATAGATATTGCAACCAAAAAAGTTGCACATGAGGATATTTTAACTAAAATATGGATGCTGCAAGCAGAGATAATGGAAAGACAAACCTATTCAAACTTTTCTCTTCTTTTTCTGGATACTCAGCAAGATTGCAACTCGTCTTCCTGGCGAAATGAAGGCACTGCCAAAAGCAGAGTTATCCATGTCGAGAGAATATATTTAGAATGAGAATCATTGTATTACGCTGTTTATGAAATTTACTACTTAAGTACCCCAAAAGAAAATCTCAATAGATGCGAACATAAAGGGATGAAAGAATAGTTTCTATCAAAAGTATAAATGTTACAGTAGATTGTTTCTCAAAGCCATATTAATAATCAAAACTTAAGCCAAAAGCAACAGATGCATCACTCGTATTTCAACACCTGATCTAGAATGCCTTGGACACATTGACACCTGAAGATTATGATCTAATTACATAGATCCCTAAACCCTAAACCTTCTTTAGAAAAGAACGTAAATTACAAACCAACTCAGCTGAGCTATATTACATAGATCTATAAGCATACACAAACTAACCTAAGCAAAATACGTATGAAGTAACAGTAATAGTTCTATGAAAAATGACTTGAACATAGTTAAATTAGTGAATCATCAAAGAGTGAAAATGGAAATGCAAAAGAATCGGCCAAAGAAACCATTGATGTTCCTTAAACTTTAAATATGAGCAGTATATAATAACTTCCATGAGAATCTTCATCATCATTCACAGAAAAAAATACCAGTTAATGATTTCAAGAATATATGTTAGCTCCTTTTTCATCAAATGAGAAACCAAGAATATATGTTACACTAGTACAAAAATGGCATTTAGTCACGTTATGTTTATTAAATGTAACTAATACTCATGTTTATTTAGTCACATTACGTTCATTAAATGTGACTAATACACCTATTTTTTAGTCACGTTATGTTTATTAAATGTAAATAATACCCATGTTTATTTAGTCACATTACATTCATTAAATGTGACTAATACACCTATTTTTTAGTCACGTTATGTTTATTAATTGTAACTAATACCCATGTTTATTTAGTCACATTACGTTCATTAAATGTGACTAATATACCTATTTTTTAGTCACGTTATGTTTATTAAATGTAACTAATACCCATGTTTATTTAGTCACATTACGTTCATTAGTATCATAACATGCTTTATCGCTTATAATATACTTTTTGTAAAGTCTACATGGTAATGATTTAGGGATCCATTTTCAGAAAGGATATCCTTCTCACTATATCGATCACCATATCCAAAAATTAATCATTTATAAAAGTTACCCCATAAAATGTTTAAGGGAATTCAACAGTTTAGAAATGCCAAAAACTTGTAAATTTTCTTGGGCTGGTCTAACCCTCAAATAAAAAATCCCATCAAAATGAACATTGAATTTTATGAGATGATATAAGTATGTAACATAACATGCCCATATTTGGGCCAGTGCGATCGCACAAGGCCCAAAATTTTGGAAGACCTATTTGTATTATTTATACCTCAATTTGGGAGGACGGGTGATATAACAAATTTTCCTCGGGTGTGGGTTAGATGAAGATTTAACCATGATGAAGATGAAGATGAAGCCAAAGGAGTGAGTTGATGTAAATCTTACGTAGATGAAGATGTAACCATGATAATGATGAAGATGAAGCTACATCTACTCACTTAGTAAGCTCTTCTCACTCCCTCTCTTTATCTCTCTAGGTTTTTATCACTATCAAAAGTATGAATTAACGTCGAATCGTGTCTCTCTCAATTTTTATTTTACGGCATATCCAGTCGAACATCTCAATTTGTCCATCAATACTCTATTGTTTCTCTTTTCATTTTTATTCACATCTTAATCTTAATTATCATCCTAATCATCTATTTTTTTTTTCATTTTTTTTTTCATCAATAGTTAAATCTATGCCTTATGCTACAATAAATCTTATTATTGAATCAAAGAAACCATAGATAGTTTTTTTTTCTCAAAGCAACAAAAGTCTATCAATAAAATAATATGAAATAGAACCACACCAATATATAGGTTTTTTTTTTTTTTTGAAAAGCACCAATATATAGGTGTTAGCTTAACAACTAATGACAAATCTAGCTAATAGATGATCAACCTTATTACAGCAAAAGCATATGTCCAGTATTATATTGTTGACTTGCTACTTGATGGTGATGTAGCGATTTGTACCGTGTCTGGACCAATGATCCTTGAGATCAAGCGGTGTTGACAGGTCATGACCTTCTGCAAGTAGCCAGCTTAGTAGTTTGTTGAAAGCGCTGCCACTCATCTTTCTCCCACCAAGTCGGGAGTGTCGTTTGTTAGGTACCACAGGCAGAGGATACATTGACAAAGTGCTAGTGCAGCAGGAAGATTGCCATCCCCCTTTCCCCCATTTGTAGCACTGTTGAAGAACACCTGTGCACGAGCAAACAGGCCTCGGCATATTTGAGTAATCAAAATAGACATGGTTCAGACTCAGGTCGTGACCTCGCCATGGGTCAGAACACATGTTCAAGTCGTTGCATCCTCTCTTACCCACCTTCATTGGCTTTAATGCCCTCTTGTTGGATGAAATGGCCTTATGCTCCTTCGTTCGCCTACCCCGTCGAGGTTTGGGAGACTTGGAACAAACAGATGATATTGGGATGGCCTCATTAGTGTGCATCTCCTTTGAATTGTAATGAACTTCCGCCATGTGGGGTGAATGGTGCATGTGCTGCTGGTGATGCATGTGTTTTGTTCTACATGGAACTGGACATCCAAGTGGGTATGTGGGTGCACTATTGGAGTTCACAGAAGAGTTGCCTCGATACTCGAGGACTGCCAAAGCATTGTCTTGCTCCATCATCGCACTATTCCTCTGGGAAATGGCTTGGTCTCGTTGCAGGATTGCCATATCTCGCTCAGCCAGTGCTGCCTTCTTCTCGGAAAGAGCCAAATTCCGTTCTTGGATTAAAGTGTCCCTGTCAGCTAAGATGCTCATGAACTTCATTGTCAAGGCATGGGGTCCTTCATTAGGTGTGGGGGAATCATCCACTGCAATAATTAATTAGTAAGAGGTAATATGAGGAGAGAAGTGTCGATATGTACTGATAGTGAAGATTAAAACTGAAAAGCCAATCTAGTATTTGGTTAAAAGCTAAGGACAAATTTATCTTGTCGAGGCATATTGTCCAGCATTGGAAAAACT
>MVGT01002234.1:0-10882 GCA_002174775.1 Macleaya cordata | reverse complement strand
TAGATGAAAGATATCCAGAATTTGCTGAGGATCCTAGAAATCTTCGATTAGGCGTGTCGACTGATGGAATCAATCCACACAGTTCTCAAAGCAGTAGATACAGTTGTTGGCCGGTCTTAACAGTAGTTTACAACCTTCCTCCTTGGTTGTGTATGAAGAGAAAATTCATGATGCTAACAATGTTAATTTCTGGGCCGAAACAACCTGGTAATGAAATCGATGTTTATTTGGCTCCATTCATTGATGATTTGAAATTACTATTTGAGGTGGGAATTGAAGCGTATGATGCATACAAACAGGAGAAATTTACGATAAGGGCTGTTATTTTATGGACAATTAGTGATTATCAGACACTTAGTACATTAAGTGGTTGTACTGTAAAGGGGTACCATGCTTGCTCACTATGCGGCAAAAATACACAATCCACTTGGCTTACTCACTCGAAGAAACTTTCTTATACTGGTCACAGAAAATGGCTTCCATATGATCATACATACAGAAGGCAAAGAAAAGCGTTTAACTACAATCAAGAGTTTGGGGAGGCTCCAGAACCATTGAGCGGGGTACAAATTTTTGAAGAGTTGCAGTCTGTAGAAAATACATGGGGAAAGAAGAAGAAGAAGAAAAATGTAAGAAAATTGAGTAAATCAAAGAGGTCAGACGTTGAGGCTTCTATGTCTACTCTTTGGAAGAAGATGCCAATATGGGCGAAAGAGCTTCCGTACTGGAAATACCACCTTGTTCAACATAATTTAGATGTAATGCATATTGAGAAGAATGTGTGTGAGAGCATTGTAGGGACATTACTTAACATCCCTGGAAAATCGAAAGATGGTTATAATGCTCGCAAGGACTTAGAAATGTTAAAGTTAAGAAATGAGTTGGCACCTCAACAAGTGGGAAAGAGAATGTATCTTCCTCCTGCATGTTATACATTAACTAAACAGGAGAAGACACAATTATGCACAACCTTATATGAGTTAAAGGTTCCAGAAGGCTATTGTTCCAATTTTAGTAGTCTTGTTTCATTGAAAGAACTCAAGTTGTTTGGTCTTAAATCACATGATTATCACATGCTTATGCAACAATTCTTACCACTTGCAATACGATCAATTATGCCAAAGCATGTGAGACATACTATCATTAGATTCTGTTTTTTTTTTCATGCAATATGCAAGAAAGAAATCAATGTCAATCAGTTGAGTAATATACAAAAGGATTTGGTGGAAACATTATGCTTACTTGAAAAGTATTTTCCGCCATCATTCTTTGACATCATGATTCATCTATCTGTGCATCTTGTTAGAGAAGTACAATTATGTGGGCCAGTTTACTTTCGATGGATGTATCCCTTCGAAAGATTTATGAAGGTTTTAAAAGGATATGTACGGAATAGGAATCGTCCTGAAGGTTGTATTGCAGAATGTTATATTGCGGAAGAAGCCGTTGAATTTTGTGCTGAGTACTTATCAGGTGTGGAAACGATCGGTATCCCTTCTGTAAAGCATAAAGCAATGGATGATGTAGAAGGTTTAAATTTAATTACAGAGGGCAAGCCAATATCGGGTGGTACCTTTATTGATGTTGATCTTGTGTCGTGGTCTCAAGCACATCTCTATGTGTTACAGAATGCTGCAGAAGTTGAACCTTACATCGAGTAAGACCTAACCTGATTTCGTTCACCTTGTATGCTTTAAATTGAAATTCAACTGGATCAATGGTTTCTTATTGAATTTTCTAGGAAGCACATGGTTTATTTAAAGCAAAAGAATCCTAAATTATCAAAACGTCAAGTATGGCTGCGGCAGGAGCATAATAAAAAATTTATTCAATGGCTACGTAAAGAGGTAACAATTTTATGTGATGTATTTTTACTTAATGTTGTTAAGGTTTTTATAAATGCTATTTCATAGGTGGAAGATGAGCTGGCTGAATCAAATAACAAAATTTCAGAGTACCTGAAGTGGTTATCACATGGCCCGCGTCATCAAGTTATCAAATACAATGGCTATGACATTAATGGATGTAGGTATCGTACCAAAAGTCATGATGGACGGATTAACCAGAACAGTGGGGTTAGCATAGAGGCGACAGGGATGCATGTTGCAAGCGCAAAGGACAATAATCCCGTAATTGCTAAATCGTGGTATTATGGTATTATAAGAGAGATATGGCTTCTCGATTATCATTTCTTGAAGATACCAATATTCATGTGTGATTGGGTGGATAGTGCACATGGGATTAAAAGAGATGATCTTGGTTATACATTGGTCGAGCTTGATAGGTTGGGGCATAAAAATGATCCTTTTATCTTAGCTTCCCAAGCTAGACAAATTTTTTATGTGAAAGATCAACTCGATCCAAAATGGTCGATTGTTTTATCGACACCTCTAAAAGACTACGTTAACATTGATAACAATGATGAGCCATTAGTTAATGAGAGTCGTCCTCTAATTGACAGTATATTGCCAGATATCAATTCATCTGATCTGGATGATGACTCCGAAAATGCTTATTTTCGTTTTGATGGTCAGGGTATATACGTTGATCCCAATGCACCGATTAATTAATATAAATGATGTAAGTTACTATTATACAAAATTAATTTCTTTTCATTTTAAATTTGTTAAAACATATATGGCTTAAACATAGTTGTGATGATTTTAATATATAATTCTCATTTAATTAGTAATATTGCATGAAACAAAGTATTTGTGTTCTAATTCTATTATTTAATGTTTATTACAGCTTCTCTCATGGAATTGTCAGACCCGCAACCATCCGATGAGGAGACTGAGTTGTCTGGTAGCAGCAGCGACCAATCAGGTAAATAGAGTTTTAAATATTTATAATGGTGAATAATTTGCTAATAATCTAATATCTTGATAAGTAGGTAGTAATCTGTAGTGAATGTGTTTTATTTGCCTAATTTGCATGAATTGTTCATCTATAAACTATAGGAAGCAGTTCATACGAAAAGCGACGAGGGCCAACAAGGTTACCAAAACTCTACAAGACAAATGATGGCATAAGGAAAAAATTAGAATATGATGAATTGGACCAAGCAATTGGTCCTAATCGGGCAACACTCTCTAGTTTTATCGGCCTTCAGTCACGCCAAATTCTTGGACTAAGGTACACGAATTGGAAGGATGTTCCAAATATAGTGAAGGGCAAATTCTGGGAAAACTTAAAGGTATATGTAATTTAAATCAAAAGAACTAGTGAAAAGTATTTAATACTTGCATATAATTCTCATTTGTCTGACATGAATGATTGATTATTTTGACTTTCAGTTTAAGTTTGAAATTGACGAGGGTCTTAAGAAGAAAGTGCTCTCAAAATTTAATGATCTTTGGCGAAGGTGGAAGACAGAAGTAGCTCAAAAGTACATACTTCCTTTTGATAATAGACCCAAGTTTTTGAAGAAGATTCCTAAAAAAATACGGTCATTGGTAGACCAAGAGGATTGGGATAGATATGTGCAATGGAGATTGAGTAGTAAATGTAAGGTATATATTCGATTTAATTGAAGAGTTCATTCTACCAAGTAAACTTTTATTTATACTCAATTGATTTTAATAATGACTCAATATATTTCGAGTTATTATTTTTTCAGGAGTTATCTAGAATCGCGTTAGATGCTTGTGCACAAAATAAGTATCCCCATAGATTGGGTCGGTTGGGTTATGCTGGACTAAGAGAAAAACTGGTACATTTACTTATGATTTTCTCTTATATATAAATATGTTATTATTATACATATATACAGTTTACTAATTTATATGTATTTTAATTATTAGATTAAAAAAAAGAAGAAAGAAAACAAGGACAAGAATGCTCCCATCTCGCCCATCTCGCGAGCTAAATTATGGCAGGTTGCACGACAAAATAATAAGGGAGAGTATATGAATGAAGATATCAGACTGACAGCAAATGAAATCGTAAGTTACCTTTTTTATAATTTAAAGTATGATGTATCCGACTAATGTTTATATTGACCAACATGTACAACTGTCGTGAACATAGGAGGAGTGCTCGATGAGAATTGCTGATGGATCCCTCACTTGTGATGTTGAGGAAGATGCCATCACACATGCTTTGGGTCCCGAACATGCTGGAAGAGTAAGGGCTGCTGGAGTAGGCGTAACTAAGACTAAATTTTTTAACACTCCACGACGACGAAGATCTTCGGCCAAAAATTACGAGAATATAATTATTCATTTAGAGGAAAAGCTGAAGGAGAAAGACATTGAACAAGAGTTGAAGGAGAAAAATATGAAGAAAGAAATGGATCGACTATTACAAGAACAAAAAGAGAAAATAGAGAAAGATATGGAGAAAAAAATGGACATAAAAATGAAAGAAATGATGTCACAATATACATCTCAAGGAGTGTTGTCGACAACTTCAACTACCTCTCGAAAGGTAGCGGAACAGGTAAATATTTCATATTTAAGTTAATTACATTATCGTTACACATGTTGCATTATTCAATACGCAATTCTTAACTTATTACACATTATAAAATATGCAGTCGTCAATCGGATCTTTTCAGCAATCGGCTTCTCGTATGGTAAATTTGATTACTTTTTACATTAATTTATAGCTTTAATTATTATTAGATATATATACAAATTAAATATATATATTTTTGTAGTTTGAACCATGCAAATTGTTGGACTCTGACTCCAACATTGTCGCAATGGGTCACATTGATCACTCTTGTGGAGAAGGCGCCATGATTCATTCAGTTCCAATGGGAAAAGATTGTTTTAAGGTTGAGATTAATGCAGTGGAAAATTCAAAATCTTTACTACCACGTCCATCGGGTGAATTCCTAACGGTTGGAGAGGCTTTAGGCTCTTATGTGGCTTGGCCAAAAGAATTAGTGTCCCTTATCAACAATGTAAGTCTTTATCTATTGTTTTATTTATATATGTTTGTAACTTAATTAGATATTGAAAATAGTTAAAACTATTGACTCGAAGCCATTTAATCGTATTACAATCTATTTTTTTTAAACCCAATAGGAGACAACGTGCTCGGACGTGTTCAACCAATTTTATATGAAAGCAGAACAAATTTTGAAAGATGGTAACGTTATCGAGATTGATTTGGGTGCTGATATATTTCGACAAAAAATGGATACATCAATACATTTGACATTAGATGATATCAAATTTATCTGCAAATGCCAAGAGCTCACCAGCAATGCCATTATTATATATATTAGGTAAGCCATTCTTGTAAAAATATTTAGATTATTATTGACTTACATACGATCTGACATAAATTAATTTTATAATTTTAGACTACTGTATGAAAGGATGGAACCAAATGAGCGTCAAACCAAGTTTGGGTTTTTAAACCCCGTGTCCATAAATCATACTATTCAACCAGGTCAATTTGTTAAAGAAGTAATGGGGAGATTGGAAAATGCAAAACAAGATTACATTTTCATTCCTTATAATGTGGGGTAAGTGTTAATTTCAATGCTCTAAGAACCAAATGAATTTTACGAAAAATATTAAACGATGCTTGTATACTAACTTATAATTTTTTGTTAGTAGAAGACACTGGATATTAATGGTGTTTTTTGAAGAAAAGTTCTATTTTATGGATCCATTGCATGGAAAGAAGTCGACTAAGTATAAAGTAAAAGAGTTGGTGAAAGTGTAAGTTTCTCCTCTATTTACATTTGCATGAATGTATATGCTTTGTTGATGTGTATATTTATGCTTGTATGTTTACGGTAAATTTGGTCTTCATGTGTTAGTGCTGGGCAAAACCTATTGAGCTTGAAAAAGAAGAGGCATACAAACAAACCATGTTTGGTAGATGTTAAGGTAAATAAAATAATTTATTTCCATTGTACCAAAAATTAATTTATGAACGTTTTGAAAAAACCATTATTTCAATTTATGTGTAGCAAATCCCGAAACAAAAAGGAAATTGGGAATGTGGGTTCTACGTAATGCGTTACATGAAAGACATTATACAAGGGCATGTTCCTGCTACTATCGACTTTCAAGAGGTAAGAAAAGCTACTTTTCTACTTAGAATTGTTATATTTTACCTTATTATGATATAATTGCCTAAATATTTACAAAATCTTGATTGCAGGTCTTTAAGTTGAAGGAAGAGTATGATATGTCAGATATCAACGAAGTTAGAAATGACTGGATCAATTACATTACTCCGTTCCTGCGCTTATAACTTTGAGGTAAGATTTTTATTATTTTAAATTTTATAAATTCTAATTGGCTAGATTTATTTTGAAACCAACAAAGGTGACATGGTTTAATTCTATGTATTATGTGCAGTCATAAAGAACAGGCATTTGGAAGCTCAAAGAAAAGATAATGAAGATGATATTATTATTGAAGAGAAGTTAATGAAGATGATATTATTGTTGAAGAGAAGTTAATGAATCATTAGGGGTGTCATGCATACACATATATATAAAGGTTTATTATTATTATTTCTCTTTGCTAAAGAACATATTTTTCGTTTTAGCTAGGTTTCCCTTTCAAAGATGTAAACACTTTAATTGGATATTATATGAATGTATGTGTTAGAAGAATGAATGTATGTGTTAGATGTCGTTGCTACAAAAAAATTTATTTTTTAAAAATTTTGTTTAGTATTTTAGACACGGTTAAAAACCGAGACCAATGTGCGTATTGGTCTCGGTTTACTAAACACAACCGTGACCAATGTGTGTATTGGTCACGGCTTATAGTTCTTTTCTGTGACCAATGTGCATATTGGTCACGTCTTATAGTTCTTTTCTGTGACCAATGTGCATATTGGTCTCGGTTTACGAAACACAACCGTGACCAATGTGTGTGACTTAAACACATACATTAATTAGACACGGTTTTTAAGAATGAACTGTGACTTAAACAATCATCTATTGTTTATTGGTCACGGTGGTGTGATTTAAAACGTGACTAAACGTTGATCAATTCATTTTCAGTGGATTTTTAGTCACGTTGTGGCACAGAACACTGTGACCATATCGTTTGTTAGACACGGTGTATGAGGCGAAATGGTTACGGTTTGTACAACGTGACCAAAATTTGTCACGGAGGCTGTTG
The DNA here is from genome assembly GCA_002174775.1 of Macleaya cordata. NCBI lineage: Eukaryota > Viridiplantae > Streptophyta > Magnoliopsida > Ranunculales > Papaveraceae > Macleaya > Macleaya cordata. Next base: position 3,779 of record MVGT01002234.1, on the reverse strand, counting down.
TCACGAAATCTCAGAACTAGAAAATTTTGACGACAGGCTTATTGTCACGGTAATAAACCGTGTCGAAAGGTCATTTATGTACTAGTGTTAGCTCCTTTTTCATCCAATTAAGTTCTTTATTTAGCTTAATGAAATTATAATATAAGCACAAAACTAGAACAAGAAGATAAAATCATTGAGAAAGTTCAATGTTGATCAAGCTCAGTTAAGAACAAAGTTTAATTAGAAACTTCATCAAGGACATAGCTTATCAAAAAATTTGGGCATTACAATACAAAACTTTCCTCAACAAGTCACTAAATCATGAATTTGAAAATGAAAGGAGCAAATCATAGATACTTGTTAGAAAAATAAATAAAATCAGAGATGGAAAAAAGAAGAACCTACAACTTCATATAGCATCAACAAGCCAACAACTATCTTATAAATTTGAAAATAGATGGAGCATTTTGTCGAACAGATGAGAGGCAATTATTTTACCAGATCAGGCTTGAATATGTTGTGAATGATGAAGGCACTAATGAGAGGCGATACAACAATATCGGAAGTTGGCCAGTCGGACCAAAACCTACCATTAATTTCCAATAGTTTCGATCAAAGTCTAAACACATTTATCTAATTTACATGAACATAATTTAATCATACTACTTTTGTTCATCACTTTAACACTAATTCTGGGTAAGAATTAGGGTTTATTCATTGTGTAAACAAAATTGTACAAAAGAAAGAAAGATTTTCTTAGAAATATAAGGAGAAAAAAAAAAGATAGGACAGAAATCATACCTTTGAACTAGTATATCCAATCGGTACTTTCAAATGTTGAAGTGTTACTTAAGATCAAAACTATCAAGGTCCATCAAATTGACGAAGACTCAGTCACTAGTGTTTAAGAAAAAATCAAACCCCTAAATAGTTTGTTAACTAAAATCGAAGCCATCTTTCTTCTCTTTACAGGATTTTCGACCATCAGCTATCTGAGCAGAGCTTTAATCTTCGATTCCATCTTCAATCTTACCCCCAAATCTTTCCAAAAATCACTTTTCCCCTACTGTTATCATTTCCGTTAGGGGTGGGACTTGGGTTGGGTCAACCCGACCAACCCGAACCCGACCCAACATTTGGGCAAGCATGGGCCAAGGTTGTTAGGCATTTAGGCAAGTATGGGCATTATTTTGCCAACCCATAATCAAATTTGGGCAAGCATGGGCATAGATAATTGTCAACCCAAGTAACCCGCCCAACCCGAGAAATGTATATATATACTAAGATAATTGATTTCTAACATGGAAATATGTGACCAAAAAAAGAAAACTCTAATTTTACCAAGTATTTTGAAAGATATAAATAGATAAATATATTAAGTTACTAATATAGGGTGGAGGTATTAAGACCTAAAATAAAAACTTTCNCTAAATTTATTGAAACATGGGCAACCCGAAGAATCCAAGAAACCCGAAGAACTCGAGAAACCCACTCGGACCATGCGTGGGTAAGCCTCTTATAGGTTGTGTGGGTTCTATGGGCATTCTGGGCAAATGAGGTACAGTGTGGGCATGGCAAGTCTAAAGTCTCTAACCCGCCCAACCCGCCCGAGTCCCACCCCTAATTTCCGTCACTTACCATCCAAATGGTCAAACGTGACCCACGCGCACGTCATGTGACTAAACAAAAGTCTAAAATACCCCCCTCTCTAACTAACCCAACCCAACTCAAGTTAGATAATTTATAATGACGTGGCAGCATCCTAACGACCTTATAATCAACGGCCACGATTAGAAGGAAATTATCCTTAGTTCACTCCAGCTGAAGAAGAGTCTATTTCGATCATCTTCCCTGTTCGAACTTCGAAGACTGGTGCAAACATGATCATCGAACTCTCAACTCCATCCCATGCTCGAGGAAGCACAAATGGGATTGGTTTAATATTGGGAGACTAGGGTTTTCTCATTTTTTTTCTTCATCACAGTGGACAGAGGGGCTCGTGCTCCATTTCGACTGCAAACTCTGGGGGTCTCGTCGGGCTAGGGAGGGGAGTTATTCCTTCTTCAAAAAATAAGGTTTGGGAGGGGAGTTATTCCATCTGTATGTCAATTTAAAGATCGGAGAGAAAAAGATCGAGATCGAAGAGAGAATCGGAGTAAAAGATCGAGATCGAAGAGAAAACGGTCGAGTTATTCCATATGTAGGTCGATTTAAAGATCGGAGAGCAAATTCCCGTTCAATATAATTCTTTTGCAAATTTATTACTTGCACCTAATTCAGACCTACATTAGAGATTAGTTTTGATGGAAGTCTGCTATTACATCAAATGTATAATAAGAACAGAGCAGAGGTACTTCAAATTAAGTCATGAATATTGAACCTAAAGTAATTGCTGATTGGGAAAACTAATGATTAAAAGATTCAGGTTGTTTGATAGAGATTTTGGATGGATTTGTGTGTTGCAGCTGGTAGATCATGAATACCTTTATGAAGCCAAGATTAATTAACCTTAATAATTAATTATTGAAGGGTGTTGAGAATAGTCCCACATGCGATATGAGAGCCAAGCAAACTCAATATATAATGATCCTGGGTCACACCACTCATTGCCAATTGGTTTTGAGTTGGAAGCCCACAAACTTAACATGGTATCAGAGCGCAGGCCCACACGTGATAAGCCCAATAACCACACGTGTTCCACGTCACCCAAAAAAGAGTTCCACGTGTTAGGCTCAAAATAACGCCACACATGAGGGGGCGTGTTGAGAATAGTCCCACATGGGATATGAGAGCCAAGCAAACTCAATATATAATGATCTTGGGTCACACCAGTCATTGCCAATTGGTTTGGAAGCCTACAAACTTGAAGACATGGGAAAGTAAAATTGAAGCAGGAAAGGGGGGTCGTGTTGCAGAGGTAAAAGTTGATGAAGGTTTGAGAAGCTTCTCTGTAGATATCATCTCAAAAGCTTGTTTTGGGAGCAACTATTCCAAGGGGGAAGAAATATTTCTAAGGCTTTGGGCTCTTCAACAAGTCATGTCTAAGCAAAGCCTACTTATGGGAATTCCTGGATTAAGGTAATTAATTATTCATTAAAACTGGGGTCTATTAACTTCCCCCACTGGTTAATTCTTATTTGCTTTTTTTTTTTTTTTCTAAATTTTACTCGGACCACCTTTTTCTTCTGAGCGTCGTACTTAAACCTGACATCGCATTAACACCTGTTTTTTGCTATGAATATCCGAATGTTGTTTCTTGTGAAATGATCTTCTTATGGTTTATTTAGATGAGGATTTTAAGTAGGAATTTTGTAGGAACTATAAATTTGGTGGAAAATTAGTTAAAAATCATTAACACCTATTTGACGGGCAATATGATGGTTCAGTTCTAGCTAAAAGTATTATGATAGTTTAGTCCAAAAAAGTGAAAAACTACCCATATGCATTTTGCTGGACAAAAATACCCCAACAATAAATACACAAGCAGTAAGTATCAACTAACTTTTTTATTTTGTTTTTAAAATAAAAAATGACATAACTTTTAAAATACAAATCAGTTTTTCATAAAATTTTATTTTTGTCAAATGAAAGATAGAAATATCCACCCCGTCCATTTATCCTCTAGTGGTGTTGTAACGCCCCGTACCCCAAATACAAGGGACATTACCATCAGTCTACAACGAGACTCAAATCCGGCAGAGTCTCCCCTGTAAACTGGACCTTTCATCACCTAATAGACACAGTGCATATAAAATTTTACGTAGCGGAAGCAAATTTAAACAAGGATATGCACTAAA
>MVGT01001690.1:445135-483556 GCA_002174775.1 Macleaya cordata | reverse complement strand
AAATACAATGAGATAAATTTAGAATGTCATTCACCTGAATTTCAGCTTCGTTCCAAATAGTTAGCATGCCCCCAGAGCGTCCTATAGCATCCACTGCCGCCCATTGGAACGAGTCATTCCCCCACAGACTATGAACAACATGATCGAACATGTGTTCCTTCTTAGTTTCTTGAAGCATCGCAATCGTAATGTTTTCCTCCCTCAATACCGATTTGATTGCAGCTGCTCTTCCTTTCTTTCCCAGCCCTCTTACGTTCCAAGTAATTAAGTTGAAATCCATTAAGAACCACTAGCTCCCAAATCCACCCATACTCCTGGTTGAGCTTCATCCTCCTCTGCCTCTTCAATTCCTCGATAGATAGAGAATCTAATGATCTCCCTTTCCCATTTATCAACTAGAGATCTCTCCGTATCTGCTGAAATATCTCCATCCACTCCCTCGTCTCCCCCTTTTTGAAAGATAGCTTGACTCAATTTACTTTTTTCCTCCATACCTTTTTTCGATTGAACCTCCCCCTTTCTACTAGTTCTCTTCAACGTCCTCGTTATTTGATTTGTTCTTTTCATAGTCTTCATTCCCTTTAGTAAGAAAGCTATCATCTCTTGCTGAATAGATTTTATGCTTTTCCTTGTTCGTTTCACGCTCGAGAATTTGTTGATTTTCCAGCAAAAGTTGACTGGAATCTCTTGTATAAGCGATCCACTATCTTCAAATAGCCTATTGCTTTCCTCACCCATATGAAGACCCTCTTGTATCTTCTCACCTACCCTGTTGTCTCCCTTCTTTATCTCTATTCTCTGAGATTCGATCTTATCTTGAGAAACAGCTATTCTATTTTCATTTTTTGAATTTTTACAAACCACGTGTTGGGCATCCCAAACATTCATTTCAATTAGCAGTAAAAAATAAACGGTGAACAATAAATATCAACTTTAAATAAGGCTACAAATTTAAGAATCAACTGATTTTTTAATAGTGAAAGAAACGTTCTCACCGAATATCAGACCTTAGGGTGCGCCCTAACCCCTGGGTTTAGCCTGACACAAATTTTATTTTGGTGTCACCTAGCAATTTTGAAGAGCTAATAGATGACGTCATATTATGATTAACTCTATCAGATTAAAGCACCTGTGACACGTACCCATTTAAATCTGGCGCGCGCGACTACTGCCAGTACTGCGGCTGCTGCTTGGGGCATGCAGCTGCCTAAGTGGTGCATGTGGACCCACCTTTTCGTCTTCAAATTGTCCCATCGAATGATTTTGAGGTATTCTTTTCTTTTGATCTTTGAAGTTCCATCCCTAGATTTTATAGATCGATAAGTCACTTCATCATCATCATCCTCAATTCCTCATGATCTGATTGGATAATATAAGCAAGATTTTATTCGGTTTGATATGATGTCATCGATCATGGCTCCTCTTCTTCTTCTTCTACTTCTACTGAGCTTGTAGTACTACTAATGATAATAATAGCCAGCAGCAAGAACCTCACTATAGAGGTGTGAGGAAAAGGCCATGGGGAGAGGAGAATATATGCTGCTGAAATAAGGGACCCATGTAGGAAATCTAGGGGTTTGGTTGGGTACTTTTGACAGTGGAGAAGAGGCAGCTATGGCTTACGACGGAGCAGCAAGGTCTCTCTATGGGTCTAAGGCCAAATTCAATTTTCCACTATTGCCGTCCGAGACTAGTACTAGTGCTATTACTACTTCCCCTGCAGGTTTTTCCTTTGACCTTTTAGTCTTATTCCGTCTGTTGTCTTCAAATGATCCCACCCAATAAACATTTTATCCTAACACTCTACTTACACCCGTGTGTGGGCCAGTATTGAGAAAATCTGCCTTTGAATCATCCACAGATGTAGTTCAAAGATAAGTGTAAATTGTTAGGAATAACAGGCTTAAGGATCTTGAGACTTAATAACGATGAATCAATAAGAAAATATAATGACGAAGATAAAAACAAGCATCAACTAAAACACAAGATATACGTTGTTCATCCTCACGGGCTACATCCACGGCCAAACCGGTGCACCAGAGAAACTTCCACTATTATCAAGAAATATTACAATATTTCTTCCTCAACCAACTAGATAAACACAATGTTACAAGACTTACCGAAGAACACCAACGAGAATCCATTAGAGATCGACTCTCTAAACTACTCCCAACAACACACTCACTTCATCTTCAACCTTGAAAGTCCATTTCCATAGTTGTATATAGTAACAGAGGAGATAACACATGGAGAACACTAGAAACTTGGGTTGGGGTAGAGGCCCCAACCCCATGAAGAAACCTTCAAACCCTAGATCCTCACAAACTCTTTCTCTCTCTCAACAAGTCTCTCACACTTTTGGATTCCTCACTACACAAGAATACCAAAACCCTAGGTTTACCTCTCCTTGAACCTTAGGAACTCCACCACCGGCATATGTAGCACACATCTACCCCACCTAGGACTTCCCTATTTATAGGTTTACAAGAGGTATCTATGAAATAGGAATCCCGGTCCAAAAAGGACTAAAAAATTAGTAATTGTATTCCAAGGAGAGTTGCCAAAAACTCTACATAAATATAGGGTGTAAAAACATAAGATGGGATGGCACCAAATTTCATCTTTTCTATCCTGAAGATGGTCTAGACGGCAAGGTTATCATCCTCATGAAAATACGCCCAATGATAATCGCCATGTGGGACCATAAGAGAGTGTAAATAAGGTGTATAAATAGATGAGTTGAAAAAGAAGACGAAATGATATTGTCAAGGTCAAAAGAGTCCAACGGCAGGTCAAATTGATCATCAACCTTGGCGCAAATGGAGAAGCAGCCGGGTTGGAGTTGAATCCAGATTTGGCGCAGCTCGACGTCATAATGATACGCCAAATCTAGAATGGGAATTTTGGCATTGAAGATGGAGAAACGGTGTGGAGAATTAACAAAATCCTAATAAATTATAGCCCATATAATTAATAAGTTTCCATCTCCAATAAAAACCCCAAAATTTTACAATCACCCATGATTTACACACAAAAACTTGCTCCTCAATTTGGAACCAATTAAAATCGGAGAGAAGGTGAAATAAACACATTTTTAATATCTATTGGTGCATCAAATTTAACGCCGAAATTAAATATTATTTTGTGAGGATGTTTATCTCAATTTATAGATCATCATATCTTTTTACCCCATCAAAAGTCTTTTGAAAATCAATGGTCAAATAACAATACTGAAAATTTACTTATTTTTTAAGGTTCATTTGCGGAGAGAACATCCTCATTAAAAATTATCCCTTAGATCGTGTTTATGAAAGACTCCACAAAAAAATAGTGAAATAGTAATGCAATAAGATATAGTGCAATATCTTTCTACTTAAAAAATAGGTTGGGCAATTATGGTTGATGAAGAAATAGGGTTATCAACTTTCATATTCAACTAGGTTTAAAAATAGAGGGTGGTCACTCTCAAAGGTAGATCAGCTATTTTCTCAAAATTGAACTACGGGACCCATTACTTTGATTGTTTGACTCCACTAGTGGTTAGTACATACATACAGATACAGTACCATCCGCGTATGAAGAAGGTGCGTGTCTGACTGACAACACGCTTCTTCATTCATATCCCTCACTACACGTTTACCCTTGCCCATACCAAACCCTAACAATTAATAGGTCTTTAACTAAAGAACAATGAAATCTAGATCAATATTTAGTTGATGAAAGATTTGGCCCCCTTTTTTTTTCTTGTAAAAATTAACATGGTCGGCCGCATCCATGCAAAATTTAAAATGCTAGCCACCGAAAGTCAATGAATTAATACCCCTATTTAAATCCCACCCAACTAAAAGAAAGATTTTGATTCACCGACTAATAGTAATAAGAGCTGCAGTGCAGATCAAAGCTGTTTATTGATTGAGTACTGTTTCCCCCATCCCTCCTTATATTTTGATCAGATTATACTCATACTGACACGTGCCCCCTCCCTCCCCCCAATTTTAAGCTCCATGGTCACGTGCGAGACTACTTTAAAATCCCTCCATGCTCGATAAAGAACACTGCTATACTACGCATCATCAAGGGTACAGTTTTTATCTGGTACATCATCAGCAATTAGCATCAATTCCCCACATTCAAAGGTAGGTCGGTGCGGCTGCTCACTGCTGCAGCTACCAGGCATCCTCATCACTCTCCCCAACCCCACACCTCTAACCCCACCATTTCTGCTTTTTGGCGGTTGTTTGCTTTTTATGCTTTCTTTTTCTCTCTAAAAAATGTGGTGTATCTCGAGGATGTCAAACCAAATTTTAGTGGGCCCTAAAAATTTCTGAATAAAGTATTCCTGATCCGTCACGGCATAACAGTAGCAGCCACCATCAACCTCCACGTGTCACCGTCCATATAATTTGAAAAAACAACGAAATCTTCTCTATAGATTTTCAACAACGAAGACGGGGACCCACTAAACGCGGCCGCCGCGCTTCGACACTCAAAGCTCGTGACCTACCTGGCCCCTACCTTGTCTCCTTCTCCCCATTACATCAAAAAGGAAAAACAAGTAAAGAAGGAATCTCTCTCTCGCATACACCGAACCGCTTCCTTGTCTGCCGCTCCCACTAACGTACTCGAGCTGAAAAACAATAAACAAAGAAGACAGATGCTAAGTAACCTACACGTGGCGGTTTATCTGATCATGACAACACGCGGATAACTTGCAGGCCCACACGCCCTAACTATCTCTTCGTGATTCGATCCCGTGACGTTGCGGGTCGGCGTCGGCCTCGGTGCAAGAAAAATAAAATAAAACCATAACGGAACGGCAACGGCCGTAAGCTGTGTGGGACCAGATTCGTACTCCAGATTCAACCGTACTCACGTCGTGCGTGTACATTTTTTGAGGCGAAAAACAAAACAAAAAGATACCGCCGGATTCCGATCAATCGGTAAGAATCGTAAGACTAAAAAACAGAGACGAAGAACTTGATGATGATTATAACAAAACAAGAACTTAGATCGAGATTCAGAGAACAGAGATGTATTGTTATTAAAAATAACGAGATCATCAAACAACATTTGAGAAACTTCTGTTTACTCTGTTGCAAAAAAGGAAAGAAGAAAAACTAAATAGAGAAATTTAACAAGGTAGTCATTCGATCGAGTATTTACATCTAATCTTTTAAGCTCTTCAAGCTTATGAACCAAAACAAACTGTTCTTGCCGGAGAAAATCTCACAAAAAAAACCTCGAGATCGATCAAGCAACCTCCGGTGGAGGAGGGAGGTTGAGATCAAGATCAAGAACTTTCCTAGGCTTCAAGATGTTGAAATCAACGACGGATGATGAATCAGAATCACTCTGTGCTACACCATGGTGATGATGAAAATCCGTTGCTACAGGGCCGAACCTGAGAGGATGATGATTCATCATCCTCGATCTCATCATCGAGTCAAAGAACAAGAGCGAATGTCCGTTAGGTAAAATACCGGCGCCAGAGGGAGTATGTGGATGGTGATGAAACGGAAATCGAAGAAAAGATGATGTATCAACGAAGCCAACACCTCCAGCACCAGTGGGACCACCGCGGTTAAGCAGATCAAGTTCTAAACGCGATGGATCGACGATCGGAGCAGGAGAGAATCCCTGATCAGGACTCGAAGATTCAACAGTACTACTCTGACTAGGGCTGCTCTGATCATTACTATTATTATTGTTATTCTCAGACGTATTAGTGAGAGGAAAATTGGTTTTCGCCTTTGATCCGCGAAATTCTCTAGCAGCAGTATCATAAGCCCTAGCAGCTTCTTCAGCAGTATCAAAAGTACCTAACCAGACACGGCTTTTCTTACCAGGATCTCTGATCTCCGCTGCGTAACGTCCCCATGGCCTCTTCCTCACACCTCTGTAATGTATCTCTTTGTCTTTAGTAGTACTGTTATTAATTCCTTTAACACCTTCTGTTGTTTTCTCTGTTCTTGGAGCCATTTTTTTCCTTTCCACTGTTTTTCTTTCTTGATTCTGGATTCTAGAGAGAGAAAGAGAGAGTTTTAGAGAGAGAGAGAACAAGGTCAGATGATGAGGAATGGATTTTTCAGAAATAGGGATTTTATAGAGAGGGCTGGAGAAATAGTAGTGTAGTAGATGAGGGGAGGGAGTTTGAAGGAAATTTAATATTCGGCGCAGTCAACGAGGGGTTTGACTGTCCTTGGCCGCCGCCCGCGCCCCCAGCGTGGTGATGCAATATTATTGCTGTCGTTTAATTAGGTTATGTGGTAGGATTAAAAATCAACACGTGTCGGGTTAATGAACGTTGTCTGAAAAGAGGGACTTTATTACGGAGTTGCGTGTTTGGTGTGGGCGTAATTTGGTTGTGACGGAAAATCTGACGGTTGTTCAAACAAATGTCGGCAAAATCTGGGATTACGGCGTGAGAGTTGGATCGAATCCGGCCCTACTCCTATTGAATCGCTCACACTGGGGCCGACCAAGTTAGTTCCGTCAAGCTAATCAAATGTTTACACGTGTTACCTTGCCTTAACGCGTGTGACGGAGGCAACAAGAAACTCCTCCTCCTCCTCCTCCTCTTTCATCCACTTTTCTTATTTACAACTCTCACTTTCTTTCTCTCTCTAGAAGCACCAACAAAAGAATCCTTATAGCATACGTGTGTTTTCTAATTGATTTGATTAATTAATTATATTGTTAGGGTGGGTTCCTTGGGAGATTTACAGTATACTTTACGAAGATTCGTTGGTTTGTTCATTGCGGGTTCTTCACTGCTACGAGGTTGTTACACTCACAAATTGGCCGGTGGACTAAACCTTTTTTTTTTTTTTTTTTTTTCTAGCAATTACTAATTTAATGGGTAGTTTTGCTACCCCGTGTTTCAAGGGGTTTGGGATTTAGCTCAATTCTTCTACATTCTTACACTTCGTTTACCCTAAATAGATATGACATCAGGGTTAGATTTTTTTAGGATCTCCTTGTAATTTAAATTATTCTCACATAAATCATATTTTTGTTACTATCAAAATTTAAGTGGATTAAAATTTTCAAAAAAATTCACCAGGATTTAAAGTTTCAAAAAAAAGTGAATTTTTTTAAAATGATCTACGTAGTAAAGAGTTCATTATCATAAAACCCTTGAGTCATATCTATGTATACGAGTATATAGACTAGTGAAGAATATGAAATGAAAGTGAAGTAAAAGGCATAATCAAAGGGTAAAATGAAAATTACCCTAATTTCATTAACTTTTTTAATGTATAAAGCTATTGAGCAAGGTGAAATCATAACGTAATCCATGTCTCAAGTGCTAGCTAGAAGCTGTTAGATTTAGATGTTCCATCTTAGCAACTAATAGGAGTCAAATATATATATATATATATATATATAATTACAATTTTCATATCCAATGACACCCTCTATTTGAGTCATGATTGTGCATTCTACTGTGGCAGTGTATAATTTCCACCCCATACACAGAATCTTGGGTTAAAAAACTTAAAATTATTCTACGACTTAATATAGCTTTTCTTTATAGGGCCAAACAATTTTCACTCAACTTTTTTACTTTTTTTTTTTAATTGTTAATGCCTAATTGCAAGCATAAGCAGAGGTGCTAAGGAGGCGCCAATAACAATATAGAAAACACCGCCTGTAGAATAAAGAAATTAATCCTCAACTTGCAAATATTGAAGGATCAACAATCAATAATAGAGAATATTCAATCTCTTTTAGAATAACTCGAGGCAAGCAAGAATTAAACCCAAATTTGTCCTACCGACTAAGCTAGCGGGTTTGTACTCCAACAGATTGACTTGTTACTTGTTAACCCGCCAATTCATTCTTGTACTTGGGTTAAATTGTTCCCCAACAAATGGATGTAAACTAGAGTTTAAGAATAATATTGGATGTAACTACTAAGAGCTTGCTTGTTTTTTTGCCACTTATTAGTGACAGGCCCACACAAAATAGATTTTATTTTTAATCATTAATTAATGGTAGTAAGAGGTAAACTTTTAAATTTGGGTCTCAAACCCATTAAGTGGTAGTAAGTGATTGGAAACAGATTATTACCACTTAATGGATTTGAAGCCCAAAATTAAAAGTTTACCTCTAACTACTACTAATTAGTGGTGAAAAATAAAGAGTACTTTGTGTGGGTGTACCACTAATTAGTGTCAAAAAATTAAACAGGCTATAACAAGTAGAAAGTTGGGTGGAAATATCCTGTCTCTAAAACTTAATTATAGATTAGACATAGATTTATATATATCATATTGGTTTTGAGCTACTTTAATAAATTTTAATATAAATCTTGATTGTTAATTATTTTGTTTATTTATTTTAATTATACTCTAATTATTTACATCATGGGTGCCACCCTTTGTACCATCCAGTCGTTTGAATGGTTGGTTAATTATGGTAAGCTACTACCTTTTCACATTTCTACAAATTATATACTTTTTACATCTTTTGGAGTTGGATCTTATATATATATATAGTCCCTGGAGTTGGATTGGTAAACCTAATTAATCGTTTCACAGAATAAATGTCACATAAACTAAACATAAAAACAAAAAAATTCCCACTAGTGTGATTAATCCTCCACTTAGTGGACATTGTAAATTTAACCTTAATTAACAAAAAGGAGTTTAGTCTAGGTCCCGGACTCTTTCTTTGTCAAAATGAAAGACACTTTTGGTTGGTGGACATTGTAAATTTCACCATCATTCTTAACACAAAACTATATTATTCGCCACAAACACCAGGTTATGAATTATGATGATGAAGATGGAGAATTTGTGTCTGTTTTTGGACTTGGTTTTGTAGTCAAAACAACTTTTGACTCGTTTAATTTGACTAGCGGACGGGCTAATAACTCAAGGAAGAAATGATTTAGACACGCTTGGGCCTTGTTATTTTTTTAATAAGCCCAATCAAAAGTTGGCCGTACACAATCCAGACCAAATCAGGCCTGTAAACTCATCCTTCCTTCCTTCCTTCTGAAAAATGGATTTTTTTAAAAATAAAAAATAAAAAATGATATGAGGATCGGCTCTTTAATCTGTCTCAAATTGAGGTGGCACCCAATCTCAACCACTTATTGTGTACGTCTGGACCCTACAAGTAATTATGGAGTCAAACTAAATTGACCAAATCCTACTAATAACATTTTGGGGGGTGCCTTTAAAATTTCTTTTTCCGCAACAACATAATAGAAATTGTGGGCCAAAGCCTCCCCTAATCATTTTTATTGATGGGTTTACATGGACTACTTGCTGAATGACCATCTCTGATTTTCTATAAACAATAGGGGAAATTTTAAAGGCACCTCCTAATAGACAGGCTCGATAATATAAAAAATGCAAATTCGGGGGAGGGGATGCCTACAACCAGAGCCTGCGAATAAAATTTTGGAGGTCGGCTATAAATAAAATGACTCAAACAATAAGTCATACTAGATGAACTATATTAATTTCCGAACCACAATATAGCAAACCAAAGTCGATGTAGCCAAAAGGCCCAAAAACAGAGTGCTATTTGGTACACCCACTTCCCAACTTCCAAGTGGTTGGACAATACCTCCATCATCCGTTCTCGAATGGTACACGGTTAGCTTCCCATCATTTGACCGCATAACATTAAACTGGTCTACAGAATAACATTTCAGAAAAAAAACATGTTAGATGTCATGGTCTGGTTACCTGAGCAGGTTGCTTTGCACCTACATGTCGTCCGATGATCTCGTTACAATTTTGAATTTTGTGTTATGATCTCATGACGAGAAATTCGATGACGGCATGCACATTGAATGCAATCATATCCTTTCTAAGAGCTTAATGCTACGAAGACCCAAAGGTTCACTCTCAAACCAATACCAGCCATGGATGCACGTGATTAGAAAGATTGTGAATCACAAAGAATCTTGCAATTCATTCATATTCATTCCGTTAAAGGTTTTTTTTGTTAACCGAATCGGTTAACATAGCATTACTTAGAGCTAAGTTCATACTTTCTGATGTTAAATTAAGCCAAAAAAAAAATCTTAAACAGAGAATAGTTTATGTCAAATTTGGTAGAATCCATTTATAAGAAAACAAAAAAGAATTGTGGTAGGTGGGTCCTACTAGAATTATGGGGTCTACAGTAGAATCGACAATGGAGGTTGAATTGGAACTCTGGCGAATTTGATTCCAGTCAAAGTAAAAACCCACTTTAAAATTTAGAAGCTGCTCGATCAATTAGATGATCTGGTCCATTATGAATGATATGATATGTCAATACAAGGATGGTTTATAGCATCCTCCCTAGTAGGAGGAGGATACAGTGATTACATCATCCCTGTAGGCTCCGTCGAACAACCGCAGACTTTGTGTAATAAAAAATAACGTAGGTAATAATAATTAAGAGATGATCGTTTGAATTTCAGATAATCAATTATCTAATATTCTGCCACGTGGCAAATTTTAAGCTATTTCCACTTGTCGTCTTACTTGGTTCGTGGAACAAGTCCAAAGTCCAAATCAGTTACTTTCACTATGGCGACTATGGAGTCCCTCGTAAAAGAAGAAGAAGATGAAGACCTCATTTTCGCAGTCTTCTTCTTCTTTAATCTTCACCCACCCCCTTTTCAAAACCCTAGAAAACCCAGGTCCATTCCACAAAAATCCCTACACAGAACCAGTAGTAATCAGAAGAAATGAATTCTAACCATCTGATGAATCCCCAATCAACAGCTGAGAAGGCAGTCTCTGTCATAGGTTTTGGGTATGATCTATCTAATGATATTCGACTCTCCTACTGTAAATCAGGTCCTTCTGGTTCCAGTCTGATTGAATTCGATCGAACCCTAGCTCGAGAACTTGTCTTTCCTGGTGGGATTGTTGTTCCCAATGTGCCCAATTCTATTAAGTGTGATAAGGGTGAGCGGACTCGGTTCCGTTCTGAAGTTGTTTCTTTCCCTCAGGTAATTTTGTAATTCCCCGCTCTTTTCTTCTTCTACCACTTTTTGTGACCATTTGTTTCTTTAGGCTATTTGGGTTTCTAAATTTGTATGAGGATTTTTTTTTTTTTTTTTTAAACTATGTCTACCTTAATATGTATAAAAATATGAGATTGGTGATGTTAGGTTTAATTTGGGCAAATAACTGGAGCACCCCATACTTTGATTTATAAAGATCCTCCTGGTGAAGGGACATAGTAAAATTGAAACCTATCAGGAATTTTTTTTTTTTTTTTCTTGATATATGATATATCTTGATTTGGGGATTTAAAAGTACCTTTTAGACCAAATTATGAATAAAAACTACTATTGAATGTTTTATCTATGCTTTTTGCATTTCACAAAGAGAATGATCATGGTAATAAAAACAGAATATGGGATCCACCCTGAAGAATGCAGTTTAAAATCAATGTAAAAACCCATTTTGTCGAAACTGGGGGATCATGTGTGATGAATTCCTAATACAACCCACAAACAATAACACCCATATGTTTTTCTATGCACGCCGGTGGTGATTGCGTTTTGCTTCAATTCAGGGGGTGATAATATGAATAGAATGATTGAATTTGATAAGTTTATGAACTGTTAAGAGATTTTGAGGGCATATGATGCCTTTCATTAACTTGTTTTGTTATTCTTGATTTATTCCAGATGTCAGAGAAGTTCAATCAGGAACTCTCTTTATCTGGAAAAATTCCACCCGGCTCATTCAATGCAATGTTTGGTTTCCAAGGATGCTGGCAGAAGGATGCAACTTCGACGAAATGTCTCGCTTTTGATGGTTGGTTCATAACTCTGTACAATGTTGAGTTGGAAAGATCTCAAATAGTACTGTCTGAGCATGTGATACAAGAACTACCATCTTCCTGGGACCCTGGCTCCATTGCTAGGTAAGATTTGCTAACAGAACTTCATATCCCTTTCAGCAACCATGGGTTGCTGGGCACTCTGATCTTGTATGAAGAGCCTTCAATCTCATTTCTGTGGCATTTGCCAGGTTTATCGAAAAATATGGTACTCATATTGTTGTTGGAGTAAAGATGGGAGGTAAAGATGTAGTTCATATTAAGCAGCTAGCGAACTCAAATCTTCAGTCGGCAGAAGTGCAGAAAATGTTAAAGAACTTAGCTGACAAGAGATTTTCTGAAGAAGTCAATGGAAGCTTCATGTTAAACCCTCAAGAACTACAAAGAAAGTTGAAGGTATATAGAGCTTCTAGCTTAGCATCTTCATCTAATAGGATTAACTGTTTCAAAAATAATATGCATGGTAAGGCAAGAGAGGAGGTACTCTTCTTTCTCTATGCATGTATAAAACATCAAAATCTAGAGAACAACATTAACCAATGGTCCACCTGATCCAAATAAAGAAGATATTCTCTTTAGAATAAATTTGCTTTGTTGTGACAATGCAAATTTGCATAAAAAAGGTATACTCATCCATGGATATTTGTGGCTTTCTCTTTGGAGAATCTTAGATGATAAAGGCGTGACCAAATTTCTAACTCCTTAGACTACTCTAATCTCCTTGTTCCACATCATTTCAGGATGAACAGATCATGGCATGGCAACATGGTGCACCATTTGCAAAATCGATAAGACCAATTGTTTTTCACACCAAAGAGGTTAGATTCCCAATGTTTTTCATTTTGAATTCAACCCTTTGTCCAGCAGGCAACCTGAATATCCCTAATATGCCGTCTCCTTTTGTGCAGGATATAGTTAGCATTCACGTCCGAAAGGGAGGAGTTGACAAAGGTCAAAGCCATGACCAGTGGCTTCCAACTATTTCACAGTCCCCTGACGTGATATCGATGTCCTTAGTGCCCATAACATCTCTATTGAATGGTGTTCGAGGGGGTGGGTTTCTAAGCCATGCCATAAACCTTTACCTCCGCTGTAAGTATGCCATCTCTAGTCAATTGGATTATCATTTTACCTGTAGTCCCCATTTGTTTTACATATTGCTCTATTTACTCAGATTTTGTTTCACTAGGAACGGGATTCTGACTGAATTATTTTATAGAAAAAGATATACGTGAACATTAGAATTACATATTCTTCTTTTTAGATAAGATATTATTATATATGCAAGGAAGAACTCAAGAGGAATAATAATTTAAGTTTCAATTGTCGCTTTTGTTATTCCTAACTGAATGGGGATGCTGGAAATCACAAATCTTAAATCTATGTGATGCAACCTTTCTGCATGGGGCACAGTTTGGCCTACATAGAACTTGGTAAAACTCATCAGAAACAACAAACTGGGTAGAGAAAATCTCCAATGCCTGATGAAACTAGTTTGTATGAAGACACTTCTCATAATTGAAGATTGCATATAAAAGATTGGTTTTCACTTGGCAAAGCTTTTCAAGAATTATTCAGATATTTATCGAGTTTCCTCTTATTTTGTAATTATTCAGATAGGCCTCCACTGGAGGACCTTCATCAGTTTTTAGAGTTCCAACTATCAAGGCAATGGGCTCCTGTTTACGCTGATCTCCCTCTCAGACGTCTGCACAAGAAACATGGCTCGCCATCACTACAGTTCACCTTCATGGGCCCCAGGCTTTATGTTAACACAGACCAGGTCAGTATGTTATTATCCAGAATGCATGATATGGTCATATCTGTTGCTAGAAAGTTTCTCAAATGCTTCAAAACTACATACTTCAAATACCTTGGTTTCAGAAAGATCAACAATATCTACTTCACTAGAATTGATCAGCAAAATAGTGAGAGAAAATTCAAAATCTGGACTAGAATTTATGTAGGAAGTGGAACTGTGAAACTATACATGCATCAATCCATCCATCTACTGGAAGCGGAAGGCACATAAATTTTGTTTCTTCAAAGTATTCAAGGAACCCATCATCAAACCTTTTCCTATCTTCCTTCACACCCTATCGAGTACTGCAAGTTTGCCTCCCGTTTATTTAAATACTAGCAGATGCATTCTGGAGATTTGATCAATTCAAAGCTTTTTGTACATTTTCTAGCAACTTTAGTATAGCTTCTCAGGTATGAACACCAGAAAGCCGTTGATTTTCTGTAAATCTTATAATTTATCACAAGATGATGTTAGTACACATCACATTATGTACATCGAAATACTCGATATTCAATAACTTCTCTGGATTTTACAAAATCTTGTTTGTCCAATGAGTTATGTCAGATTTACAAAGTTATTTATGGGTTTGACATGGATCACATCCACCTTTTGCAGGTTGACTCCGGAAATCGACCGGTAACTGGGATCCGTCTGTACTTAGAAGGTAAAAAGAGTGACCACATAGCAATCCACCTCCAGCACCTATCTACACTCCCCAAGATTCTCCAGCTCTCCCATGACTGCAGCTACGCGCCCAACAAGGACATTCTATCCGAACGAGATTACTATGAGCCTGTCAAGTGGAGCTTGCTCTCACACGTATGCACTGCCCCTGTTGAATATAATGCGGCCCAAATTGATGAATCGGCATCAATTGTAACCAAGGCTTGGTTCGAGGTGCGGGACGTTGGGATGAGGAAAGTTTTGTTCCTGAGACTCGGCTTCTCTATGGTGGCATCTGCTAGGCTCCGTAGGTCAGAGTGGGACGGGCCTACCCACTTATCACGGAAATCAGGCTCCATCGCAATGTTCATAAGCACAAGATTCAGTACAAACCAGATTCTGGTTGAGAAGCCAAGTAAAGTGGAATTGAATTCGGCGGTGTATCCTAGCGGACCACCCACCCCGACCAAGGCACCAAAGATAACAAGGTTTGTGGATGTGAAGGAAATGGTGAGAGGCCCAGAGGATTCACCAGGATATTGGGTGGTCACAGGAGCTAAACTGTGTGTGGTGGATGGCAAAATCTCACTCAAAGTCAAGTACTCATTGTTAACTATGATGTTAGAGGCTGATTGTTGTTGATGCCTGCCGAAGAGTAAAAAAATGACTACTCTTCTTCAGGATATCTTTATGAAAACATTATTTTTGTTGTTGTACAGTATAGTGTACTTAAAACATAGGGGAGTTTGCGATATAGAAATCAGTCTCTGACTGAGGATGATTCTTTTTTCCATCAAATCTGTTAGGCTTATTACCAACACCAACAGGGAAGACTGCTCAAAACAAATTTGTGTTTGAAAGTTCTTTTAGTAATCACTGGGGTTATAACTGTGAAGTTTTGGAAAAGTCAATCAAAGTTTTAGAAACTTTATTTCTCTTATATTTGAGGGAAATTCTATTTTAGGTGGGTTTCCTTTTCATATTTAGTTAGGATTCCTTTTTCCTTCTAGGATTGGGATACCTATTGGAGGCTATAAATATAGGAGTAGGGCATTAGCCTAAAACATTCAGAAAAACAACATTGAGAGTGTGAGATCTCTTGAAAGGGTTGTGAGTCTGAGGATAGAGAGAAGAGTGTGAGAGCAATATTGTAGAGAGAAGCAATATTGTAGAGAGAGAAGTTTGAGAAGCAAGCTAGAGAGAAGCTTGTGAGAGTAGTTGAGTGTGTGGCTTGCTTTGTAATCCCTTTGATCTTAGTGAAAGAAGTTGTTATTTGCCATGGACGTAGCCAAAGAGTGGTGAACCACGTAAATCGTTTGTGGTGTATTTCTATCTTTTTTCTCTATTATTTTTGTGTTAGTATTTGCTTGTCATTGTTTGTAGTGAATCCTAAGCATACAACGGGTGAAAATCCTAACAATAACATCCAAAAATTCTTTTACCAATCACTAGGAAATTAACATGGGATGGTTCTAACCATTCAATTAGGTAATTAGATCTTAAATCTTCTTGACAGACTGATCTTTTAAGATGTACGAGCCTTCTTGCACATGCGATACGTGTGTGAGTCTGCAAACCAAGTGGATAAAAAAGACTAACTTATCTCCAATAGCTACTTTATATACACAGTGGATGTGCAAGTTTTACAAAAGGTGCGATTCATGAAGAAACCCAAAATCTAGGCATCCACCGTTCATTACAGCTTGTCGCACAACAATGAACAATCTTACTAGACAGCTTATTGTAAGTTTAGCATTACTGTAATTATAATAACTCTGCCTGTAAGATCTAATTTGGAGATTTTGTGGATAGCCCTTAACCATGGCCAACCCTTAACCAAACTATAGCCAGCATATAACAACGATCATAGCAAAACTTCAGTTTTTATTAGATAACGTTAACCAACTCCTCAAAAAGAAAAGAAAAAACCACCACCAGTTTCGATATGTATCTCAGATTTCAAAAATCAAGATCTGTTTTTTCTTGGCAAATTTTCAGTCCGTACATCCAACAGAAATTCAAAGATGACTTCCACACCCAAACCTGCAGGAAGTATCACTCTTCCCAGGCCACCCACCACATATTGCAGAACGCTCTTGCTCACATCGTCATCAGCCCTAATCGTCAAAATTTACACACAGAAAGTAACCCCAACCCTAATTCCGACATTTGCACTAAACAACCTGCAATTGATTCATCATGGGCAATCGATGGTTCCGAATCGGATCAACCGGTAACAGACCCAGACAACTCAACCGTGGCTAAAGACTCTGCCATGGTTCAGAATCTTCTCAAGACCCATTCTGATAGCTCCATAGAGGAACTTGAACCAGCTCTCGAAAATTGTGGGCTTTCACTTACTGAAGATTTAGTATTGCAGGTTCTTAAACGACATCGTTCCGACTGGAAACCCGCTTTTCTCTTCTTCAATTGGGTCTCCAAAAGAGGAGGAGGAGGAGAGAATGGTAGTTATACTCCAGGAACTGCAGCCCATAATGAGTTACTAGATATTCTTGGGAGAATGAAGCGATTTGAACAATTAGAACAGGTGCTCGACGAAATGTCTAAGAGAAAAAATTCCGTTAATGAGAGAACATATGCGATTTTACTTAATAGATATGCTGCAGCTCATAAGATTGAAGAAGCAATTCAGATTTTCTACAAGAGGATAGAATTTGGACTTGAGCTTGATTTGATAGCATTTCAGACACTTTTACTGTCTCTCTGTAGGTACAAACATGTCGAAGCGGCGGAATTCTTGTTTTTGTCGAAGAAAAATGAGTTCCCTCCTGATATCAAAACCCGGAACATAATTCTAAATGGGTGGTGTGTTTTGGGAAGTTTACGCGAGGCGAAACGATTTTGGAACGATATAATTTCTTCCAGATGTAGACCAGATTTGTTCACGTATGGGATTTTTATAAATTCCCTGACAAAAGCTGGGAAATTAGGAACTGCAGTGAAGTTGTTTAGAGCTATGTGGGAAAAGGGTTGCACCCCAGATGTTGCTATCTGTAACTGTATAATCGATGGATTGTGCTTCAAAAAGAGAATTCCTGAAGCTCTTGAAATCTTTGGGGAGATGAATGAGAAAGGTTGCCTTCCAGATGTTGCGACGTATAATTCGCTTATCAAACACCTCTGCAACATTAGAAGATTGGAGAAAGTTTATGAGCTGTTGGAGGAAATGGAACAGAAGAAAGGTTGTTGTACTCCTAATGCTAGAACTTATAATTACTTGCTCAAATCCATGAAGAAACCTGAAGAGGTTCCTGGGATTTTGGAAAGGATGGAGAAAAATGGCTGTAAAATTACTGGTGATACCTATAATTTGATTTTGAAGTTGTTTATGGACTGGAATCATCCGCAGGGAGTAGAATATATATGGGCTGAGATGGAGAAAAATGGCTTGGGACCTGATCAACGTTCTTATACGATTAAGGTCCATGGTCTTCATGGCTATGGAAGGATCGAAGAAGCTTTGAAATATTTCAATGAGATGATATCAAAGGGAATGATACCAGAGCCGAGGACAAAATTACTGGTGAAATCCATCAACATGAAGTTGAAGGAGAGAGACGAACGAGGAGAGGAGGCAATGAACCCCACATCGACCAAAGATAGTTCATTGAGTAGTGATTCAGCTAAACAAGAAAAGAAGAAGAAAAGAGTCGGGTAATGCTTGCTACCTTCACATCGACCAAAGATAGTTCATTGAGTACTGATTTAGCTAAACAAGAAAAGAAGAAGAAGAAAAGAGTCGAGTAATGCTTGCTACCTTTTTGAGTTCCATGAGAAATGAAGATAATCTTTGAAGAAGGTTGATTTTTCTCTGACAATCTGGGAAGATAGGAGATTGTAATACCATGCGCCTTCTCGATCTAGATCGTAAGCTGAAGTATAAAGAACGATTCAAACTAAATTTTCACTTGTGTTGGCTGAAGTATAAAAAACGATTCGAACTAGAGTCTCTGGTTGAAAAGTAGCTTGATCCAAGTATAATTATACAATTGTAGTTGAAAGGCACTTCCACCCAATTTAAGTTCTTCCTAGTTTTTATAACTGCATGATTCTTTTCCCATATAGAAACGTTTATTATTGCGGATTTGAGACTAGAGGAAAAAGTGACCCAGAGCAGATTGATGCAATATGAGGACAAAGTGATAATTGCTATAAATATGCAATTATTATTGTTATTATTCATGCATTATTGCATTTTTCCACTGATATCTCTATTTTTAGGCGTAAAGTGCATAGTTTTGTCCTCACCATTGCGTTGTACACACTGCTAAAAATATGTATTCGCATNACCCTAGAAGTCAAGAGGTGCATTTGCTCTAGAAGTAGTCTCTTTTAAAAACAGAAAAAATATATAAAGAAAAGAGAGAGATATTTTGTTTGTTTTTTTAAAGAGAAAAAATAGAAAAAGAAAGAGAGAAGTTAGTTTCCTATTTAATAGGGATAAAAATAAAATAAAAGTTGCGCTCATCTAATGAGTGCAACACTCAATCATTCAGTGCATGCTGAAGGAATGAGTGTCACGCTCATTCTTTCAGTGTGGTGCTCATCTGTTTGGCTCTCTACTAAGGATCCCTATTCCGATAGAAATAGATCCATTTTAACATGTTAAGAGACTCCACTGGAGGGGGAAAACTGCTTGATCAAGCAGTTTAGAGGGCATTTGGCAACCAAAAGCAGAAGTACTGCTTCTTTTAAAAAAAGCAAAAGTACTTTTGAGAAGTTAAAAATAAGGAGAAGTTAGTATGATAAACTATTGACTTATAAGTCTAAAAAAAATGATGAGTTATTAGTTGTTACACGGTACTCGAAGAGAAGCAACTTCTAAAAAGTAGAAAAACAAAAAAAATTTGCCCTAAAAAGAAGTAATTTTTTTGCTTCTAGAGTCACTTTGAAAAAATGTTACCATACAAACTTTTTTACTTTTTAACTTATATAAGTCAAAAAGCAACTTCTTAAGTGGTTGCCAAACGACCTCTTAACAACCCCCACTAGAGTTGCCCTTACTGGGGCAGTTCATGTCGAAACAGTTAGTACTTTTTACTTACCATAAGTAGTCAAATTGACGCCAGGCCAATATTCATGATCGCAGTGACTGCTGCTATGGAAACAAATTTGCAGATACTTAAAAGACCCAGTTGTCTAACCGGGTTTACTACGGGACTGAGTCAGTCTGAATCACTTTCATCTTCCATTGCACATCTTGACATCAGTCGCGAAGCAACCTCTTCAAAATTGCCTTTAAATGAGTCTGTTTGAGTACAAAAAAAACAAGTTCCTAACAGGCGAGATACAAGAACCACATAGCCCAAAAAGAAAATATTTGGCGTGGCTTGTCTTAGATATATACTAGATACATCTAATATATAGCTTTTTCTCAGTGGCAATCTAAAATCTATCAGCTGTCACAACAGCAGGCTGAGCTTCAATCCGATCTCTAGCAAGATAAGGACCCCGTCGCACAGCTTCCTGCAACTGAAGGAAGAAAACAAAAAACTGTGGGACCTTTTGTGAATGAGAATTTAAATGCCAAGCACTTGCTTAACAAAACTCTAGTTTTCTGGTCGTTGGATGCTCTCATACATATCTCAGTGAAGAGAAACCATACCAACTTGCCTTTGCGGACAGAACATCCAACGACCATACCTGTAGCTTACGAGAATGTGCTTCACATATTGGGACATATTGTCTTCAAAATAAATGATAAAAGTGCGGACGAACAAGAAAAACAGAAAAACAAAAGAGACAGATTTTGTACGAGGTGCAGTTACCTTTTCACCTATTCCAGAAAGAGCAGGATCTGTCAAAAGTCTATTTGAAGCTGATAATGCCTTGTGGATCGCCTTGCAACAGTTATATCGAGCCTCCATACCTAAAAAATGAATTCATGATACAACCAGAAGGGATGAAACACAGACACTGCTACCGAGAACAGGAGAAGAACCAAAAAGAATAAAGAATACATTCTGCCTCTTTTCAATTTGATGTCTGAAAGCAACAGAAACCACATAAAAGGAAAAAGAAAAAAAAAAAGACAGATAAAAAATGGAGTAAAATGTCAATTAATGGAAAATATCATCAAGTTTGAATTAACAAAACAAAGATGGAGCAAGCTACGATCTAATTATGACATCATGAGAGTTCAATGTCCATTATTCCCCAAACCTTTAGGAGATGTTGCATTGATTCTTCTAATGAGGGAAACACCAGTGTTTGAAAATGTATAATTTAGCACAGTGATTTGGTTTGACTGTCATATATGGTTTCTTTTCATCTTTGCAAAATAGGATTCATGTTGTCAATACCAATAATGGGTTAAGGAATAGATGACAGTGATGACAATGACAATGCAACTCAATATCAGTGTTCTACTAAGAACTTAGAAGACCCAAAACAATGCAACAAAGTTATTTGTAGGATAGAACATGTGGCTCACTGTCACATTCTTAGTTGTCGTTTAACTGTTGTAATTGGTCTGTTACTTGCCTAAATATTGTAGACTTGCAATTGCAAGTATATGGTCTTGAACATACTAGGTTGTTAGGGTTCTATTCTTCCATGTAAATAATAGATAGTGCTTTTAGACAGTCATTGGAGTCTTTTGGCTCCCATGCTTGTACATGTTTGATGTCTCCACATGATATTACAAATTTTCTAAAGCATCCCTAACATTGGTCCCCCTGAACAAATCTCAAAATTGTTAACATGATATGCCAACATGAATATCACTTGTGCATGCAAGCTGACGAAATAGAGAAGAATAATGTCGAGAAAGCAGACCATTTTTTGTGGACTCAATATACGCGTCAGTCACTATGTCTATTATCTCCCGCTTTGAGCAAATCTGTTGCAAACACCATGGCCGGGCCACCAGTCCAGTTATCAATCTATAAGCCTGAAAATGTATGAAAATATAAACATCCGTTCTATTTTTCCTTTGAACAGAATGAGTGGAAATGAAGAACAAGTATCTACAAAAGAAATCTTTATGAGATGAACTGATAGATCTAAGCTGTTTTTGCTGGTTGAAATTGATCCCCAATAATTTCATCTTTTATGGAGGAACCCATACATTATACATCAATCTCGGATTGATGAGTTCCACTAGTGCAAAAGAATTCAGTAATCACTGATAGTTCAAGTTTTAGTTTTGGTCATTGCCAACTTACTTCCTCATTCTTTCTTCAGTAACTTATGGTACAGTATATAGAAGGAACAATAAAAAAAACATAAGCAGAATCAGAATATCTAAATGTACTAAACCAATTCTTCCCAGAAAATAATTTAAAAAATAAAAGAAAGAGAAACTGACAGTAAACAGAATGCTAGGAGCTAGAACTGGAAGAATTTAAAAAGAACGAACAGTGTAAAAACTTATAAATATAGTAGGCAAAAAAATGCTCTCTCCAGCAAGAATACGTTTGTATTGTGGATTGTTTTGGATTGGTTTGTCCTCAACTGATTAGTTGAACACATGAATTTCCATGTATAGAATCTCTAACCTGTTTCATACCTAATATTTTGCTCAAGAGAGAGGTTCTCACCGCTAAACGAACTTCTGAATCCTGACGCAGAACTGATAGAAAAAGACCCTGTCAAATACATTATCAACTTCAATCAAAATGTTCCTGAAAAATATAAAGGTCCAAGCCAAGTGAAGCACATAAAACCAAATGGACACGAGCACTACCAAAACATACAGGACCATGACCATTCACAAAGATGCAAGAAAGGGAAAAAGATAGCGTGATCACTAGCTGGGTGTTCCCCTAAGTTCAGGGATCAGAATTCATGCAGAACCAATGCATGGGATCACCCCATGCCTCACTTTGTTTTACTCGTAACCAATGGAAGGAGACTAATCAACTTATTCCAATGAAAGCAAAGAAAACAAATGCTAGCATGTTGCAACTAGAACAAAGATAAGGAGGCATAATGAGAACTACTAACCGATGGTGTCAGCTTCGGACTTTCGCCTGCTGTTTCATATATCAACTGTCTAAGGCATTCTTCTGCAACATCATTTAGCAACTTGCTATCTTCTGATCGATTTTCTCCAGAGATGTTTCCAAGAGCATGTAGTGCAGCCTGATGTTAACAAATTTTAGATCCTTATTGGAAAGACTAGAAAGTGAAGGATGGATCAGAAAGTTCATAACAAAAACAGCAAAAAAGGTAAATAAAACAGCAATGAAGTCCAGACAGTAATTTGAAAAAAAATAAATGTAGCACATAAATAATAGAAGAAAATAATGCCAGACGATCATGACATAAATTCACATTTTTCTTCTGATCGGTAATCACATTTGAATTTTTAAACTTTGCTAACTATCACATTTCAGGCCTGTCTGGCAAGCAATCATCAGGTATTGTACTGGTATTACTGATTCTTTCATGTCATATTTTGGAAACTGATATGGGGCCAATAAGGAGTACTGCAGTGCATGTTGAACATTTTAATAGGGCCAGTTGAAAACCAAAAACGGTTATAATGTAAACTAAGGTAATAAAGAAGTTTCAGCCAATACATGACATGACATGACAGAAATATTGCTCTATTTTGAGTTGAATGGTGAAATAGGATCCATCTTCCCGACCCAATATTGGGTGTATGCTGAGCTCTACTTTTTATTTGCTCCACCCTGTGATTCAACTAGGCAGCTGTCATCATCACACTGCTCACATTTTTCCTTTGGATCAGAAAAGTCAGGCAACGTAAGAGAGACCAGAAACATAAAGATAAAGCTAACAAATAAAGCCTACTCACCAGCTGCCTACCCCTTCCTTGCCGATCAAAGGCTGCATCAACAACATGTCTTGCCACAGGTG
This sequence comes from Macleaya cordata, assembly GCA_002174775.1. NCBI lineage: Eukaryota > Viridiplantae > Streptophyta > Magnoliopsida > Ranunculales > Papaveraceae > Macleaya > Macleaya cordata. The sequence goes on along the minus strand of MVGT01001690.1, from coordinate 460,434 downwards.
ATGAATTTGAGAGTAGCAATGCAGCTCCTCGACTTGCTAGAGAAATCACCAGCATAAAAAATGAACTTCAATTTCAAGAACTAGTACAGGTGTTTGGTAACCACTCATGAACAGAAAACAGGCCATAACTATTGAAGCACTGGACCAAAAATATTTGTAGAGAATAGGTATAAAATAACAATTATAGATAGAAAACAATAATTCCACAGCAAATGTTTGACTAGTTTACATACAGGCTCAGTCAGAATGAACAAAATGATAGATATCTTATGCGCATCCCTTATAAAGAAAGAGTGTACTAGGAAAAATACTTAAACTAACATTATAAAGAGTGCAGAAGGTGATGAACTTTACAATCAGAGTTAAAGCTAGCCGTAAATAAATTGATACAATGAGCATTAAAAAGGGCTTGTGCCACATTTACAACCAAATCAAAAGGGTGCAATATAAGAATGCTAGAATATCACCATTGCTATCTTCTTAGGTTAGTGTGCACTTACAGGATCCAATTTGACCCAGTGCTTCAAGTGCACTCTCACATTCATCCGTATCTTGACCTTTGAAGAACTCCAATCTTTCATCAATGGCTGAGAGAAGAGTTTTAACACCTAAAAGCAGAACCAAGACTATTGTTATTATATGTTGTCCAGCCACATTCTCAAACATGCTAAAGTTAATTCAAACAGGAGCTAGAATCTTATATTCGATAGAGAAGTGTATTGAACCCGTCATAAAATTTTGCAACATTTAGACATCTCTAGGTTTCTTGCTTTACACAATTAGAAAAATAGACAACTGTATATGAAAATCCAATGCCAAGCATCAACAAATGGTTTCCAAATAATGGTAAACGCCCAAACAATTATATTACTTGTAAGCGTAAGAAACACTGCCAAGTTAATTATCCCGATGAACATAATGGATTCCTAAACAAACCAAAAGTATAGACGTTTCTCCATAAAGAAGGCAAATAAAGAATCCGCACCATTGAGCATATGAAACATGAAACTTAAGATGTTGAACTATGGTTCTTACTAGATATTTCGACAATGCTGAATATATCTTCCGAGGACAGAAGCCTCCCACTTATCATAATTGCTCTTGATCGTAAAATGGATTCCGCTGATGTATTGCTATAAAATGATATTTTACAGGAAATATTTAAAGATTAGAGTACTGAAAAAGTCAAATCAATAACCATATCAAGCTATATCAAAAATACCTGATCAAAGAAGTCAATAACTGGAGAAGAGTGGTTCTAGAGAGGAACTTTGCACCATGTGGGATTTCTGACAACTTCATTCACCGGAGACATTATAAGAAATTATCAGCGAAAATTCTCATAAATTTCAGAATTAAATTTTGGTAAAAAATAAGAATACCCTAAAAACATGCAAAGTGACAAGCTGCAAGTCATCAATTAACAATGACATAAGCTCATATACTTGCATTAGAACCAACAGTATCACAGAGGATGATACAAAAATATTTCAAAACAAAGCCTCCTGAGTTTATCAGTGGGAGACAAATGGAGCAAATGAATCGTAAGTAATTAACTTTTTACCTCATAAAGGAGCTCCAAAACACTTAAAGTCATTAGCATATCATTTTTGCTGCTTACTTCTGCCTCTAATAAATTAAGGAGATTCGAGTTGTATATTATTGATGCCACAGAACTAGAAACTGAGAACAGCTTCACGATCAAAGCCAAAACACGAATCCGCCCCTGAAACATGTCACAGCTTCAAACAATTAAGGCACGAGTGAAAATCGAAGATTCAATAGATGACCTCAGTCAAATATGCCTAGACATTTTAAGTAAATGAACAAAGTTGGTACTTTCTAGGAAGAGGTACTGAAGCATCATAATGCAGTAAAAAGAGCTTCAAAATTATGCAATTAGAAGGAGGAAACAACCAGAAATCAATAAATAAGTATGCAAGGCCAAAAACAATTATATTTTGTTTTCATGAGAAAAGGATTTTTATTGGAAACAAGAAAAGGTACACACACAGAAATACAAGCTAAGCTCCCCATAATGAAAGCTGAAATGATTATATTTACTTCCGGAACAATGATAGTTAAAATAAGTAAGATTATAAGGATGTCTGTCCAAATAAATAAAAAATTTCTGCACATTATAATCTGAATTACCTAGAATCATAACAAAGTATCGACAACCTTACCAGTGATGAAGAACGGGCAGCTACGTTTCTGAGATGTGTAGCGTCATCGCCATTAGCTGGAAAGATGATATCCTAATCACATTTGGCACAACAAAGAAATTCCAATTATATGAGAAAGGCGAAAGCTTATTTATTGAAAGCTGTGACCACAAAGGCCATAGCAGTTTAAAGAATTCTTACTATGCCTTTCGGGGAGCTAGCCAAACTCTTAATAGCATCCATTGATGCTGTTGCGACTAGTTCATCCCTGGAAGTACAAAAAAATCCATGTGGGATGAGTTTAGTTGGTAGAAAAGAAGCGAGTGTTTATTAGTCATTTTCTACTAAAAAGTGCACTGCAAGAATAAAATAAAACGAGCAAACAATAATATACAGTGACAGTCAATAGACTGGCCCAGCCCAATGACTCCCTGCTCAGCCCTGCTTTGCGTGGGACTTGAGCAAAAACATTTGGCCCATGGATCAGACCCACAACAGGATCTTAAAAAGCATGGTAGGCTAAATTGAGGGAGAAATTTGACTATGGCTTCTGGATCATCGATTAAACTCAAATACTTAATAGAAACCATATATCTTGTACATTGGTCGCCGAACTTTAAAGTTCTTAGGAGTGAGAGACTTAAAGAATGGGTGTTTAGATAGGTTGTTTGGATCATATGTAGCTTTCCTTTTACTTTGTGATGGATCCTTGATATGTTTCTCTCTAAATGAGCTCTTCACTCGCTTTTTTTACTAGGATATCTTTCTCCCTTCTCTTAATCTGTTCCCACTTCCCATTTTGCTGATAAAAGGAAATGCTGAGACAAGAGAACTGATTGATTGCTTCCATACCCATTAATGAGGTTATCAAGCAAACATGGATATATGTCATATTCAGTAACAAGTTGTGCAGCAGAGCCAGCAACTTTGTCATCATGCTCCAAAAGACAAGACACCTATATAAAATCATTACAAGATTCGTGTCAAGATCCTCAAAGCAGCAACGGATCAAAGAGAGTACCTTAAAACACTTACTTTGTACTAGATCAACCCAACAATCTAACTTCCTTAGATTTCTACTTCATATATACGTACCGTTTTACAAGCTAAGCATCTCACTATTTGAGAATCTGCACGCAAACCAACTTGTATGAAGGACTGAAAACAAGAAAGACGAAACTTAGCTTAAATGAGATACCACATCAAACTTCAGTCAGAAACAGAGTACTCACAACACAGCTAATGTTGTATGCAGCATAAACCCTAATTGGATATATCCCCAAATAATTGAATCAACGAATCAAAATGACTTTCTAGAAGCGATTTCTCATTGAGATAAGGGCCGAAAATGATTGACGTAGTTGAAACAAGTGAATAAACGTAATTCAACGTAGCATCCAGAAACGTACCATATACTGTGGTATAAGAGAAGCACCATATTTGGTTTTAAAAATCCTTTCTAAGCAAGCAACCAGTGTACTTTCTAATCCAGGGACATCCGAATTGCTTTGTAAAGCACTACAAAGAGCAAACAATGAAATTCAAAACAAAAAAAATCAAATCAAGTTCTCTTCTCTGAAAGGAAATTTTTACAGAAACTATATCCGGTTAAGCCCTAATAATAATGGAAACAACAATAACTTGCACTATTATTCCAAAATACCTGATTATGACTGGAAGAGGAAATCGATCAAGGAAATTCTTCGCTGAAGCATCATTTTGAACGCCTGTAATTGAATTAAACAAAAGGAGATCAAATGATTCCAACTAATGCAGAGTGAGAACGGAGATTAAAAGTTTAGACAGAGATGATCGAAGTTCAAAGTAATAGATACCTGGATAGGATGCGAAATCTGAAGTGGCTTCGATTAATTGAGATGGATCTTGAAGAGAGAATTCGTCCATGTTAGAGTACCTGTAAAACTTAGAGAGAGAAAGAGAGAGGAGAGAGAAAGTGGGGGTTTTGGAGGTGCAGCTGCAGAGGGAACAGAAAAGAGAAGTCTGTACTTGGCGGGAATACAGTACTTATTACAGGTTTTTTTACGCGTGTCATCTGAGGTGGAAAGCCAAAATTCTTTTCAGTCTGACCTCTTGACTTAAGGCTCAAGCTCGGCCCACCGGCTCCTACAGAAACGCATATCTAAGTGGACTGGGCTCTTGGGCTCATCTATTTGCCACAGGTCCCCGGCTCATATAACTTAAGTCTCCCCAGTCTTCCACGGACCATTCTTCCTTGTTCTCCAAAGTCCGAACGTTTTACAATGGCCAAGGATCGTTGTTAAAGGGGATCCCTAGCTTGGATGGGGGTTCTCCAAATTTTCCAAGGAGGGGCAATTTTACTAAGGAGTTTTCATTTTTCTCTTTTACACTCCACCACCCCCACCACCATCACAGTCACAACCACCATCACAACCGCACCAATGATCGTTGTTAAAGGAGAGAGATGTACATAGAGAGAAGAGAGAAAGAAGAGAGGTGGAGGTGGAAGAGGAAGTACTGAAGTGGTGGTGGTGTTGGCGAGGTGACAGCGGTAAGGGTGTGGTGATGGTGGCGGTGTGGTGGTGAGGTGGTAGGGAAATGTTAGGGTTTTTGGGGTTAAATTGTTTCTGGTGAGAGAAATCCCCTAGAAGAAACACAAAATGACGTGAGGGTTTAAATTTGAGAATAAGCCCAAACTTTGGAGCAAGCCCCAACTAAAATGGGAGCCCTAATAACAGTGATATGTGCAATTGGATTGTCATTTCAATATGTTAGAAGTAATTGCTTTTGCAATCAGAACCCCAGAAATTTCGGTACATTGATGATAACCTTAAAAGCTTTGGATAGGAGATCATTGTGGATAATAATACAAAATATTTTCGATGGGCTCAAAGAACAAAAGTTTTCAGAACTTTTTTCAGAGTCAAAGAGGTGGTCAATTGGTTCGGACAGTTTCGATCAATTAGATGGGATGCTGATACATAAAAGGTAAAATGCAGGGTCTCTATTCTCTGTAATGTACCTCAAACAAGGAAGGGTAAAACTTAAAACAGCAAAAAAGTGTTCCTTAACGGACTCAAAATATGAAAATATGAAACAATGAAACTGTATGTCACAAAAGAATGGAGATGTAAATTGGATTCTAGTTAACTTTAAGGCTCTGTTTGGCCGCACTGAAATATCCTGGATTGGATTTTCTCTGACCCATCCTGAGAAAACCCTGAAGCTGGTTAACCAAAAAGCTGTTTGTCTGACACTTTATCTTTGATGAGTTAACTTTGCATGTTGTTTGTCTGACACTGTATTTTTACTGGGTTAACTTTGCATGTTGTTTGTCTGATACTCTGCCTATCCTAGGTTTACTTTTGTATAGAAATTTATGCTTATATATCTTAATAACTTCAATATTCAAATATAGTTATGCTTATATATCTTAATAAATAAATTAAATAATGCAAAATTCTAACTTAGTCCTCGTACAAGACTCAAATTCAACAGAGTTTCCTTTGTAAACTAAACTTGAGCACACTTGATAAACATATAAAATTCATATAGAAGACATGTGGAATTCAAACAACTGAATTGATATATATCCGATTAAGTAATAACTCCATCTCTTCCAATGATAATGGCAAAACTCAAGAACAACAATAAAACCGAAAGTGTGAAGAGACTTTTTTTTCTTTTTCTTTTATTTTTTGAGCAAGTTTATTTACATTGTCCAATTACATCCATGCTAGTAGCCACAGAAGCAACAATTTTTAATAGAGGATAAGAGCTCTGGTGGTCTAATGGTAAAGGACCAAAATTTAACTGAAATACATTGTCTTCAAAATGATCAAAATATTTACCGAGAGAGATAATGGCATCAGATTAGGATTGCATATCTAGTCTATTCCACTTGACCCGTTCAAAATGTAATTCAAAACACCCTTTGAATCGCCTTCTAAGTGAACACGCTAGGCAAGATCAGCGGTGCTCTCCACCTCATCAACACTGAAAGCTAGGCAAGATGAGGTTCCGACTCCCATGAAAGAGCTTGTATACACAACATAAGTAACCCAAGCCTGCAAGTTCAGATGAGGAACAAAAAGAGGCATCGAAGTTTATATTGTAAAAGTTTATCAAAGGAGCTGACCAAGATATGTTCTGAGCTCTTATAGTTGTAGGTGAAATAGTAAAAGGGGGTTGAGACTTGTTGGTGCATTGATTAAAGAAATCTAGATGAGAAGAAGCCTCTCTAGCAATCTAGAGAAGGATACTATTTTTTTTCTTCAGATTCATCCAATCCAGAGGGTTCAGTAGCTGATAATAACTCTCAAAAACAAGTTGCTACCAACAAATGAGACCATCTTACATTAGCTGATAATAATGATAATACATGCAATTATAATGGTTATAAAGATAACTATGAACTTTTCACATTCATTATTACATCAATTATAAGAAAAAAAATATTATATCCCAAAAGTTTGGATGCCTGGCCTGTGCTCGATGATTTCCCCTTGAACATTCTCATCAATCTGAATCCAATATAGGGTTAAACAAAGAAAAAAAACTAGTTCTCTCTCAACTTAAAATAAACAACTAAAATGTTTAGTTAAGGAAAAACAACAAACAACTGATGTACCATTTTGACTCTTGGCATCTTAGCTGAATCACACACATCACCCTCTTACAACTTACTACTAAGAACAATAGAGTTGCAAATCACATTTCATTTCATTGCAAAATTAAGATAAGACCAAATGCATCTTTTATGCTCCAATAGAACAGCAGAATCCAAAAAAAAAGTCAGTTGAAGATCACATAGAACATCTCATAAACCATTAAAAAACACTAAACAAACAAATTATATATCAAGAATAAAATTAAGGGGGAATGGCCAAAAGACCCAAAATGATTTTTTTTCAGTCTGTTCAGTCCACCAAATTTTATATGAGTCTATTTAGTCCAAAAATAAAATTTAGACAAATCTGCCCTTTCACCACATACTACCCCACTTTACTCTTCTCTCTCTCTCTTCGGAAAGGACTAACGTTATCTTTTTTGTTTTTAAACTTTAAAATGTTATATATATTCAACTAAAATTCTGATTTTGACAAAATTTATATATTTGGAAAGCACTTTTTGATATCTTTGAAACTAGACCAGTCAAGAATAGTTTTCAAAAAAAAAATAAAAATCACGAAATTTATGCAAAAACGTTTTTGCATGAACTGATGCAAAAACGTTTTTGCATCAGTTCTCATGCAAAAACGTTTTTGCATCAGTTCATGCAAACATTTCAACTAAATTCAGATCTTGACAAAATCATGAAATTTATGCAAAAACGTTTTTGCATGAACTGATGCAAAGTTCTCATGCAAAAACGTTTTTGCATTAGAACTGATGCAAAAATGTTTTTGCATGAACTGATGCAAAACTATTTTTGCAGGAACTGATGCAAAAACGTTTTTGCATGAACTATGCAAAATAATTTTTGCAGGAACTGATGCAAAAACGTTTTTGCATGAGAACTGATGCAAAAATATTTTTGCATGAACTGATGCAAGAACATTTTTGCATGAGAACTGATGCAAAAACGTTTTTGCATGTTTTTGCATGAGAACTGATGCAAAAACGTTTTTGCATGAACTGATGCAAAACTGTTTTTGCAGGAACTGATGCAAAAACGTTTTTGCATGAACTATNTTTTTTGAAAACCATTCTTGACTGGTCTAGTTTCAAAGATCTCAAAAAGTGCTTTCCAAATATATGAATTTTGTCAAAATCAGAATTTTAATTGAAGAGATATAACATTTTAAAGTTTAAAAATAAAAAAGATAACGTTAGTCCTCTCTCATACAGCTATACACGTTTGACAAAGATAAAAAGGTAATTGATAAATATAATAAGGGTATAACAGGAACATTAAAAAGGAAGGAATGGACTAAATAGATTTGGAAAAGTTTAAAAAGGACTAAACAGATTCAAAAAGTTTTAAAAAAAGTATTTCAGTCTTATTAAAAATCTTGTGTACTAAATAGATTAAAAACGTTATATATTGGGTGTTTTGGCCATTATCCCTAAAATTAATAGAGCAGTTCAAATCATTAAGTTGCAAAACCCTAGAAATTAAATTGTAGAGTTCACAAGTAGGAAAATGGGATTAAAAGAACAAAATGAACAGATAAAGTTGCAAAAAAAAAAAAACTAATATGCAGAAAAATTAAGGAAAAAAAATTAAGAACTTATATTATGAAATTGCAAAACCCTAGAAAATTTCACTGTTAATAACGTTGCGGAAAAATTTTGAACAATTTTTTTTTTCTTCCTATCTCATAAACAAGTTGCAGATAATTTTTTCTATTCTGCCCTAGAAATCCAAAACTCAACCAAGATTGTTTTTCTTCTTCTACCATAAAAATCCAAAAATCAGGCAAGTTCAAAGATGAGGAAGGAGAGACACAAAATACGACTGAAAGAGAGTGGGAGAGAAGACGGTGGAGAGGAGGAAGGAAAAGGAAGGAGAGAGAGAGGACATAGAAGACAGCGATAATGAGAGAGGGGGACAAAGGAAATCGAGACAGAGAACAAGTTAGATGGAGACGAAGGAGAGAAGACAGAAAAGGAAGAGAGAAAGAGAGAGCGTACCTGGTTCGATAACAAAAGGGAAAGTCGAGCTTTCACTCTGTTGGGGAAAAAACGATCTCTGCTGGGTTAGTTTTGACGAGGATTTGGGGAAAACACCTATTTGGTGGTTTTCCCCTTCCCCATCACGTACGGAGACCCATGTCGGGGTTTAATTTTCCCAAGTTTTTGCGGAAAATGTGCGAAACAAACAAGTTTCTTGGGTTTTCTCTGTCCGGATCCGAGATTTCCCGGTAGCCAAACATTACATAAAGGAAAACAGGAGAAAAATAAACAAACAATTCATACTCCATGAATATTACCAATAATCCCCACACGAACATGATCCATTTCGGAAATGATGGAACCGATTGACATCTCTAACAATGATCTCCCTCGAAAAAATCTTAGAAATGAACTTGAGTGCAGTATGGCAATCGATGCACACTCGGAGATTCTTCTTCACCCGAATAGGAGCCCCTGCTGGTGTAACAATCAGCCCAAAAGCCACTGCAAGCTTCTCGCTATGCTGGTAGAGAAGCTTCTCCTTCTCACTATGCTCCACATCATGAAGATCGGTATCTACCATGGGTACATACCCAGCTTTATTTAAAAGATCACTCAGCTCATCAAGCTTTGCATAAATCTCCTCAGTCCTAGGGTGGTTTCTATCTCCAACCACAAATGTATGTACTTGGTCTTTAACCTCCATCCAACTCATACCGGGTTCCTTCTTCACCTTGCTATCTTTCATCAGTCTTCGCACTTCAGAAACATTCTCCCATTTTCCAGCAGCTGCATATATGTTTGCAAGAAGAGTATGCGTTCCTGATTTCTCTGGTTCAAGAACATAGAGTTTCTCAGCAGCAAACTTGCCAAGCTCAAGATTCCCATGAATTCTAGACGCACCAAGAAGTGCACCCCACACCGAAGCATCAGCTTCAAATGGCATCTTGTTTACAAGCTCCAAAGCCTCATTTAGCAGGCCTGCACGACCAAGGAGATCGATCATACAGGCATAATGTTCTTGCATTGGTTTAATGCCAAAGAGGACTTCCATTGATTCAAAATATCTTCTGGCCTCAGGAACCAGACCCGCATGATTACATGCACAAAGAACACTAACTAAGGTTATATGATTTGGAGAAACACCGTCATTTAGCATCTGATCGAACATATTTAGGGCCTCCTTCCCATACCCATGTTGTGCAAGTCCCCCTATCATCGCAGACCAAGAAACAATTCCTCTCTTCGGTATCTCTGAGAAGGCACGGTATGCATCTTCAATGCTTCCACATTTAGCATACATGTTTACTAGTGCATTTCCTGCAAATATATCAAATGTGAACCCCAGTTTCAATATATGAACATGTATCTGTTTCCCTTGTTCGTATGCAGATAAATTTGAACAAGCACTGAGAAGGCAACTACAGGCAAACCCATCGAGCTTAAGCCCCATATCCAGCATTTGCAAAGCGAGCTTCAGAGCTTGCTCTCCTTGCCCATATTGAGCATAAGCACTGATCATAGATGTGTAAAGCACCACATCTCGAAAAGGGTATTCCTCAAAAACTCTTGTTGCATCCACTAAAAACCCACACTTCCCGTACGAATCAATAAGACTGTTAACAACGTAATTATCAGATTGAAACACTGTTTTCACAATTAGTGCGTGAACTTGTTTACTCACATCAATGGCCTGAGAGCTAGCAGTGGATTTAAGAACGCTTGATAAAGTGGTCCGGTTGAAGCTATGACCTTCTTCCTGCATCTTAAAAAAGAGAGATATAGCTTCATTGTCATCCCCACTCTGAGAGTATCCTGAAATCATAACATTCCATGCAATTACATCACGCTCTGGCAGCGTATCAAAAACCTTTCTTGCATCCTCAATAAGATCACACTTTGAATACACTTCAATCAGACCAACACCCACGAAGAAGTCAGATCCAATATCCCTTTTGATCAAATCAGAGTGTATCTGCATACCCAATTCTTTCATTCCCATTTCAGCACAAGATTTAAGAATACTCGATAAAGTAAACATATTCGGATTTGTTCCCGACATTTTCATCTCCACCAACAATCCCAATGCCCAATCATGGTATCCCTGAAGAACACAACCAGAAATAATAGAATTCCAAGAAATAATGTCAGGTTGCTCGATTTCCTCAAAAATTGCCATAGCTGCCTCAAGATCTCCTAGTTTTGCGTACATATCTACAAGTGCATTGGCCGAGAATGAATCTGACTCATAACCAAGCCTGATTAAATACGCATGAATTATCCTCCCTTGGCCATAATCCCCAGCACCTGTGCAAGCATTCAAAATACTTGAAAGACTAAACTCGTTGGGCGTGAACCCACTTACGATCATTTCCTGAAAAAGTGAAATTGCTTCTATACAACGGTCATTCTGGACATAACTTGAGAACAACGCGTTCCAAGAAACAACATTTCTTTCAGGAATTTCATCAAACAGTTTCCGTGAATCCAAGAATTCACCACATTTGGCGTACATAACAAACAGAGTGTTTAAAACAAACACATTGAATTGAAATCCAGTAGAAACCACAATCCCATGAATCTGTTTTCCTAGTTTCAAATCTTTTGTATTTGAACATGCTTTAAGAACACTTGGAAGAGCAAATTCGTTACATTTCACACCCGACGAGTGCATCTTTTGAAAAGCATAAAGCCCTTCCATGCCAAGCCCATTCTGGGCATACCCAGAAATCAGAGCAGACCAAGAAAGCAATTCCGGTTCTGTAATTTCATCGAACACATTGCGGGCATACCCTAAAGTGTGACATTTTGAGTAGAAATTGATTAAATTGTAGTGGACAGTGATGTCATCCAAGAATCCGAGTTTGGTGATATGGGCATGGATTTGCATTCCTTGATTGAGGGATTTGGTGAAGCTGCATTCTAATAAGAGCTTTGAGTACACGTTTGATGTTGGTATGAAGTTACCCTTCTCAATCAAGCTTAGGATTGCCCTAGTTTTTTCTTCACTGAATTTCGTGGTTGTTTGAATAGATTTAGAGAGGGAGAGAAATAGGATGGGTGAAGATAAGGATTTACATGGAGGATAGAGACGTTGGTTATAAGCCTTGTGGAGGGAATTAAGTGGACAAAGTTTCATTGAAATGAGTACTACAAGCACTACAAGGTGCAAACAATGAATTCAAAAGAAAGAAATTAAATGAAGTTCTCTTCTCTGGAAGGAAATTTTTACAGAAACTATCTCCAGTTAAGCCCTAATAATAATCGAAACAACAATAACTTGCACTATTATTCCAAAATACCTGATTATGACTGGAAGAGGAAATCGATCAAGGAAATTCTTCACCAAAGCGTCATTTTGAACGCCTGTAATTGAATTAAAAATAAAAATAAGGAGATAAAATGATTCCAACTAATGCAAAGTGAGAACTGAGATTAAAAGTTTAGACAGAGATCATAGAAGTGCAAAGTAATAGATACCTGGATAGGATGCGAAATCTAAAGCGGCTTCGAGTAACTGAGATGGATCTTGAAGAGAGAATTCCTCCATGTTAGATAGAGAACCTGTAACTTAGAGAGAGAGGTTTTGGAAGTTTAGCTGCGGAGGAACCTAAACTAAAAGAGAAGGTTGTACTCGGCGGGAATACAGTACTTCGTACAGGTTTTTAACATGTGTCATCTGAGGTGGAGAGCCAAAATTCTCAGTCAGACCTCTCGACTTAAAGGCTCAAGCTCGGCCCACGGGCTCTGAGGTGGAGGCTGTGAAGTGGTGATGATGGTGGCGGTGGTGAGTTGGCTATGGCAGTGCTGAGATTGCGGTGGTGGTGAGGTGGTGGCGAAAGTGAAATGGTGGTTGTGGCAGTGTGGTGGGGAATGTTTGGTTTTTGAGGTTCAATTGTTTTTGGAGAGGGAAATCCAGTCCTAAGTGAGAGGAAGGTTCAAATGTGGGCTTGAAGGTTCAAATGTGGGCTTAAGGCCCAACTTTTGAGCATCCCCCAAGGGCCCCAACCAAAGCCCTAATAACAGGGATCCTTTGCAATTGGTTTGTCATTTCAACTGAACTCCATATGAAACTCATCAGTGCCAATATGTTCAAAGTAAATGCTTTTGCAATCCAAACGACAGGAATATGATCCCAGATCTTGAAAAAAAAATTTGACAGAACTATTCAATCAACAAAGAACTCCTTTTGATCATCATCAGCCCCCTCCACTTTACATGCAGTATCAACAAAAGAGACTTCAAGGATGTAGTTCAAAAGCTTACTAGTTCTCCTGCTCACAACTCTACTGCTGCTCCTCCACCAATCCACCCTGATATCCCCAAAGCTACCGCCTATGTTATTGTTTGACAGGGTAAAAGCTTGCTTTGTTATTTTGAACAAACATAACATATCAAAGTAAATATAGTTGTTTGTAAATAAACAATATTTGACTACTAACAAGACAAAGTATAAAGATAAGAAAATAATACACCTAAATATTGAATAAGCCTAATTCAAAGGTTTGTATTGAGGAAACTAAGGTCTGAATATCATAGACAGATTGAGTTCGATTGAATACTAAAATCCATTCATTTAACTATGTAATGCTTATGGATCAATGATTATCTCAGTGTTGAACATTCATATAGTGGTTGATAAACAGGAATTAAGGAAGGAATTCAAGTGCACAAAATCATTAACATATTGTAGTAGCTATCAAACAGTTCCTAACTTTTATATAAACCAATAAAACCATGGAGCATGATATGAATACATAAGACCGTACCATCCTCAATTACCATTCAATAACAAAACAATACAAATAATTTGATCTTATGCACAAATAAGAACTAGATTTTTGTCTGCTCAGCTTTCAATTGCAATCATCTATATGAATATCTTATAAATTAAGTTAGATCAAAATCATTAGGAGCAAACCAGCACTATAATAGATAAATCAATAACTAATGATGTAACAGAGAATAAAACAACTCAGAATAAAGCAAACTTTATTAGAAGCTTTACAGTAATTGTTGGGACATTTCACCGAACACACTGTGCTAATAACGATGAATTTGGTAACCTAATTCTAAATCATTAAAATTAACAATTTTGGAGACTAAATTAATAAAGAATTGGGAAAACTTATTATATTCACTGAAGAAAATGAAATTACATGAAAAAGAACCGAAGAAAAACGAATCGAACCTGGATTTTTTAGTTATTTCTGCAGAGTATCAGAATCTTCTTCGAGGATTCTTTACAATTCTGTTAAAATAAATAAATCAGAGTGTGAGAGGAGAGAAATCAAAGGAAGAGAGATTCCAAAATCCTGATAAAATGATCCAATAAATCTTACCTGATCCAACCACAACAAAATTAGCAAAAACGTAAGAACTCGGATACACTAAAATTCATGGTGATGAGTTGATTCTCAGCTCAAATCGACTCTAAATCTCCCATTCGAATTTCTGAATTGATCTTCAATCTTCAAATCGAACTTCATCATCCATTCAAGATCGAAATCGAGAGAGAAAAGAGAGGCAAAGTTAGGTCATGTTCAAGTGAGCTCAGTCGAGGAGAGAGAGAACTTCAACTTCCATTCAAGTCCAATCGACCTTCATCTTCCATTCGAGTCCAGTCGACCTTCATCTTCCATTGGAGATCCAAATCCTTAGAGAGAGAAACAGAGTTAGGTTTGTGTTAAAATGAGCTCAAGTCGAGGGTCGGGCCTAAAATTATAAACTTAGTGGGCCTTTGGCAACCACTTAAGAATAATTCAAAAGAGCAATACTAGAATAACACCAAATTTTGACACCAAATATTACATCTGCTTATTTTATTGATTGAAGACCAATCATGAGAAAGTAATAATTCCATTTCAGCCCCTCATACCACTTTTAAAAAGCAGATGTAATATTTGGTGTCAAATTTTGGTGTTATTCTAGCAAAACTCAATTCAAAAAGCAAAAAAAAGTTTGTATAGTAATATTTTTTAAAGTGACTTTTAAAAGTAAAAAATTTACTTCTTTTTTGAGCAAATTTTTTTTCTTTTGAAACAGAAACACTTCTTCTGATTACCAAATGACCACTTCTTTTTAAAAAATGTGATCTTAACTTAGAATACTAATTAACATAAATCACAGATTTCCGTAAAAAAAGTGGTCTATCTTTGAAATAAGATCACTCTTAAAATTCAAGAGTGATGTTAAGTAGAGATGTTAAGTAGGCCGTGCACGGCACGGCATATTGGCACGGCACGCTCTAAGCCGTGCCGTGCCGGCACGTCGTGCCTACCGTGCCTTATCGTGCCATTAGTCGTGCCATTATCCGTGTCTAATCGTGCCATTAACGTGTCAGTTACCGTGCCAGCCACCGTGCCACCATCAACCGTGCCTAACCGTGCGATTAGCGTGCTCAATCGTGCCATTAGCGTGCCTGATCGTGCCATTAGCGTGCCAACTCGTGCCATAGCCGTGCCTAACAGTGCCTAATCGTGCCAATATCCATTTTTTATGCAAAATGAAATTTGCATGTGTCAAATGTTATTTTGC
>MVGT01001690.1:367368-433395 GCA_002174775.1 Macleaya cordata | reverse complement strand
TTTTTTTTTTTAAATGACGGTTATATCCTTTTAACCAGTTTTTAAATAATTTCTCAAACTTTTTTAAAAACCTATCACTGTGTAACTCGGTCTTGTAGGCTAAATAAGAGAAAGCTAAAACACCTTTTTAGCTTATATGACTGTGGATGCTCTAAGTCACCTCCTTCATGGTAACTCCTACGCATGGAAAAACTAGCTTGCAAAGTAAAAGTGCCACAGAGCACATATACCCACGACCATTTTCATATTTGGCCAATTTAAGTTCTTATCATGCAGTTACATGTAACTATGTAAGATTATTTAACATAATTTAATACGTGCGTGTATGAGATTAGTGAGAATTAAAGGACCACATGACACCTATGATTTAAAAAAAAATATAATAAATTTACTATACAAAAAAAAAATATATAATAATAAAAAATTAATTAATCAGGAAAAGTGAATAAAAACTCTTCTTAAATATATATATATGGCTTCACCAAGCCAACAGCGCGCCTTGGTGAAGCGGTGTATGAAATTGTATACGTGTATGTCCTGTAGTGTTTTTTTAACTTCTTTTTAAGAAATACTGAATGTATCCTGTCATATTATTTATTTGTTTACAGTTGGATTACACTTGCCAATTTGGTTATATGGAATTGATCCAAGGGCTGACTTTTTTTATGATGATCTCCTTAATGTCTAGATCACATCAACATATACACTGTCATTAGTGGGCTCACCTAATATTTTATTTATTTATTTACACTTGGGTTATACTTACTAATGTACGTGGTCATATAGGATTGATCCAATTGCTGATTTTTTTTACGATGATATCCTCAACGTCTAAATCACATCAGCATATACACTGTCATCAGTGGACCTACCTAATACCTTTTTTATTCTTATACTTTATTTACATATGTTTATTCGCTGTGTAAGATGATCCAAGGGGTAATTTTTGTGACCTTGATCTCATCAACGTTCCTTTTTGCCAAAAAGCCTATAGTGTCTTATTTTTCTTAAAACTCACTTCAAATTTACACTCCACTTACACCAGTTTTAAGGCTCACTAAATTATAATCTAATTGTTGATTTTATGTGAAGATGATCTCTTCAACGTTCAAATCATATCAGCCCATGGTTTTCTCTAAATAGACTCACCTGCAACCATATTTCTATAAATAATTACACTCGATCTATATGAATGGTAACATGGAGCTGATCTAAAGGTTGATTTTTTGTGATGATGATCTTCACTGCTCATGAGAATCCCACGGGACAGTGTAAAAATGAATAAGCATATTGTTACTAGAGAAAAATTAATAATTTGTGTAGTGAGTAGGTTTGTGAATTAGTTAACCACATAACACGTACAATTACCAACTCACACGTGCTACGAGTCGTATAATTTACCGACTCACACGTGCTACGAGCGTGCGTGAGGGTGGGGGTGGGGTGGGGGCCTAGTCATGAATAATGCATGTCTCCCTTTCTAGGTCAGTAATCATCCTAGTTCTAAAGAGAAAACAGATCCCAAGACCAAAAAAAAAAACCCTAAAGAAAAGAATAACAAAGTAAAAACAAAAAGATGGTAGGACGCTGGAGGGGTTGTTTGGATGGACATGATTTTTACAGCTATAGAGGACCCATAGGTTCTTCTGTAGCTCTCAACTACCATAGGGAAATCATTGACTTCCCATGCATGCATTAACCCATCCCGTCTATCAAACATCCCCGTCCATCCATCTATCCATCAACATCAACATCAATGGAGATTGATGCTCTCAGATTTTGACGCGTCATGCTCGAGTTTTGAGATAGCTTTATATCAAATCATATCTTCAATCTGCATTCTCCCACTTCTATCGATCTCTTTCTCTCTCTAAAACCTTTCCTTTAAATTCCATTTTTTAAAGTTTTAATACAAACTTCAAAAATTCCCTCCACCAAAGTCCTCTTCTGATGACCTACATGCATGACGTGTTTGGCGTTTCTCTGTTGTTTATATTGCTTCGTCCGATTTGGTCCTAAACTGGACTCCAGCGGACCAGGCGTTTTGGCTACCGACACCAAAAATAATATCGTATCTAATATAAGCTCTAATCTCTAATCTCCACATTTTTATATGGAATTAACATAACATGGAATTAGAATTTAACCCTAATTTTATCATCAGTGCGGAACAGAGTACATCGTTAATTGTACATCATTATTCATGCATTAAATGTGGAGTCCAGATGAAGTTGATTCAATGGATGATATTTAGTAAAGATGTTCTTCTTATCATGTTGATCATCTATTGATTAGAAATCATTAAAAATCGACAGTGATTGAACTATTTATTTTATCATTTATTTCAACCCATTAATTATAGAATTACAAATTTTAAAATAGGATGATCTCCATAAATAATAGAATTATAAATTTTAAAATAGACTTATTTTTTGTAAGAATTATCTACATGATAAGTGGAATATTATAACTTAAAATCATCTCTTGAATTATCTCTATATGGACTCCATAGGCTAATGTATTCACAATGTATACATCTGTTCTCTTTTATCATTAGTTTTATTTCTCATTTAATAACTTTAATTTTTTAAATTTTAACCTAATCAATGCAATAGGTATGTTTAGATTAAAATTTCAAAAAGTTTGTTCTGGATGCCCTATTTAAAAAAAGAAAAAATGTTGCCTAAAATAGAAAAAAATGTTGCCAAAAATGGAAGTGAAAAGAAGACACAATAGAAAAGAAGATTTTTTCTTTTAATAACTTTGATTTTTTCTTCTAAACACAACTACTCGAACCAAATTTACGTCTAAATTTAAATCTTATGTTTAGATGGCGGGGGAGCACGTACTTCCATCTGTATGTACAAGTGGGAACAAATAATACAGATGGCAGGTATTTATTGGTTGGAATTGACTCGTTCATCATCTCGAATAATATTTCTTGTTCACGAAGAAAAAGTTGACTTATGAGGATATTAAATTATTATTAATGTGGATTTTGTTAATTAAGGGATAAGAGAGGCAGGGGGCGGCCCGGCTATCGAGAGATAGATATCTCGGCGGATCGCGTGATGAAAATCTTATGTCAGCCGCCACAGCCGGCCATTTCTTTCTTCACTGCTACTCTCCTATATCATATTTTATATTAGGGTCTTGTTAACGTGTGCCCGCGCACGATAAGGTTATTTTTGAAGGGATTTTTTTACAAGTTAGGGGTCTTTAAATTTGCTGAATTTTTATAAACATACTCTTATCATTAATTATAAGATGTTAATAAAAAATCAGTTCAATCAGAGATATCTAGCCCTCTAAATAAATCGCTTTAATGTCAGCCGTCCATTCATACTATTAAATCTAAATTAAGTATTTGTGATGATAGAGGGTGCTAGAGGACTCTGATTGAGCTGATTTTTTTTAGATATAATCTAAATAGTATAAATAACATACATATAAAAAAATTAGCTCATTTGGACAACTTTAAGAAATTAAACAAAATACAAAATCAAAAAGCTTATCATGTGCTTAGGGCACATGTTAACAAAATCCTTTATATTATATCGATTCACCTAGCTACTAGTCTAGCTAGTAAGCTACGCTACGTATGCATGGCGCTCCCCACTTCACCCACTCTCGTTCTTTACGCTGTGAGGTGGGCAGAAAAAGAGAGAGAGAAATAGATAGTGAGTCCGTGACAAGCAATAAACACTGCCATTGCATAATTTGCATCTGAAATCATATAGTTGGTAGCTAAGTAACCAGAGTCGGTCAGAGCAAGAACGAAAGCGGGAGCGGGAGTGTCGGAGCGGCCGATTAAAAAATGTTCTTAGTTCTAAAATACCTTCGGAGCGGGAGCGTCGGAGCGTCGTTCAGAGCGGGAGCGCAAGGTTCCGGAGCGGGAGCGTCACCCCTATACCAAGGTTTCGGTTACTAAGGTTGGTAGTAGACCTCGCAATATCAATCCTAACCCGTCAATCCGGTCCTAACTCGATTTTAATAATCCGATCCTAATTCGATCCGTTAATTAAATGGGTCGTGCTAGGGTTAGGGTTTTTCAACCCACCAAAAATAGAGTTTAATTTGTGTAACCCGCGAACCAACCCGCCTAAGCAAGCATTAATTAAGATTTTGATTCCACTCATTATCTCTCTATGAAAAACCTTATTTAAGTCTTCATTAATGCTCTATTTTAATTTTATTTATTCTCTCTTAATTAAAATCTATTTCTTCTCCCTCTTAATTAAAGCTTAATTAATAAAAATTAAAATAATAGAAAAGATTAATATAATTAGGGTTATTAGAGTTAGGGTTAGGATTACCAGAGTTAGGGCTAGGGTTGGAGAAATTGACCTGTTTAATAAACGGGCTAAGATTAGGGTTGAAGCTTCTTAGCTCGAAAACCCGCCAACCCTAGCCCTAACCCGTTGCCAGGTCTAGTTAGTAGTGTATAAAAAATAATAAATTCACATCTTCAAAGAAAATAAAAAAGAAAAAAATTGAGATGGATTCACATTGATTAAGGGTAAAAAATTTTGAATGGAGCCAACAATCTTTGAAAGAAAGAGGTTTGTTCTCACTAAGAGTGTAAATCGAAGCGGGTAGCCTCAGAAGTAAAAAGAAAAAGAAGTTATAGTTTTGTCGCTTGAACCGTAGGATTCGGAAAATTGTAAAAGGGGGCGTGGATTTTGGTTATGTCGAACAAAACCTTTTCTCTGAATGTAGAGATTGTGGGAAGTGAATTAATATCTGGTGTGACCCAAAAACCCAGGTGGGGCGGGACAATTTGTTGAAACCTCAAGTATACTCCCTGTCCAAGCTCATTAGGGTTGGCTAGGCAAGCCTGAGCGGACTGTATTAGGCCTATAAATTTTTTTTATAAAGGTGGCAAAATATGAATCGACTTGTCAATTTTGCTCTTAACCGGACACCATTTTAGAGCTTTAATTTTTGTCGAAATTGTAAATCTGCCAAAACTGGTCTGAGTTACAAAAGTAAAAAAATAAAAATAAAAATTTGTTTGACTACTTTGGGCCTGCCAACAGTAATTGTGTAGTCAAATTTGTTTGATCAAGTCCAACAAAGCGGAGCCTGCCAATACTTGATCGTAACAGGCTACGCGGACTCTATAAAGCTCACGAATGCGACCAGGGTTTGTTGCCACTGGGCTGACTGGGCCAGGCCAGGCTTATGGGCTATTTTTACAGGTCTACTTCACATCACCTGTTGTAAGACTCGTTTGGTGTGTAGCACGATTTTAAGATAGGAATCCTATCCTATCCTATGAAACACCACGGATAAAGAAATGTAGAAAACAAATAAAAATAAAAAATCATTAGCTTGCCATGTAGATTAATAAATGGGCCTAAATATTGCAAGGGTACAAATAGTTTCAGAAAATGTAAGCCCAGCACAAACCTGGTCAGATTAATCGTTATTTAAGTTGGGTCCAGTTTACGTTTACGATCTGGGCTTGGGCTGAGTAGCATTTACGGTATACTGCGCTTTGGTCATTAGATGACCGGAGTCCTTTGCATTTGTTCCTTAGGTTGGTTTGTTATGCTAGATTTGTACTAAAGAATCGTGTTAAAAGAGGGTAACACCCTCTTTTTTTTTTCTTTTTTATTAACACTACACTTAGTCCTACATCTCATATACACCACTGTGTAGACTTATATAGAGTTGATCCAAAGATGGATGTTGATTTACATGATGAGAAGATCATTGTTACAAAATTGAGTATAAAAATAATGCGAGTAGAAGTGGAAGATCTCCCACATATGCGAAGAGTAACTATATCATCCCACCAACTAGCATATTATTGACTGGCCTGTGAGAGTCTTCACCACGTAGCTTCCACCAACCACTCCACTAAATTCTTAATTTTATGATTTTCATCTATATGAATAATGTAAAATCGTAAAAAAAAACTGAACTAGTTGAAAATATGGATTTTTTATAGTCAAGATCTTAGTATCCAATCTAAACACAAAACTTACTATAATGCCAATATGCCATCGAGCTCTCAACAACCTTGAAGGGAGAAGCATCCAATCAAAATTGAGGTATTGTTAGTTAATATTCGAGTTTTGTGTTCTTTTCACAACTCTCCCATCGATGTTTATCAATGCTATTTTGTGCACCCACTTGACATGAGGGTGAACATTACCAATACCTATCCAACTGTTTATTATATTACAGTCGAAAATAAGTAGGTAGACTGTATAACAATAAATAGCTGGATGATGGTATTGATGTGCACCCTCATGCAAACCTCATGTAAAGAGGTGCACAAAATAGCACTCCTCATAATTGTTTGGTAAATGATAGTCATAAATATTAGGTTTCAATCAATAGAATCTCTTTAGCCTCACATGTTATCAAATGAAACAGAAAAGTCCAATATGTTTTTTGGGTGTCACTATCAAAATCAGTGAGTTATTTCCTATATGTTCAAATCATAAAAGAATCTTAAAAAGAAAAGGAAAGATACTCTTAGTGCCATCTCATTCAGGAAAACTCTATTTAAGACAAATTTTAAAAACCCCTTAGTGACTATTTTATTTGAATTTTATAATGCACGGCCGCATTACCTTTGTTGAAAATATCAATTGTACGTGGTACTTTTATTTTTTAACTGACTTCGAGTTTACACTTCACTTATACGAGTACTAAAGCTCACTCAAATGATAATGTTTGTTAAGATGATCTCTTTAACATTTAGTGATCGACCTGTAACTTTATTTCTATAACAAGTTTGGACGTAACAATTACCCCACTAATAATTATGGGTCTTGTTAACGTAGTCCTTTAAGGCATACGATAATATTATTTTTTAAGGAGTAGATTTACAAGTTAGAGATCTTCAAATCACTTAATTTTTTGTAGATATAATATTATTATTATTTTCAAGATATCCACAAAAAATTAGGCCAATTAGAGATATCTAACCCTCTAAATAATTTACTTTACATGTCAGCCGTTCATTCACACTATTAAAGCCTAGATTAAGTGATCATAGTGTTATAGGGTACTAGAGATCTCCGATTGAACTGATTTTTTTAGATATAATCCAAATAGTATAAATACCATACATATAAAAAAATCTGTTCATTTGGACAAATTTAAAGAACTAAACAAAATCTTAAAGCTTACCATATGCCCTAACGACACTTGGTAACAAAATCTAATAACTACTACTCAAAAAATAATTTTTTTTTGATAGTGGGACTATTACCCGAATTACAAGACTTTGAAACACCGCAAGTGGGTGAGGACTGAGCACATAACGGCCACAAATATACGAAAGACAAAAAGAAGTCTCCCCATAACAACGAAGAGAAAGTCGCCTAGCAACAACGAAGAGAAAGTCGCCCAGTAACGGCGAAGAGAGTACCCCAAACGGGTACCTATACATACATACATCTATATATATACTAGATAGAAATTACATGGGCCTCACTCAATGATAATACTCCAACCTAAGAGTTTTGAACACAAAAAGCGATGGGAGGCTGTTGGCCTCAAAAAAATAACATAATATTGGGCTGAAAGCCCTCCTTTTATACCAGTTTCAAGTAGAGGACAAGCAATTTTTGTTTTATAAGTCTAATCCCTACTTTTTAACGTTTTATAAGGAAAGGAGTTAATTCCTTCTTTTATTTTAAAACTCTAAAATTTTGGTACCTAAACTACCCTTCTCTTTGCTAACCACGTATATTTCTAACTGTTTTTGCTTGTATTGACCGATGACGTGGCAGAGAGAGAAAATAAGTTTTTTTAAAATTAAAAATGCTATAACTTTTAATCTACAAATTAGATATTTGCCAAATTTATATTTTTGGAAAGCATTTTTCAAGATCTTTAAAATGAGACCAGACAACAATACTAAATTTAAAAAAAAAAAAAATCTTCGTAATTAGACTATGAAAACCCATAACTGCTTGTATAATAAAAACGGTTATGCAAACTATAGATTGCATAGTAAAAAACGATGCAAATTATAATTTGCATCAGCTATTTTAAGTAGTTTTGAGCATATGCACTTCTCTAAGTCTCTATGCAACCAGATTGAATAAGAAAAAAGCTAAAAAATTACATTTTAGACAATGCAAACTATAGATTGCATAGTAAAAAACGATGCAAATTGTAATTTGCATCAGCTATTTTAAACACTTTTGAGCATCTACACTTCTTTAAGTCTCTATGCAACTAGATTGAATAAGAAAAAAGTTAAAAAAATTACATTTTAAACAATGCAAACTATAATTTGCATAGTAAAAAACGATGCAAATTGTAATTTGCATCAGCTATTTTAAATACTTTTGAGCATCTACACTTCTCTAAGTCTCTATGCAACTAGATTGAATAAGAAAAAAGTTAAAAAACTTACATTTTAAACAATGCAAACTATAATTTGCATAGTAAAAAACGATGCAAATTGTAATTTGCATCAGCTATTTTAAGTAGTTTTGAGCATATGCACTTCTCTAAGTCTCTATGCAACTAGATTGAATAAGAAAAAAGCTAAAAAGTTACATTTTAAACAATGCAAACTATAATTTGCATAGTAAAAAACGAATTTGCATCAGCTATTTTAAATACTTTTGTTTAAAATTATATTTTAAACAATGCAAACTATAATTTGCATTGTTTTTAAGCTTGGTAAATAGGTTTTTTCTGGGTTTTTTTTTTTTGAATTTGGTATTCATGTGTGATCTTGTTTTAAAGATCTTGAAAAATGCTTTCCAACGATATAAATTTTGTTCAAATCCGATTTATATTTTGAAAGTTATGGTCATTTTTATGTTAAAATTCATTAATTGGGATTTGCTAACGTGCACCGTCATTATTCAACAGATGGGTTTTTCGTCTTTTTACATCGTGCTAACGTGTGCCGAGGACTGTCCTTACATGAAAAAAAAGTATGTCCTCTACTTCAATTTTTTTCCCATGCAAGGGCATCCTACTCATTTTCCGAAAAAATAATTAGTCCCCACGAATGATGTCAACTGGAGGGTGCACGTGTTTCGTGCTAAAGCCAATAAATAATTTGGGAATTAGTGGTTTGATAATAGACTTTTTGTCTCCACTCACGAGTCACGACGACCTGCATAAATTTTTATCTGTTTTAAAAAAAAAAAACAAAGGGACCACTAAGTACAAAAAGAAGGAGGTGTTGTAAAGAAAGATGATTGGATGGGGCTACCAGAAAGTTGTCTGACCCTGAAACGAAAAATAGTTTCATTTCCATTCCAAAGTGGGGTGGTGGCTCAGTGGCTCAGTCAGAAAAAATCACTCGTCTTCTTCGACGAGTGGCTCTTATACTTCAACATGCAACTCTAGTCCTCCTTCCTCCAACCTCCCTCTACTACCCTAATCCCCTACTCTCTATAACCCAAACCCTAGAAAACAACTAAAAAACGATTGAAAAACAAGAAGAAAAAAATGGAGAATGGAGGGGCTAAGAAATGGGGTTTCAGTGGGAACAACGAGATCAATTCAACTTCGGGAATCACAATTAGAGGAGTTCTCAATACGCTAATGGAATCTCTGAATCCTGAAGATGAAAGACCAGTAATCCCTCTTGGACATGGTGATCCCTCTGTATTCCCCTGTTTTCGAACAACTCAGATTGCTGAAGATGCCATTGTTGATTCACTTCGTTCTGCTAAGTTCAACTGTTATTCCCCTACTGTTGGTATTCTTCCCGCTAGAAGGTATAAAAAAAACTTTTTAGATTCTGGGTTTTCTTTTTTGTTTTACGATCTGTCTGAATCAACAGGAAAAAAAAAAAATAATAATAAATAAAAACTCTTCATTTTGTGATGTAAAATTTGCAATTGCAAATTTGCAATAGAAGTAGTCTTTGAAAGAGTAAATGGTTTAGGTTTTGTATCTGTTTTGTCATTTGAAGCCTTTAGAATTGAATAGTTGAATAAGATTCATTTTGTCGATCTGAATATTTGGTATAAGATGTAGATTGTGAAGAGCATCCTCATTTTATTTACTAGGGTTTTCTTGTAAGGCCCATTGAACTCAATCAGTCATCATTTTTCCTTTTTCTCTTCTTTTTGGAAGCTTTTAATTATTTATTTATTATGATGTTTAAGCTTAATTATGCCTTCTCACTGTTTTCTCCACTTATTCAGAATCTTTCTTTCTACTTTTATTTCATTTGAGTTTTGCATGTAAAATCCAATAAACCCAAAAACCATTTCTGTTTTTGTTTTTTGTAATTGTAGTTTCATTTTGTAATTTAAATCAGTTATATGTTTTCTTGTTGTTTACAAAATTTAGCATTGGGTCCGTTTATTGTTCAATTTTAACAGGGCTGTAGCAGAATATCTCTCTCGTGATCTTCCATACAAGCTATCTCCTGATGACATTTTTCTCACAATTGGTTGCACGCAAGCAATCGAGATTGCGCTAATGGCACTTGCTCGTCCTGGTGCTAATATCTTGTTTCCCAAACCAGGGTTCCCTAATTATGAAGCCAGTGCCGGATTTAGGAAATTCGAATATCGGCATTTCGATCTTTTACCAGAGAAGGGTTGGGAGGTTGATCTTGATGCTGTTGAAGCTCTTGCAGATGAGAATACCGTTGGAATGGTTATAATAAACCCTGGAAACCCTTGTGGAAACGTCTACACATATGAACATTTGAAGAAGGTGAACAGTCCAAGCTACAAAATCTTTTCACTCTCTTCTTTGTTCTTTACTAGGCAATTTGATAAAGAAATTGTGGGATACGACATTAATGGTTGTATCGTATTGCATTTAGGTTGCTGAGACTGCAAAGAAGCTTGGAATTCTTGTAATCGCGGATGAAGTTTATGGTCATCTCACTTTTGGGAGTAATCCGTTCGTGCCAATGGGAGTGTTTGGGTCAATAGTTCCTGTACTTACACTTGGGTCTATATCAAAAAGATGGATAGTGCCTGGTTGGCGAATTGGTTGGCTTGTTACCAGTGACCCCAATGGTATTCTGAAAGAAACTAAGGTTCTTATTCTATATCGCCTTTTCCTTTCTCATCCCTTGGTACTGATATTCGGATCCTTTTCGTGACTCCTGTATGCTAACTGATCTTGCTTTTAATCATCTTAGGTTGTTGACACCATTAAAAGCTGTCTCAATATCTCTGGTGACCCTGCAACCTTCATCCAGGTCTGTATCTTTGGATGCTTGTTTTAAAAGTATGTTAATCAAGTACTTCTTTGATCATTTTATGTCTAGTTGAATGGTGCTATTCCAAGGTGTTCTGTATCATATTGTTCTTATCTTGGTCCAGATACTGAGAACTCCAGAGTGCTGTCTACTTATTTTACTTGATTCTATAACAATATTGCTGGTGTTTTAGGGTGCAATTCCTCAAATCCTTGAGAAAACAAAAGAGGATTTCTTCAGCAAGATTGTTAGTATCCTGAGGCAATCTGCGGAAATTCTTTATGATCAAATAAAGGAGATAGATTGCATTATTTGTCCACAAAAACCAGAGGGATCCATGTTTGCTATGGTAAGGAAATAGAAGCATCTAGAGTTATCTGGCTGTGACAATATGCTGTGTTGTGAAAATGCTTTTGTTCATATTTGTGATTCAGGTAAAGTTCAGTTCGACTCTTATGGAAGACATAAATGATGATATGGACTTCTGCATCAAGTTGGCAAAAGAGGAATCACTCATTATTCTGCCAGGTGAGGGTTCAAAAGATACTATGGTTGCAGTATTTGATTGGATAAACGTTTATTTAACTATAACTTCTCAGTACCTCCTTAGTGAAAGCTTTTTTATGACTCTCATTTCTGAAAAAGAAGACCTTGATTTCTTTCCTATCCTTGTCATCTTCCAACAAATGAAGCTGGAGTAACAAGAGAAAGGGAGGATCAAGGAGTTGTGGGAATGGATGGTTTTGTTTGCAATCAATTAGTTTGTTTGTAGGCATTCCAATTTTCTGGGTTAAGAAGGTCATCGAGGTGGAAGACTAATTAGTTGGTACTTTTTCTTGTTTGGTAATTAAGATAGTACCGGGGTTAGGGGGTATGTCTATATTGTATCATTGTCCATGCATACACTACACCCAAAACCTGAAATTGGAGTGATTAGTATTCTTAACTAGGAATTGTTTCGTACCATCCTATTCTGGAATTGTTCCTAATACTTCAAATAAGGATGGCTATGAGCTCCATTTCAGATTTGAGACGGTTTTGATTGTTCGAGAATGGGTCAGAACTGCTCCAAATCATAAACATCCTAATTAGGAACAGTTTTGGGAGCGAATCGACTGTTCCTAATTGACAATTTTGATGTAGTGATAACTCAAATGTGTCAAATTTCTCAAGGTGAATTTGACCTTTTTATTCCTAAATACTTTGGATGTTTCAGTCTCCAATGATAAAAAGATTGTTGGTGAAGGAGTGGGTGTCTGTTGATATGCGGATTTTTAAGTTAACAGCTATGGAATATCGTTTCTTGCAGGAACTGCGGTTGGATTGAGAAATTGGCTCCGTATCACTTTTGCTATTGAACCATCTTCTCTACAAGATGGTCTGGGAAGGTTAAAAGCGTTTTGCCAGAGGCATGCCAAGCAACAATAAGAGGATTACCAATAATTTGTGTAGATGCAATTGATCTTTTATTCCCAATAATGTGTGTAGATGCAATTGATAGCGATCGTTATCTTCAACTGCATCTTGGATCTCTATGATTCCTTTGCTATTTCTGTTCTTAGTTAAAGTGTCTGCTAGCCTTGGGCTACCCGGCCTCAACATTGAAGATGCTCGGTTCAAATATGAATGTAAGTGATGACATTATAATAATATTCTAGTGGGTAGCACATGCATTTTATAATTTTCTCTCGTCTGATTGGCTGCGAGGTAATTATTGGATAGTTAGTAACTGTTATTTTTTTTTTCTTTTTAAAACCCTTTTAAACGAAGTTGGTGGATATTTCAGTCCACCTAATAACTAATTCAGCCGAATTACTAGTCAGTTCTTTAGAGCTCAACAATACAAATTTTACAAAATAGTTTGTTGCCTTGTTGCCCATGTTAAATAGGCAAGCTATTTTGGGTTGTGATGTCAGGTCATTTTGTATTGTCGGTTTAGTAAAGTAATTATCAATTGCAGATTTCTATTTGCCAGGTGTTGCGAGCTTGTATTAAAAATCGTCTTTTCCATTCCATAAAACGAAAAAGATGTAGTAGTCATTTGACGGCAATCAAGTGGGGCGCATGTGAGACCGTCCTAGTCAGAGATATATTCATATATCTACGGGAGAAGGTGGTAGTGTTTTTCTTTACTACCATCACCCCGCACAAAGACAGTGTCATTGGTGACGTTAACTGATGCTAATGTAAGTGTACCTGTGTACGTAAGGAAAAGTGTCTCGTGTTTCCTTCTAAACCAATAAATAAGGGTTACTAGTCGTTTGTCTAGACTCATCAACACCTGCGTAAAAGTTTATCTTTTCAAATCGTTTATCTATTCTATTATTCAAAAAGGTAAACCAGATGTTAGGATAAGTGTAGTGTAGTGGATACTCTTATTCCTTCCATATGATTTATATTGGGTAACTTTATTCATCATTTCTCTATACAAACTACTAATTTAATAAATGTTTAATAGTATAGATTGTCCGATGCAAATTTTAATTATCGACGTGTATATAGCAAAATCTACTAGATAACTTTATTCATCACATCTTTTTCTTGTTTTTATATCAGAACACCTACTAATTTATCCAACCTATCGGTGGAATTTCTGCCCATTTTTAACCTGTCCGCAAATAAATTTGTCCCTGTTAAAAGTTTAAATTGTGGAATACAGGTACCTAGGTATCTTACTACCCTTGTCTTTACCCCACCCAAATCACCTTACTTGACTTGGCCCTCAATCTCTTATACAATTCAGGATGAGGGGGGCAATTCTGTCCTCTTCCGATACATTGTTTTTATCAAAGGTTATAAGGTTCGTTCTTATAACGACACCAACCAATGCTTCTTTTAAAGACCAAAATGCCCTTAAATTTCTAAAATACCAGATGTGTCCCATGGTAGTAAATGACCAAAATAACTTTATTTAAGTTTTTAATACCTTTAGACCAAAATAACCTTATTTTCTTTTACGAAATATAGGGCGTGTCCCGTGGCGATAGTTATTTATTTACACATGAATTACACTTGACGGTGGAGTCGCGTGGAGTGGATCCAAAGATGCCTGTGTGGGTACGCACGAAGCGCGCATGAGGGCGACGCGCGTAGCGCGTGTGGAGAGAATGAACAAGGTTTTGAGCCGTGCCGGAGCATGCCACAATTACCAGGACTAAACTCAACATTTGACATTTGTTACTTTTATACGCAAGACAAGATGCTCCATGAATATCTTTGTAAATCTTTATCTTCTACTAGGAATAGGATTGTACTTATCTAGTAATCTTTTTCCCCATAAATATGGAGTGTAATCCTCTCTTCTCTCACATAAATTGTGAATAAATAAATCAAATCACTCGTTTGGTGTGCGTTACAAAATCACACTCTCCTTCGTCTTCTTCCTACGATTGGCTTAAACTCTGCCATGCAACTCTACTCGTTCCTCCAACCCCGCTATATCTAATCCTTACTCTTTCTCTCTCCCTTCTTTATACTTCAAAACAACCATAAACCGTCTGCAAAAAAAAAATTGAAAATCAAGAAGCAAAGATGGAAAATGGAGGGCCAAAGAGATGGGGTTTCAATGCAAACAACAAGATCAGTTCAGCTCCAGGCATCACAATTAGAGGCACTCTAAGCACTATAATGGGCTCTCTAAATCCTGAAGATGAAAGACCAATTATCCCTCTTGGACATGGTGATCCCTCTGCTTTCCCCTGCTTTCGAACTTCTCAGATTGCCGAAGATGCCGTAGTTGATTCGCTTCGTTCCGCTAAGTTCAATTGTTATTCCCCTAATGTTGGTATTCTTCCCGCTAGAAGGTATCTCAAAAAAAAACTTATTAAATTGGGGGTTTTCACTTTTAAAAATGGTGATTCCTCTGTTTTTCTCTGTTTTCTTCGTAGAGTACTCAAAACCCAACATTCTTTTTTGTTTTTTCGTTGAGTTTTTGCAAGTAAAATCCCATAAAAACCAAAACCCAAACATTCTTTTTTGTTTTTTGTTTTTGTAATTGTGGTTCCAATTTGTATTTTACATAGCTAATGTTCAATTTTAACAGGGCTGTAGCAGAATATCTCTCTCGTGATCTTCCATACAAGCTATCTCCTGATGATGTTTTTATCACGATTGGTTGCTCACAAGCAATTGAGATTGCACTAATGGTACTTGCTCGTCCTGGTGCTAATATCTTGCTTCCTAGACCAGGCTTCTTTTATTATGAAGCCTGTGCCAAGTTTAGAAATCTGGAATATCGGCATTTCGATCTTCTACCAGAGAAGGGTTGGGAGGTTGATCTTGATGCTATTGAAGCTCTTGCAGATGAGAATACTGTTGGAATTGTTTTAATAAACCCTGGAAACCCTTGTGGAAACGTCTACACGTATGAACATTTGAAGAAGGTGAACTACCCAAACTACTACTAATTTAGTAATGCTTTCCATCTGTTCTGTTTCTTCTTTTTCTTTTTTTTCTTTTTTTTTGATAAAATCAATCTGTTCTGTTTCGTAATTTTGTATTTCATATTAGCGAATTTAAATAAATCGTGGGATATGACATTAATTGTTGTCATTGTATTTGACATTAAGATTGCTGAGACTGCAAAGAAGCTTGGAATTCTTATTATCTCGGATGAAGTATATGGTCATCTCACGTATGGGAGTAAACCCTTTGTGCCAATGGGAGTGTTTGGGTCAATAGCTCCTGTACTTACCCTTGGCTCTATATCAAAGAGATGGATAGTGCCCGGTTGGCGTCTTGGTTGGCTTGTTACCAGTGACCCAAATGGTGTTCTGAAAGAAACAAAGGTTCTTACATTATATCACTTTTTTTTTTTTCTCATCCCTTTTAGTTACTAATCTTTGGATCCTTTTGATAATTATGTTATCTGATTTTGTCTTTCATCACCTCAGGTTGTTGATTCCATTAAAGGCTGCCTCAATTTCTCTGGTGATCCTGTAACCTTCATTCAAGTCTGTATCTTTGGCTGCTTGTTTGAAAAGAGTATTTTAAATCAACTCCTCCTTTAATCATTTTATGTCTAGTTGATTGGTGCTATTCCAATGGCTTCTCTCTTCCATAGTATTGTCTACTTGTTTTCCTTGGTTCTACGTGTTTAACGAAATTTGCTGATGTTTCAGGCTGCAGTTCCTCAAATCCTTGAGAAAACAAAAGAGGATTTCTTCAGCAAGATTATTAGTCTCCTGAGGCAATCTGCAGATATTCTTTATGATCAAATAAAGGAGATAAATTGCCTTACTTGTCCACACAAACCAGAGGGATCCATGTTTGCAATGGTAAGGAAATAAAAACATTTAGAATTCTGAGGCCTTGACAATATGCTGTGTTGTTAAAATGCTTTTGTTCATATTTGTGATTCAGGTAAAGTTCAATTCTTCTCTTATGGAAGACATAGATGATGATATGGACTTCTGCATCAAGTTGGCGAAAGAGGAATCAATCATTATTCTGCCAGGTGAGAGTTCAAAAAATACTAAGGTTGCACGATTTGACCGGGACAAACGTTTATCTAGTTTGTTTGGGGGCACTCCAACTATTTGCGTTAAGAAGGTCATTGAGGTGGAAGATTAATTAATTGGTGTTTTTTTCAGTTTGGTAATTTAATATAGTACTGGGGTATGGTTATTCTGTATCATTGTCCATGCATATACACTGCACCCAAAACCTGAAATTGGAGTGATTAGTATTCTTACTTAGGGAATCGTTTCATACCGTCATAGTTTTGCAATGGTTTTTCATATTCTGGAATTGGTTCCTAATCTATAATGAGGATGGGTATGAGCTTCTGCTTAAACTGTTTCATATTTGAGACGGTACATGGGTTAGAACTGCTCCAAATCATATCATACCAATTAGGAAGAGTTTGGGAGTAGTCTGCTGTTCCTAATTGACAATTTTGATGCAGTGATAACTCAAATTTTTCTAATTTCTCAAGATGAAATTGACCTGTTTTTTTCCAAAATACTTCTGGATGTTTGAGTCTGCTAGAATAAAACGTTTGTTGGTGAAGGAGTTGTTGTCTGTTGATATGCTGATTTTTTAACAGCTAAGGAATATCGTTTCTTGCAGGAATTGCGGTTGGATTGAAAAATTGGCTTCGTATCACTTTCGCTATTGAACCAACTTCTCTACAAGATGGTATGGGGAGGTTAAAAGCTTTCTGCCAGAGACATGCCAAGCAAACAATAAGAAAGAATTGATTATCTATAATTTGTCCAAATGCAATTGATAACCATTATTATTATCTTCAACTGCATTTTGGTTCTATGATACAATTATCTGTTAAGTTTCGGCTACCCTCGGGCTACCCTCAACATTGAAGAGGAGCTAGTTCAAATTTTGAATGTAATAACATTATTCTTTCTATTCTTGTGAGATTGACATACATTCAGTCTTTATATTCTAATGCTTAATAAATTAATACTGTTACATCGGCCAAAAGATAAATTTTCTCGTGTGATTGGCAAGTAGTTCTGGGATACCGAGTAATGGTTAGGAAAACATGACACCTGAAATAGGTCAACCAGATAAAGAAGAAAATCGTTTGGTGGTGGTGATGAGTTGGCATTACGGCGGAAGATGGTTTGGATTATTTACTACTTGAGTCTATCTAATTTGATTGTAGGCTCACGTCTTGAATGGTCTATTTGTAATTTCTCTGCATACCCCAAGATTGCCAAAGATCAATACTTGATCAAAGTTGACCCAGAAAGGTTTAAGGCTAAGGAATTTTTTTTTTTTGAGAGAAGCTAAGGAATCCACTAGGTTTATTCAAAACATGAATAGGCGCAAACAAGGACAAAATAAATAGAGATGTCCGTCTTGTGTTTGTCTTGTTTCCTGTCTCTTTTTTCATGCAAAAACAAAAGTTGAATCAGTAAAGTTTTTAAATGTGTAGTCTCCACCAAAGCTCCCAACTGCTCCAATTACCAACAAAGTGAGCCTACCAATGATTGTCAGACAAACCCCACTTTGTCATCATATCCTCCTTTAATTCCCTCCTCCTCATCCTTCTTCTATTACTCTCTTTACCTTCATTTTTTCTTCTCAAACTTTTTTAGAACTTTTCTGTCATGGAAAGCTGCAATTCTTCTGATCTCAAAACAGGTATATTAGCTTCTTTGATCCTTCCTACTTTTTCTTCTCTTCTTTTGCTTCTTTCAGTAACTTTGCTGAGAGTTAATTTGATTGCATTCCTAATGTTGTTTTTATGAAGATTCAACAAGTGAAACACAAGTTGACAGTGGGGTCGATGATCGGGTTCCTGTGTATTCATCAGCTGAGGTGAAATCCTTAAAATTTCTTCATTTTTATTACAAGTAAACCTAATACTAACAATCTAATCATTTACTTTTTATTTGGGTGATCAAGGAAACCTGTGCAATTGATTTAAAAAAAGAAGTTTTTTTATTAATTAGGATGATTATGATCATCTTATCTGATCCCCACTCAAAAGGTGTTTTATCTGGACCAATTTGGTTCGTTTGTGTATAGGGAATGGGAACCACCATGTTCCCATCTGTTGGATCCATCTTTGTCCATAGAACCCATCTCCTGTGTCTTTAGTTTGATGATTCTGCTGTTGATCAGGAGAGATGTACTATTACCCGCTGCAACTACTTCATATGTATTCCTTAATTTACAACAATACTCTCGTTTCTTTTGGTGTAAACATTAATTTTTATGTAACTCCTCCATTATAACACCTTATACGGTTTACATGTTTTCTGATTGAACCGAATTGGTTTAGTTGCTTGAAAAGTTGCAAGAGAAATGGAAAGCAGGGAAGAAGCAACCATACCCAGCAATGTATTCAAGTATTTTTGGTGGAATTACTCTTGATCCAGCTCTAATGGTTATTCCAATCGACGATCACATGGTTCACCGAGGCCATGGTGTCTTTGATACCGCTATGATTCTTAATGGGTAAGAACATAATTCTATTAAGCATCTCACTTTTAAGCACTGATTTTATGACGAATGCCTGTTGAAACACACTAAATCCCCAGTATTATGCCAATATTTATGAATTTGTTAATGGTAGTTTAATTGCTACTTGGAAGTTCTGATTTTACTCAAAATTATTGGTCAGCAGTTCACAGGACTATAGTATAATCCCAACTAGTAGCCTGAAACAACTTTTTAACTTCGATAAACAACTAAAAAGTTTACTTGGGTAATGATATTAATCCTTTTCCAAAAAAGAACTTTGATAAACCTGTATTGCCGTTGAATTTTTTAGCCTCTGCCTTATTAGCTATTAACTCATAATGGTTGTTTACAGATACTTATATGAGCTGGACAAACATCTGGACCGATTTTTGAGATCAGCATCGAAAGCAAAGATTTCATCCCCCTTCCCTCGTTCAACTCTAAGAGGCATTCTTGTGCAACTGACGGCAGCATCGCAGTGCAAGAAGGGCTCCCTTAGATACTGGTTGAGTGCTGGACCTGGGGATTTCTTGCTGTCACCGGCAGGTTGTCCAACTTCTGCATTCTACGCTGTAGTTATCGAAGATAACTATTCTCAATGCAGAGAAGGGGTGCAGGTTATTACATCAACTATACCCATGAAGTCACCTTTGTTTGCAACAATGAAGAATGTGAACTACCTTCCAAATGTCCTCTCAAAAATGGAAGCTGAGGAGAAAGAAGCTTATGCTTCTATCTGGGTTGATGAGGAAGGGTATATTGCCGAGGGACCTAACGTGAACGTGGCTTTTATAAGCAAGGATAAAGAACTTCTATTGCCATCATTTGACAAGATACTCAGTGGATGCACCGCGAAAAGGCTTATCGAGCTGGCACCCAAGTTGGTCGAGCAGGGTCTTCTGAAAAGTGTGAGAACTGCTGATATAACAGTTGAAGAAGGGAAAAATGCAGCTGAGATGATGTATGTGGGAAGTAGCCTTCCTATATTACCAATCATCATGTGGGATGAACAATCCATTGGAGATGGTAACTAACTATCACTAAGTTCTATTTATTTGTTCATAGTTGTTCACTTGTTCTTATTCTGGATCATTTTTAGTATGCTTCAAAATTTACATGATCAATCAATTACACCTATAACAGTGCGCCATTTTCTTACTAGTTGAATGAACCTTTTCTGTTTGGATCAGGGAAAGTTGGAGAGTTGACACTCGCGCTCTCGGATCTACTTTGGGAGGATATGGTAGCAGGCCCTGGATTGCAGAGGATCAGTGTTCCCTATGCATAGAGAGAAATACAGAGGGGGTTTGAGCATGCTCTCTCATGCTTATGACACACCTCCATGGGTACTTCCACAGGGTTATCCATTTTCTTCCCACCATACTTGGCTTTTGATAGCCAATGATGGAAAGTAGTGTTCAATAAAACATCAAAAGAACTTATTAGTTTTGTGTGTGGAAGCATGTTGTTAATTTACTATTGCTTGAAGATTGTATGTTGTGTACAATTTAGACACAAAGGTAGGAAGTTTTTATACTGGAATACTCAGAGGGCCAGCTTTTTTAAGCCCAGCCCAGACCAAAGCTCAACCCTCTGGCCTGAATGAAGCACGGTGAGCCTGAGCCAGTGAGCCTGAATCCCTGAACCCTACCTCTTCTTTTTACAGTGCCCCCATAACCCCACCCCTCTTCTTGACTTCAGATTGAGACCCTCTCTCTCTCCAAGAATAAGAAGAGAAGGCCCATACCAGCCTGCCCAACCAAGCTTGAAGCTTAGGGCTTGAGTTCAGGCTGTGGATCATGGCTTCAG
Organism: Macleaya cordata; assembly: GCA_002174775.1. NCBI lineage: Eukaryota > Viridiplantae > Streptophyta > Magnoliopsida > Ranunculales > Papaveraceae > Macleaya > Macleaya cordata. The sequence continues at coordinate 412,493 of MVGT01001690.1, read as the reverse complement.
CCCACCACCTGTTAGACCCAATTTGTGGCAGCATCTAAGACATTTAAGATAAGTCTTAATGGGCAACTCCAAAACGCCACATGAAGGTGGAAAACCTTTCGGTTCTTGTTTGGGAGTCTTGAGTCCTGCTGAGTAGCATACTAGCATTGCCATTCCTAAACACCAAAATACAGCAGCAGGCAAACTCAATTTGTTTCTTTCAGCCGAAATGAAATAATAATGTTAAACTTACAACAACCCCTATAGCAAGGTATATCCAATGGTGGATGTGTGAATTCCACTCACCCCTATCATTTGTGCCTATGTTAAAATGATGGATGCCTAACGAAAATGCACCCCACCTAGGGCCAAATTGGGATAGTGGTGCCCGGTGCTTATGTGGCAGAGTGGGACCCACTACGCTTCCCTTTCAAAAGTTTTTGAAGGAGTTTTCCATAACAATGGTCGGTTCAACCAGCACGGTTGTTATGGAAAACTTCTCTGAGAATCATTTTTAACAAAAATTGAAGCCATTCAGTACTACCATGGAAGGAATTTCATGTAAGTAACAAATTTTGATCAGTTACCGTTGCGAGTTCCTGGGCCCACCATTTACACTAGGCTGTTGCACGGGAGAAGCCCAGCAGCTGGTTTTCTGGGGTTCACATGACTCCCAAAATTCAAAATGAAATAATAAAATAATAAACTCAAAACGGCTAAAGTTTCATTCCCATCCTCACTTAGTTCTAAGAACAAATACATCACAGACTACTCTCTAAACCTCTCCATCCTCTCTCTCTCTCTCTCTCTCTCTCTCTCTCTCTCTCTCTTCAATCAATCAATCACTCAACCATGGATTCTTCTTCTACTCCTCCACCATACCAACTTGAATCCCGCTTGTGCAGTAAATCACCTACTTCTCTCGCCCGAATAGAAGATTTCAGTGGCCATGGCCAAGATCATCCACACCTTTCTCTTGGTCTCCTCAACAGTTCTCCTTCACCCAAGAAAAAAACTCCATCAAAATCTCCTCTCTCTCTGCATCGTTCTGATTCGATTCCACTTCAAGAGATTATTCTTCTCTCTCCTTCCCCTCACCGAAGATCCAGAACCAGGCTTGCTGAAAGGATGGAAATGGTGGAAGAACCCATTGATCAGGCCGGCCATCGTAAACGATGCAAGACCAGGGCTTCTCCAATGGGTCAACTAGGGTGTGCATCTCCAAGGATTAATGTTCGGCGTTCAAGGAGACGATTAGAGCAAGAGAATCGAGATGAGAGAGAAATGGGTCTGGGAGATGAGATTGTGAAGCCAAGAAAAAGAAGGCAAAGTAATCGTTCTCGTAAGGAGAAACTTAGTTTAGTTGCTACTTCAAGTTTATCCCCAAGTATGCTAACACCCTCTCTCTATCTCTCGTTTTCTTTTACTCTTTTTCGATTTCTTGATGTTGATTTTGGATTGTTTGGATGGTAATTTTGGGACCCAGAAGCCGAAAATGATGAGCATAGTAGCTTAGATAATATCAGGCAACTGATATCCGATCTGATTATGTGGAAGGACGTAGCAAAATCAAGTCTCTGGTTTGGATTTGGGTCTCTATGCTTCTTATCTTCTTGTTCTACACAGGGCATAAGATACAGGTGAAATTATATTCATTAGTTCTTCTAATCTTGGGCTATTTCATTTCAGCTTTTACAGATTTTAACACTTCAGCTCATCTTTGCAGTGTTTTCTCTGGGGTCTCCCATCTGTGTCTTCTGTTTTTAGCTTTGTCATTCTTCTGTAATTCATGCTCTCAAAGGTATAACCTCATTTCCTCTCACCATGTTTTATTTCCATTTTTCCTCTCTATGCTAATTTGCAGAAGTGTGGCAATTCCAGGAACAACAATGACCAGAAACTTGATTTTGAACTTAAAGAAGATGACATAGTAAGGGTAGCTAGAAAAATGCTTCCAGTGGCAAACCTTGTGATTTCAAAGATGAGAGAGCTTTTCTCGGGCGAACCATCCATGACTCTCAAAGTAAATATAACTCCCATTTTTTCCTTTTTCATGTTTGAGATTGCTCAGATGTGTATTCAAAACAACCATATCTTTGGGTTTCAGGTTGCACCTTTTCTCCTCTTTGGAGCAGAGTATGGTCACCTTATAACCCTTTGGAGGCTTTGTGCAATTGGTAAGCCAAAAAAATCCCAAATTTTATTAATCATGTTGTGTGTGTTTTTTTGATCAAGCAAAAAATGAATTAATCAGGTTGTGTTTGTATGTCCATTTAGGAAATTCTGTGATGACTGATTGTGCAGATCTTTGCAGGATTTTTTATCAGCTTCACTGCCCCCAAACTCTACTCTTGCTACTCAATGCAGATCAAAGGAACAGGTATATGACACTTGCCCAAACACCTATACATAGATGTAGGTGTAGCTACCCTTTTTTGGTATTTTTCAATCTTATAATCCTAACATGAACAAGATATATTTTGATTAACCAGTTGAATTTTTGGGAGGATGGATGTGGGAAGCATGGAGAGCTTGCTCTCACAAGAAGATTGTTGCAATCTCAGCAGCATTAGCCTTTTGGAACCTGTCAAGTATAAAGACGAGGATATTTTCAGGTGTGTAGTTGAAGACTTCTCTGGTTCCTAACAATGTTGTGATGACAAATTTTATATGCTTTGAAGGCTATGTAAAATCTATGTAGGTGGTCTCATGTTAATCTTGTATCTTTGCAGCATTTGTTTGTATGGTAGTACTCCGATACCGTCGACAACACTCAAAAGCAAAGGTAGAAGGAGAAGGGAAAGGGGAAGGAGAAGGGGAAATGCAAGTTGAAGGAGAAGAACAGGGGAAGGCGTTGGTCGTCGTTGAAAAGGAGGGATCACAGAAGTAGCAGTTTTACACTTTCGGTGGAAAATCAAGCCCTGAAAGTTTGTAATGCAATCAGCAATAGACTCAGTACCAACTAAACGCATAAGTGTGCCCTAGTTTAACTTGGTAGTGCTGGAACCAGCCTCCTCCAAAGGTTTCAAAAAAGTTGAGCTTCAATCAACTCAACTAAGTGTTGTTGTTTTATGTTTTGAACCTGCAATCCAGATTCAAAAGATTGTGCTCAAATAATAAATACACTAACACAGGATAGGTGTCTTTTATTAATTTCTTCTTCTGTTTTGGAACACTTCTCCAAGAAGCAGTTTTGTCTGAAATTACTCAGCAAAAACAGCTCTTGCCATTCATTTTGAAGGATTAACATTTAACTATGCAAAAGTTCGTTGAGAGACAGATTCATATAAGCGCTAAATATTATGGAGAAGGCAAAAAGATTTTTTTTGTTTGGGTTTGTGTGTCGGAGATTAGCATAAGGCGAAAGCGTCAATCATTTAGACAGCCATTGGTCTAAAATCAATTCAGTCGAGTCAGATTCAGATGTCTTAAAAACTAAAACCTAAGTTTTTTCCCACAAGGTACTACAAAACTAGCACTAGCAGGTAACTTATGCTTGCCAAACTAAATTCTTTGAAAAAAAAAAATCCAACCTATAAATGCTCTTTTTAATGGAAACTCGAACCCAATTAGTCAGTTAAAACATTAGAAAATGTTTTAGAAGTCTTCTTTTTTCATCTTTTATTTCAGATTTAGCATTTAGCTATAAAAGGCAGATAAGACAACATAAGAACATTCAGTTGCTTCTCAGCATAGCATAGGGATGAAACATTGAGATGCGACAATCCCATAATTCCAGGATAGGGTCTAAAATCAATTCAGTCGAGTCAGATTCAGATGTCTTAAAACCTAAAACCTAAGTTTTTTCCCACAAGGTACTACAAAACTAGCACTAGCAGGTAACTTATGCTTGCCAAACTAAATTCTTTGAAAAAAAAAAAAATTCAAACCTATAAATGCTCTTTTTAATGGAAACTCGAACCCAATTAGTCAGTTAAAACATTATAAAATGTTTTAGAAGTCTTCTTTTTTCATCTTTTATTTCAGATTTAGCATTTAGCTATAAAGGCAGATAAGACAACATAAGAACATTCAGTTGTTTCTCAGTATAGCATAGGGATGAAACATTGAGATGGGACAATCCCATAATTCCAGTAGACCATCAACTTCTGATAAATACATCTCTCTCTGATCAAAGAGACTCTCAAGAGACAGCAGAAATAGGACTGGATATCCACAACAGATTCAAAAGTTGCTGCTGACTCGAGAGAAACATCCAACAAAGGCATGTATTGGGTGCTCTCACCAGCATATACTGGCATCTAGCAACCAGTAGAACCCAAAAACCGCCTTTGATATTATGGTTTACCATAAGTTTGTGGGGGGGTTCTCCTGATTCAATTAGTTGCTAAACAGAGTGGAGAGGAGCAAATCTTGTACAAACCCAGCTCTCGCGGTACCCTGTTTCATCTTCTGTTCTCGCTCTTCAGAACTCAACGATGAGTCTAAACTGCAAGCACAGAATGAACTTAAAAGTTAGATACCATCATACCAAAGATTCTGGAAAGAGGTTTGTTTTACTGCTTTTTCATGCTTAAGGCATCACAATTTAAGAAAACCCAGTGGTTTGTCATGATTTTATTAATTAGTACATAAGAAGTATGACGTATCCCATATTGTAAAGGACAAAGGTGAATTTCTTAGGTGGTATAAGCTTCTTCTTAATGATTAATTGGTCTACTTTTTTACTTGAATAGATACTCCAGTAAAGTACTTGCTGACCTTTTATAGAACTGCTAATAAAGTGAATCGTAATGTTTCAGAAACAGACAACGAAGGTGAATCGTACAGTTAGAATGAGATTTCTTTTAAACAAAAAAAATTATCTCGGAATTACAATTAGAATGAGCAATGATCTTTGCAGGTTTCATCTAATCAATTTAGATGGCCATCTAAAATTTTCGTTAAAACCTAGAGCAAGATTGAAATTTGAAGAAATAAACCAGAAGGCATAAGCAGTATAGAACCACAACTGGATCATTGTCTCATGATTATAACAAACAAAAATATTTTTGATGATCCAGGAAGAATGAATAGAGAAATGAAACAATTGCTTAGGAAAACTCTGGTTCTAAAGGATAGTCAATTTCAGTAAAACAAAAAGGATATACTATATATGGTTTAAATGGCAATAATAAGGGTTCTAAAAAGTTCAGAAATACAAGTTAAATAAGCTGTCCTTTGCATGCTCGCTAAATTTAAAATAATACCTTTTAACGGTCAAGAAATATAAGGTAGACACACTTAACAATCATGTCCGGAATATATGTTAGCAATGATAAAGTCTGTGTCGGAGTCAGACACAGTAACCCCACAAACCCCATATGCCAACGCATTCATTTGTTGTATCCACCAAAGACTAAAACACTTGGTGCAAATATTAAGTAAATAATATACATATATAGAACTAATGGACTTAAATAAACTGAAAACTTGAAAATCAAACAACAACTGACACATATAATAGCTCAAAAAATAAAAAATCTCTGAAAGGATTATTTTTTGTTTTGGAAGACTGTCACTAGTTACTGATTTCTGACACGATTAAATTGAGGATCCTTGTTACTCATTCAGAATGAGGGAGAGGAGTACTATCAAAATGATTTGGTATTAAAACCATTGCAACTTCGCAGTTGAGAGCAGACATCATATAGAAACTGATGGTAAAATAAAACTATATAAAAATAGCAATAAGGTAATTAAAAAACAAATTCAATAAAAAGAACAAGTTCAAATCCTCATCAAAGTAAATAAAACTAGAATTTGAAATTAGTACCTTGATTTCCAAGTTGATATCGGTGTCACATTCTTTGCAGAGGCATCCTCGGCATTGGAGACCGCAGATTTTGAAAGTTCTTCAGCCTCGGATGCACTGAAGTTCATAACAAGTGATGAAAGGAAGGAATCTGTAACTGCATTAGATGCATCAGAACTGCTTGACCTGTATCCACCACCTCCTAGAAGCACCTGCAGATGAGCCTCACGAAGATCCCGACCCAAAAGAGACAGTGCCTGACTGTTGGGAATAGCAACTCTACGTAATCTTCGACATCTCTGCAAGTGATCTTCAGTTAAAGGAAACAGTTACCAGAGTTCAGTTTTAATTACGAGGCTATGACCAAGGAACTGCATACTATTTATAGTCATCTAACGCATAAACATCTATTAGCACCATTATCTACAGATTTTCCCTACTATCTGGGGTTAACAATATTAGTTTGACTTCGCCATTCAACTTAATTTCATTTCCCACAACGAAGATATGAAAAGGATATCTTTAATAGGTGTCCATGTTGCAGCGTAATATGAGTTAGCATGTCCCTTGTAACCTTAACAGAGCAAATGGGACAAACCTGCAAGCAAAAGATAAAACAATGGTGAGAAGTTAACATCCATAGGTGGCAATATAACAATCTTGTGTTCTGAAACATCAGTCAAGCCTAAAAAGTGGCTAAAGACACTAAATTCCATCGCTTGTTAACATAGAGAAACCAGAAGTTTTGTTCTAGTGCAAAAATAGAGCAACAGCAAAGCAATCCCAGGACAGCAGGTGTCCCACGTAATTGATAATTAGATAAACTACATTCGTAAGATACATTTACTCAAAATACCTTTAACTTTTTTCCTTTTCTTTTGTGGGGTTGTTATGGAACAAGGAAAACTGTGGTTCTCACTTCCAATATCCTCCTAAACACTTCTATCAAATATCAAACCATATTAAATATGTCCCTGTTTCAAGGTCCTTCTTAGCCCCCTATAAAAGCACACGGTCGTAAAGTTGTAATCAAGCAGAATCAGTTTAACTCACAACAGAGTATAAAGTCTCAACAAAATCTGAATTGCCAGTCATATAATCCTTCTTTTCTAGCCAACCCAAATTAAGCTGCTAAATAAGCCTCCATATGCTATCTTAAGCTTACAGACTTATTCTTTCATTTAAGAAGTCACAATTCATTTAAGCATTTCTCCTTTTTCACCGAGCCGCCTTTTAGGCCAACGATATGCACATTAATGCAACAAGTGGTATCATTAGATGAGATATTGCAGGGAAAATCCCCAGGAGAATAAATAGCATCATGAACCAACAAGGTGATTTTGGCATTACCACCTCCAACCACAAGAGGGAGAAAGATAAAATAAAAACTGAAGTAATCTTCAACATAAACAGCAAATTTCTATCAACATCTCAAAACAAGCACCTTTCAATATACCAACAGAGGGAAAAAAAATTTCCCCATTGTGAAAAGATATTGAAACACAACAAAATTAAAACATTCCATACTATATATAGCAAAATCAAATCTTTACAACAACACCCAAAAAAAAAAAATTTCCTTTTTGTTAGAGATGCATATTAAAGGTCTAGATATGAAGAACCCAGAAACTAGATCGCCATGTAAATTTCAATCAGAAAATTAAGCTGGGTCAAATAAATGATTCTGAAAAAAAAAAAAAAAAATACTTACGGTGACTTTGGACTCAAAAGGATGTTCATCTTCAAGATGAGAGCAGAGAGAGGCGATATCATAATCCTCAAAGCAATACGGACATGGGAAATCAGGACGACTCTCCTCTTCAACCACAAAATCATCGATGTTCAACCGATCTAAACCCAAAAAAAAAAATACACAAACAAAAAAAGGAGTCATTTTTACAGAAAGGGTCGAACAAAAAAATGAAAAATTAAACATTGATGGGTAAGAGGATCAGGAAAGAAGAACCTAATCCTCCTAATTGATGTGAGTTATGATTATGCTGCAAGGCGTATTGTCGTTTGGCAGCTGCAAGTCGAGATGTCCAGAGATCGGAATCCATCGAAGATCAGAAGGTGGAGAAGAGAAAGAGGAGGAGGAGGAGGAGGAGGAGAAGGAGGATCCTGTAAATATCTGATTTATCTTATATCAATCTGTGTTCTTTCTCTGTCTCCTCCTTTCTTCTCGTTTTCTTCTTCTTCTTCTCTTTATGTCTTATATTTTTTTTTCTTCTGGTTTGTTTTGACTTTTATCTTAGATTTTTCTATTTGATGCGAAGAAGTTCAATTAGTGGAGGTTGGGTTAGAGAGAGAGAGAGAGAGAGAGGAGAGAGAGAGGGGTAATGCATTTAGGGTTGTCTGGTTATGTGGCTGCCATGGCTGGAGGGTGAGGTGGCAGTTGGAAGATAGAGAGAGATGACTCAGACTGGAGAAAATGGGAAGGTTAATTCCAATCCTATCCAGAATTAGATGAAAGACACCTCTCAGGTTGTTTAATTACACTATGGAAATGCCATTTTACAAAAATATAAAGTTATGTTTAGACGGCGGGAATATGAATCATATATACTCAAAAATGTGATTCTTCAAAAGAAGGATTCGTAAACCTAGATTTCTCAATATGAGTTTGTTATTCTTTCATTTTTAATTATTTTTATTAAATTTTTAGAATTACATTTTTAATAAATAGAATTTTAGGTTTAAAAATGCCACTCAAACACTACAAAAAAATGCGATTTCATTTCAATCATCTAAACATAATCTAAAAATTTAGAAAAAGTAATATTGGGAATCATAATTCTAATCTGCAAAACGTAATCTATTTCGTGACTTCTAAATATTGGAGTAGTTGCACACTTTGCACCATTTTCCTTTTTCAAATTTTCATCCTGTGCATGGAGACTTTGGAATCATTTTCATTTCCAAATCATTTTGTAGAAGTCTGCCTGTGGTTCATTTGTTTTTTTTTGTTTTTTTTGCTAATGACATCGTACTGATTTAGTTGATCTCTTTAACAAATTTAGCACCATTTTTCAGGTAGATGATTAATTTCTAAAAATCAAAAGTGTTTTATTTGAACCATCATTTGAAAAATCAATCGAGCCACTGAATCCATTATTTCACTTGGGTGCTGTTTGTTTTTTTGTTTTTTGAGTTTTTTTCTGACTGTGCTGAATGGACTATTCTCACCTACCATTGTTCCACAAAATGAAGCTCATCTCCTCCGGGACATGTAAAAGTTAATTTTGAATTTTGTATGCATCTTGTATTTTAGTAAAGCTCTTTGGACCGATACTTTTACAAAATTCATGACATACGCTTATGTAGTTTGGTGGGATCCACTACTTTTTTCCTCTTAAATTTCACCATGCTACATAAGTGTAGGGCATCCATTTTGTAAAACGGTCGGTCCAAATACCAGCACTGATTATATTTGTCTGTTTTATCCTATTTGAATTGTTATTATTTGTCGTGATCTCAATTCGTCTCAATTTGTCCTGTTTTATCGTAGTTATTGTGGGGCAGATGCTTGGGGAGCTAGATTTAGTGGTTTTTTTTATAGCAACTTTATTCATCCCGTATATCATGTTCTTGGTCGATTTTTTATCTTACGTGGCAGCATCTTAACAAAACATTCCAGTCAAATGTCTTAAATGTGCTCATTTAAATGCTATTCAAACCAAAATTATATTATTTGACAACAACAATGTACATTAGTTGGAAAACATACCATTTTAGTTGAGGCTATCTCTTTAGTCATTCGTTTATGTCTAATGATTTTATAGTATGTTTGGATGGAGGATTTTAAGTAGAGATTTTGTGGGGACTAATGATTTAGTGGAAAACTAGTTAGATCTAAAACATGATTTCTAAATATCCATGATCCCCACAAAATCTCTACCTAAAATTCTTTGTTATTAGAGCATCCAAAGGTCAACCATCAATAATGATAGCATTCAAATGACCATATGTGCAAGTTTTTTCAAATATAAATTACATGAGATAAAGTTAGTAACTGAAAACTTGGTATATGGATTACGCTCTAGCTTCGAAATCTCGCGTTCTCACTTCGAACCACGCTCCAATGCTCTCCCTCTAAAAATATTTTAAAGCTAAGAATATTTTTTTATGGGTCGCTTCTACACTCGTTCCGTATTCAGATTACTTACGGATAAACCCACATAAATTCCACAATTAGGAAGTTCAATATCATAACCAAAATCAATAAATTTTGATTCCAAGAGGAGTACTCAAAGTGAGTTGAGTTTGGCTAAAATATTGATGGCTTGGACCTGGAGCATCTAATTTAGTACCGGGACTAAAACGGGAACCGATAAGAGTCCAACGTGGATAACAATAACTGATTTTGATTGGGACTTGCGAATCTTGGGACCGAGGCGTTGACTGACTGCTTGGCGGAGAGGAATAAAAAACCGAAGACTTGTTGGTAGCTGAATAAAATCCGACCATCCATCTCTCCATCTCTCTTTCTCTCTTACTTGTAAAAAGCAATTTTAGAGAGACAAAAGAAAAACCAAACGACGAAAACCCTACAGTTTTTGTTTTTCATTTGAACTTTAGGGTTTCCTTTGTATCTATCTGTTCGAGATTTCTAGGGTTTTTGGCTTCAGGGTTTTGAAAAGCACAGCAATGGCGACAACAACGGCGCAGCAAACCGGCGGAAAACCTGGGATGAGGAAACCAGTGTTCACGAAAGTAGATCAGTTGAAGCCTGGAACTAGCGGCCATACCTTAACCGTGAAAGTTGTGAGTTCAAAAACGGTTTTGCAGAAAGGTCGAGTCCCGACTCAGAATCTTCGCCAAACCCGTATCGCTGAATGCCTTGTAGGAGATGAGACTGGTACCATAGTTTTCACTGCTCGAAACGAACAAGGTATGAAACCTTAATCTGTCATTTCACTGTTCCTGTTTTCTTTTCATCATCATCATCATCATCATCATCATCATCACCAAGGAATTAGGTTTTTACAGGTTTGTAAGAATCCACTCGTTTGGAAACCAGATTTTGTTTAACAGCTTGGTTTTGTTTGGGTTTAACTTAAATTAGGGTATATTTGCGTAGAATCTAAGCGCAGTATCATTGCTTTGGAATTTTGTTTCTTTTAGAACCCTAAATGGGGTTAGTTATGAAGATTTAAACCCTAGTCTCGTAACTAATTTTTGTGTCTTTTCTCTTAGAACGATAATGGGAGCCCTAGATTACATTCTGTAATTTTAAGATTTTCAATAGTTTGGGTGATTTCCAAATCCCCAGATGGAGTTTTTTTTAAAGTAGAATCACAACAAATCTTTGTAGAGATTTTGCATAATTTAGTGTAGTTTCTTTTGCAAAATTTTCCACCCATTCTCATTTTGCCCTGGACCTTTGAAGAGTAAACCTGGATTTCTTGGCAAAACTAAAGAGATTGTTACTAAATTTGTCTTATGGTCCTATAAATACTTGAAAAGAAGAAAACTTCTACAGTTCTATTTAAAACCATTCCCATCATCAGAATTTTCTTCTTTTACAATGCCAGTCAGTTGAAATTCTTCCTGATTGTCTATGTTTAAATTTGGTATGATCCAATTTAGGTTGGTTTGATCAACAAAGTTAAATTTTGTTTGGATTTTGCTAGTGGTTTGCAGTTGTTAAGAAAAGTGAATTGCTTCTTTATCTTAATCTTTAATGCAGTTCTCCTTTTTTTTCTTTTTTTCTGATGATATAGATGTTTGAAATTTTGGCTCAATTTGCAAAATTCAAGGATTTGTTTCCAAGAAAAGGGCTATAAACTGTAGAATGTTTGTCCCCGTTATTGTAAGAGTTATAAGGTATCTCCATTATCTTCCTGGCAGTTGACATGATGAAGCCTGGAACTACTGTGAATCTCCGGAATGCAAAGATTGACATGTTCAAGGGATCTATGAGGCTTGCAGTTGACAAATGGGGTCGCGTTGAGGTCACAGAACCTGCAAAATTTGTAGTGAAAGAGGATAACAATCTGTCTCTGGTTGAGTACGAGCTGGTGAACGTCGTGGAAGAATGACCGTCATTCCTTTGCATTAATATTAAGAGATCAGAAGAAAGAAGGCTTTAAATTGTTCACAGTCCACTGCCTTTCGTTCCATGGTCGATAGATTGCTACTGACCGTATAGTTTTCATTTTGGTAAAAAAAAGTTTGGAGGTGGTATACAAATCTCACTGGTGGTAGTAATATTTTCCCTTGAATATTATTAGTATTTTGAATTAGGGTTGATTTTAGTGTCCATTTTGGGGTTGGTTGGATGTTAATAGGATCATCACTTGTTGCTTCCACCGGCAAGTTCGTACAGTACCCATTGAACTGGGAAAGTAAAACATCTAATGTTAATAATAAGATCTTAATTTCTTCAATTTCCTGATCTTCTTTTTGTGTTTTTTTACCTGTAAGTTTTGATATCCAAGTGAAGGTTGATATTTTCTCATATCTTATCCTTTCCCCTTCTCCTTTTCTACATGGTGAAATTTTTTGCAAGTAAATCTGTGATACCCAATTACATTGAATTGGGGTTTTACTTCTCAAACCAAAGATGTCAATGCAGGTAATTGGAATAACTGGTGTCTCATTTATCATTATGCAGTGTTACTGTTTGTTGGATTTTTACCCTCCTTGTTTGAATCGAAGATTTGTCATCAGATATGGGTCACATTACAAGCTGGCTTGACTTAATCTACCGAAAACAAGAGAGAGAGAGAGAGAGAGAGAGAGAGAGAAGCAACTGATTATCTTCCCATGGATATTAACCCTAGTTTTATTGTAGATCATTGGTTCCGAGAAAATGTTGAAGGGAAAAATCCCTAACTTTTGGGTGGGATTAGGAGCAGAAACCCTGAAATCTCTTCCCTTGAAGTCAGCCACTAACTTCCCATCGGCCGTCGCCCCTTTCCAAGTTTTTTTTCTTTAATTGTTTGCTGTTGTCTTTTAAAAAACCCTTTTAACTCAATTTTACTGACCCTAACTTAGTAATTAGGACCATAGTATAGGGGTGAAGATCTCGCTCTGATGGCCATTCTGACGCTCTCGTTCCAGTGTTACACTCTTTGGTTACTTAGAAACGTAATCCATCTGACTAGTAACGTTATCTTTTTAACCCATAAGTCTATTTTCTGCGGTGTTTCATATTATTTGTATATCTTCACGTTACTATAAAATGGAGAGGGATAGTAGGACTAACATGGAGATGATCAAAAGGCTAATTTTTAGTAATGATGTTTACCTCACTATTGAGATCACCCTCTTAAACAATCAATCCATTCTAAAACCTCTAATCCCATCAAAGTCTCACCAAGAAATGGTTGAAAAACAATGGTAAAATAGACATTATTTTTTACTGTTTGATTTCAAACCAAACCAACTTTTGGCTGATTTTTGTAAGGAAGATGAGGTCAACATACTCACCAAAAATTAGCCCTCAAATCCATCCCATGTTTTTTTAAGAACGGGTCTAAGTATCCCTCCCAAAGTATCCCTTCCGCTGTAAAATTACTGCCAAACCCAATTTTTTTTTTTTTAAACCTCTGATCTTAATAGTACTTCGAATTTTATGCTAACAAAGGTCAAATCCTCTTCTTGGAAGATTCTATTGGGAGCTTATGAAACAGTACTAAAAACATTAAACTTGAATCTAACGTTTGACCAATGAAAGAGAAATATGATTCAAGCAAGAGCTTTATCAAGTGCATGTACATCCATGGGATATATAATACTGGTCCACAAGTGCACATCAACCTACAAATCATCCATCTACACAAGGCAAGAAGTTGGCACAGCTAGTCTTCAATCTGAATCGGTTGTAAACAGGAGGCCATCACAGTCCTACAAACAAAAAGTAAGTCACAAAACGGAAGAAGAATGGAGTTGATTTCAGTGATCAGAATATGCACTAATCTGCTGGTCAGGATCATGGGATGCCAGCTTTTTGGCAAGGGGTTTCGACAAAACTCCTTCACCATTGGATGCAATCATTGATAACTGAAAGGGCTACTTCCTAAAGAAAAAAGACACATCAGCAAGTTGTCAAATGCTGTAATGATCTACGCTACAAAGGAACTCAGAATTGGGTATCCTTCTCTGCAACTATAAGACAACAGAGCCTATAAAAAGAATTTGGGGATTTTCAAAATCTCTCAGTTCTTTTTTTGTCGGCATACTGTTTCATCCTATGTTGAGCTTCTTCTAAGGCCTGCTTGAGGGCTTGGGTCATGCTTTGCCTTTAGTGACTCCTCAACTGCTGCATTTGAAGATTGAGTCTCGACATGGATGCCTAGTTGGAGTTGAACATAACCATAAAGAGCTTCAAAGGGTGTTAATTTGAGGTTTGTGTGGTAAGTTGTGTTGAACTACCGTTCAGCTAAAGCCAACCAAGAGGCCCACTGGGTACGCTTGAAACTACACATACATCTTAGATAGAACTCCAAACAAGCATTCCCTCTTTCGATTTGACCATCGGACTGGGGTGATATGAGGTACGGAGGTGAAGAGAAGTCCCCTCAGTACCTCATATCACCCCCAGACTGATGGTCACTCTCTAATGTACCGAAACAAATCCTTTCATCCCTAGCTAGTAGAAGTAGGCCTTGGTCCTTTGGTAGCTAGCTTGGGTGCCTGAATGACCCCCAATAGAGGAGGAATGTACTGCTGCCAGGATTTTGCGTTGCATATCCCCATACTACCAATGTCGATTCTACCTTCAATCCTTATAACTCCATGTGTAAAAGAGTGATCAAGTATGCCTTTAGAGGTAAGCAATAGCTTAGGTATGACATCTTGAGCAAAAGTATCGGAGGTGTAACTCTACTGAACCTCAGCATCCAAGAGGGATGAACTTGTGTAAGTACTGAGCATTCAGGCTTCCTATCAGCTAGGCGAAAGAGAGCATCAACCACTCTATTATCTATTCCTTTATTGTCTCGCAGCTCATACGCATAACCTAATAGCTTAGACAAGCGCAGTATACTATGGAGCCTTTGTTCCATAAAATACCTGATACTTTGATGATCTGTGAAGATAATGAAAGGTTACGTTCATTTCCTATAAGGTATGCGGCCAAGACTATTGCTAGGAGCTCTTTCTCATAAGTTTAGAGTGATACAAATGCTGGGGTTTCCAGAATCATGCCCTTTTTCTTTTGCAATGATGATACTAATCAAACCATTTCAGGCTAATGGTAGTCAAATTAAGAAACAAAATTAACCATGACAATTCATTGTATTAATTTTATCACGACAAGTTGACAAGTTAGTAACAATGAATATAGAAATTGATAGCATTGTAATCCCAGGAAAAGTATCCAAGTTTCACTACATCTAAACTCCGATTGCATTCTTCACACCATGGTTGAAAGAGAAGAAACGAGAAAAGGTGATGCAGAATGTTCTCACCAAACTTAACAAATGAACAACCATAAGAACAATGACAAGTTCATCTAGATTGAAACCTAATGAAAGCCAACTTAGCTATTTCTCAGCTCATTCAATTATTTTTAACTTGCAGGAAACAGTCTCAGATTGCATGGTGTTAGTGTACACAACTTCGCTCCTATGAGTCCTATGCATGGGACATTCATCATACATCATCATTGCGAGCTGTTGAACACAACAAATCAGTATGGGTCTTCGGTTGATCTCATATCACAAGTCATCATTGCAAGCTGGTTGAATACAGAAAATCAGTATGAAGCTCTACTTTAGTAATTGTATTAGCATGGATGTTATGCACAATAGTAAATTTGATTCAAATGCAACATTTAGAATGCAACTCTAACATTTCATCACTCCAGGTTTCATAACAAGCACAAAAAACAGCAGAAGACTGTATAGACAAACTTAACTTCGAAAAACAGAAGAAATTCAAAAACACTATCATTTAAGCTCAAACCAACTGTAAATTCCAGGGAAATAAGGATCACGAGTGGGTCATTTTCTCTGGTAGGAAATACTTGGCTGAATTCATTAAAAAAATGCATGCATCCGTGCACTATTGGGTAAGACAATTTGGTGTAACAAAGGAAAAAAGAAGTTCATAAGCTTTCTGAATGTGCAAATGCATCCATTAATTGAAAATATTGTGGCAGAAAACATGATATTTTTATTGATAAACAACTAAAACATTGTCTATAAATCAGTAGTCACAAAACTATTCAAGAAAGAAACATCACAAGTTCTATATTCTTAGGTAGGAACATGAAAGAAGAGATGAAAAACCAGAAAATAAAAATGGAAAACAAAAACATGTACCCCTCGGAATACATGCTACTCAAGATCATGGTAGTTGGATAATTTTGATGTAAATGTAATAAAAAACAGAAAGAAAGAAACCTAAAATTTAACATAGTGCAGATTTGGAGCAATCCAACAACGACATCCACAACGGTCAAAGTTGCTAATCCACTAAACAGATAGCTTTTACGATAACCTCCTCTTTTAATTATTTTTCCTGAAACAGTCCATGTCGTTCCACCTTTACTTTTCACCTAGACTCATCCTTACCTACATGAGAAAAAGAGTTTGTGCTCTTCTATCAAAACAAAAGTAAACCAAAAGAGGAGATTTGCCTAAATGAGTAATGGAAAATAAAAATGCAAAGGAACAAGTATTTTGAAATCGAAATTCTGGGATTCAAATCTCGAAAACCTTAGACTATAACAATTAAAATGTGGACAAATAACACCCAAGGGAAGCTAACTAACACGAACATCATAAATATCATATGCAAGGCCTATCGATCAGAGTTGGCTAGAATACCTTATCTGATGTTTTGTAAACTTTTTTCAACTAGAAAAATAACTTCCCTGAGGAATATGAGGATCCTAAACAACTACAAAATCTGTCTTAGGCAAATACTACCTCCCAATATTATTAAAAGGACACCTAGAAATTAGGGACAAGCGCCTCGGGGAATGTGAAAACCCTAGAGTGAAGATTAGAAGAGCTAATGAATTTTTTTTATGAACAGCTTTGGAATAATAACTTGCTCTCTTTTAGGGTTAAATTTTTTAGGATTCTCACTTGTAACCAACTCAATACTAAGATAAATTATATCAAATATTTACAGGGAGCTAGAAATAATTGGGGATCCAAAAAAACTAATAAGCATGAATCAGTGAGATCAAAGCTTGATTACAGATTTAAAACAAAAGACAAATCAACAAAAAACCAGTAAATGTAGGTTATAATAGACAACCCTAGAAGTTTTTTTACCTTCGAGAAGCCAACCATAAGGCTGGCAAGAGACTCCAAGCTTTGAAATCAACAAAGCAGAAGAATTTGCAGAATGAAACGGCATCAGAGATTCCACGCAACAGCTCATCTCAACAGGAGACCTAGCAAAAATATTTATAAAAAAGATAACTCAAAATGAACTAGAAAACCTAAAAAAAAAAAATAGGTATTAAAAAAAATTCTCCAATCCCTACCGGAAAATGCGTTGAGAGAGAGGTTTTTGCTTGGAGAAGAAAGAGGGAGAGGGAGCAGACTTGGGTTTGGCTTGTGAAGCGACCCTCGCCGCTGCACTGCGGAAGGAGGAGGCGGAGCGGATGAAGGACCTTGCGGACGCGGCGGATATGGCCATGATCTCTCGGTTGATAGCTTCTTCTGTAAAAGACAGCGGCGGAGCTTTGGGATTTTCAAGTAGAGTAGAGAAGTTTATTAAACTTGGGGGCTGATATTAGGAAGCTGTTTCGGTTATAATGGAAGCTCAAAATGGGCTTTAGAGTAGAGAAGTTTATTAAACTTGGGTGCTGATATTAAGGAAGCTGTTCGGTTATAAGGGAAGCTTAAAATGGGCTTTAAGCCCAAAGCCCATTTGTCTTTTTGGTTAAANTAGTGTAACGAAACAAACTTACTAGTCCGTTTTCTAATCTTCGTATTCAAACATTCGATCCGTTTCACTGGTCAAAATAATAAAATAAAGGTCTTCCATTAAAAAGGAAGAACATAGAGTAAGCGAGATAGATCTGAAATTTTTAGATCTTTATCTTCTCAATCTATCTCTTTCTCACTCTTTCTTTTTGTGGTCGAAGTTTTTAAAAACTTTTGATGACCACAAGTCGAAATAATGATTTCGACCAAAGATCGGCGAAAATTATGGACGAATTCGACACTAATGGTCGAATTTTTTCATCGTCCTCGACCAACAATAGTTGATTTTTATTTTTATAGATCTAAAAGAATTTTAGATGCTCTCTCTCTGATGGTGATGATTGAGGTGGAAGCAATGGTGATAGTAAAATGAGGATAGTGGTTGTGGTGGTGACTGTGACGGTGGGGAAGATGATGGTACAGTGTGGTGTAATTTTGGTGGGGGTGGTTGAGGTGTTGTTGGTGGTAGCGGTAGGGTGGGGATGGTGATGATGGCGGTGGAGAATGGAGAATGGAGATGGCTTGCAACATATAAATTTTAAAAAGTAATTAAATTACAAATTTTTATTAGTAGGTTTTTTTAATAATATATTTTGTAAATGATAAAATGGATTTCATTATAAAAATCGAAGATAAAATAAACAATAATGATTTTTGGGAGTCCAAATCCCCTGGCCCCAATATCCTCTGTCTCTTCTTGTCCTCCTTTTTTGATTTTTCACTATGAGTCCCATATAGAAACGATCTAATGGCTGAGATTTTGTTAAAATGTTATCCCCTCCTTATAAATCATTCTCACAAAAAATTAACCTATTCTAAAACTTGTAACCCTATCAAACGTTGATTGTAAAATTAGCCGTTAACAAATTATTTTTATTTTAAATAATGAACGGTTGATTTTTCAATCAACTTTTTATTGAGTTGGAAGTTTTAGAATGGGCTAATTTTTTGTAAGAATGATCTATAGGGTGAGGAGAACATTTTTACAAAATCTCAGCTATTAGATCGTTTCTATATGGGCCCCATAATGAAAAATCAACAAGGGAACATGGAGGGATAGAAGATATTGGGGCCAGAAGATTTGGACTCGATTTTTAGAGAGATGCTTTTACAAACAATAAAGCTTTTTGGCCCGACCAAATGCTAGATCCTTATGTGGCAGGGTGGGACCCACCACTTTTCCCCTCCTAAAAGTGTTATGAGGGAGTTTCCAACTTATGTGGCAGTGGGACCTACCATGCCACATAAGAATCTAGCATTTGGTCGGTCATTTGGTCAGGCCAAACAGCAGCTCTCAACAAAACCCATGCTAGACGCTTATGTGGCATGATGGGACCCACCACTTTCTTGACATCTTCTAAAAAAACTTATGTGGCAGTAGCATCAACATGCCACATAACCTTCGAGCATCCGTTTTATATAACAGTTGGTCCAAAAAGCACTACTGTAATATTGCCTTAGATTTGTCCACTCCTTTGTAATCAACTTTGGAGTTGCATATTTCCATGGTCAATAGTTGATGAGTTGGTGTTCAAAAGTAACACAGTTTTTATTCGTTTTGTTGACAGTGAGTTCTTTTTCATAGTAAGAGCCAATCCAAAAATTTAACCAATTAAGTCGATTTAAAGAAAATGCGAGTCGACCCAAACTAGCTAGTATAGTGATTGTCTGATTGATTGGGTTTCTGTCCAGTCGGTTGGGTTAGGATCAGTTTGATTTGATCAGCCCTAAAAGGGTCCTGTTAACTTGTGCCCTAAGGGCACACGATAAGGTTGTTTTTTAAGGAGCTTTTTTGTTAGTTAGAAGTTTTCAAATCAGCTGAATTTTTGTAGACATAATATTATCATTACTTATAAGATGTCCACAAAAAATTAGCTCAATCAGAAATATCTAACCCTCTAAACAAACTACTTTAAATGTCAGCCGTTCATTCACACTATTAAAGTTTAAATTAAGTGTTTGTGGTACTAGAGGGTGTTAGAGGTCTCGGATTGAGCTGATTTTTTCAGATATGATCCAAATAGTATAAATAATATATATATCCAAAAATCAATCTATTTGGACAACTTTAAAAAACTAAATAAAACACAAAATATAAAAGCTTATCATATGCCCTGAGGGCACATGTTAACAAAATCCGCCCTAAAATTGTCCATAACTGTTGCATACGGCTGATCTGGATGTAGTGGGAAGAGCAACAGTTGACCATCGGGATCTACAATCCACGAAAATGGAAGAAAGCTCAGACATGTGGACCGTGGGCACAGTGGGGGGCAATGGTCAGCCAAAGTAGAAAGTGGCGAGATTGGTGGGGGTGGGGGAACAAAAGTAGGTGGTGGGAGCGATTATCAAAAATTAGCACTCTGGGTGGGATAGGTCACAGGTGTGGTATCTGAATCTCTCTCTTCCATTCACCAACCATCTTCTTTTTTTCCAGCACCATCATGACTTCTCTCTCTCTCTCTCTATCTGCATTTCTCTGTTTCATATTCTCTTCTTTAGATCGGTTTAATTTCATCTCGTTAAAGATTTTTTTTTTTTTTTTTTTTTTTTTTTTTGGGTGCCCTTTTGACCCTGAAATGAATGCCATATTCCAAAGTCAAATGTCGAAGACCTTGATGAAAAAAAAAAAAAAAAAGAGTGAAAGATTCAGCTTAATTGGCATTTGCATTCATAAATTTGATTATTTAAAATCAACCAGTTCATATCTTAGATTGGTCTAGGTCTTATGACATGGAAAAATGCTCATAGCCTAAGCTAGCAGCTAGGATTATTTGTTAAACTGCTTAATTTATAAGTCATTGTTAATTGTAAAATTAACTTCACTTCTTTTGTTTTCTATCTACATTGCCCGATTTACTACATTTTTACTAGAAAAGATACAATGGAGACAGGTTCTTGCATAGAACCCCATGTGCAAGATGACCTTAAGTTAAGGTTCATGAAATGATATCTTTACCCAAAACAAAACTCTTAGGTCATCTAATAACATGCACACGCAGAAGCAAGCTCCTCCCCATCAAATCCTTGCTCAATTTTTACTATCTGTTTTTTCTTCTTTTAGGTATATAAGTTTAGGTTTTGCAGGACTACCCAATCCCTAGACATATATTACTGTTATTGACTTAGGATTCTCAGTAATCCACATCAAAAGTGAATTAATTAAAGTAGTCTCATAGTTAAAGTAGAAGGAAAGCAAAGCTTTAATTCAATTATGATATTACATTTTGATCATTCACCTTTTCCTTTGTTAATTCCATCAAGAAATGAGAATCATTTGTGGATCCTCTAAACTAATAAACTACATTTGATACTTAATTAGAATTAAGTAAGGATAAAAAACTAATTAGTAAATATGATATGATGAAAACACAAGTGATTAAGTAATTTCACTAGCCAACAATAAACATCTTCATCACATGACCATGCTGAGAGAGAGAAAATATTACAGACGTACATCATAATTTATGACAGACTGATGAACAGAAGAAATATATAGCGACAAAGTTGTAATTAATAAAAATTTGTAAGAGATGATGACCTCCCCCCCCTCAATCTCAGATTCTCAATCCATTTCTATCCTTGTTGTATATATATATAATATATTCAACTAATATTTGTAGCCCTACATTATGTTTTCAAGGGATAAATTCACTCTGTGGCCCCTGACTTGCATCCTCATCATCATCAATATTGTTGTTGTTGTTGTTGTTGTTGTTCATCCCTTGATTATCCTTGGAGTAGTAGTTGGACTTATCGAATGAGTTGTCTATGTTACCGCAATTATAATAACCACCATTGTTATGCTGCTGCTGGTTATTAATCCATGAATTGTCCATCCTCATGGAGGATACGCCGTAACCTTCATTTCGTTGCTGTGCAGACTGGTCGTATCCGCCATTGCGACTATAGTACTCATTGTTATTAGCAGCATGGTAATAGTACCTTCCATTTTCTAGGAACCTTGTGTCACTCATCCCCTGTTGCTCATTCTGTTTCCAATTGTTGTTGTTGTTGTTGTTGTTGTTGTTGTTGTTGTTGTTGTTGTACTTGTACCTGCCATTTTCTAGGAACCTTGTGTCACTCATCCCTTCTTGTTGCTCCCTTTGTTGGTACCAATTCTTGTTGCCATTATCAGTGAACCTTGCGTCGCTCAAACTGTATTGCTGGCTCTGGTACTCGTTGTTGTTGTTGTTGTTGTTGTTGTTGTTGTTGTTGTTGCCATTATCAGTGAACCTTGCGTCGCTCAAACTGTATTGCTGGCTTTGGTACTCGTTGTTGTTGTTGTTCTTCTTGTTGTTGTTGTAATAAGGCTGGCCTGCTCTGAGTTTCTCGGATTCATAATTAGTACCACCATTACTACTAGTACTGAACTCATCAGTGGAGGTGTCCTCTGGAAGTTCAGAATAAGTCATGTACTCTACTGCTTCATTCTTGTTGTTGTTGTTGTTGTTGGTGGTGGTGGTGGTGGTGGTTGTGGTTGTGGGAGGGAATTGGCCTGACCCATGACCATATAGACCATAACCATTGTGGTTCTCTTGGGTGAAGCTCGGCTCCTCGTCTTTCTTCCCTGATGAAGGAAGTTCCTTCTGTAGGGATGAAACTTCAATAGTCTCCTCCACATTGTTGGTGTTGTTGTTTTTGTTCTCATTGTTGTTGGTGTTGGAACGGGTGACCTTACTGAAGAATTGGCTGTCTCTGGCATGAATTTGGAGAGAAGAGGAGAAGAGAAATAAGAGGAAGAAGAGAGAGAAAATTCTTGTTGAAGGAGCCATGAAATCAGAGTAAGAACTTACAAGCAGAGAGAGAGAGAGATGAATCAAGGATGGTAGTATTGAGTTTTGTGGAGAGGAATTGTGATGAATCCAGTCCTTAAATAGACTATATATAAAAATTTATCTCACTTTCTTTCTCTCACTAAGGTTAAAACATTCAATGAGAGCAGGTGATGATTGTGGTCCCTTCTCAAAATGTTAACTAGATGGGGAAAACTTCTCTGGGTGGGCTGTCAAAAACCTCTTTCCTGTAGTTTTTCCATTTTTATGCCACCTAAGTAGCTGGCATACTTCAACTGAGATGACCAACCCACAATATCCAGATGAGTAGGGCCACTCTAGACTAGCCAGGAAGGTAGACATCTTGTACATGTCATACCCATTTTTTCCTGTGATATATGCTAGCTCATACATTTGAATTAAGACCAATGCTAGGGGGTGGGTAATTAGAAACGAAATTAGGGGGCGGGGCTGATGTGTTCTCATTGAGATTTGCTGATTAGAATAGAAAAACACCTACAAGGTGAACTTTTAGAACTAGAGGAAGTGTTTGAAGATGTTTTCTCATCTTTAAACTGCATCAGCTTTACATTGACTAACCACATTTATATTGGAGAAGGTTTTTGAAACATGTTTAGACTAACAACATTTACATTGGAGAAGCTCTAATTTCATCCCCCAACTGCCGGTCCACTTAGCATTTTTCTTAATTAAATTTTAAATAAATAAAACAATTTATGTATATACTGTTAAAAGAATATACAGTATGTCCATGCTAGAGTGACATTTTATAATTCCTGGAGGGGTTATCCAGATTCCACAGAACTCGTGCTCATCACTATGATGCTTGGAAGAAGAAAAGACTGTTCCTCTTCTTGCTTTCCTACTGAAACTGTGAAAAAAATTAATTATTTCATATAAATCCAGATATATATTCCCTGTTCTGTACTTAAAAAGAACTGTGTCAGTAGTTGTTCATGAGTTTTAGCACTACCAAACTACTATGATAATTACTGTATTGTATTATATTTATATACTGGCCGATCGAGTCCAGAATCTTAAGATATAGAACCAATTGGTGAAACAAATCTTCAATTAAAAAGCTAATTAGCGCTGCAGTCTAGGTCTAATTTGTGGAATTTTATATGCTATACTTAATAGTTGTAATTTTTTTTAATTTTTTAATGAATGGGTTAATATCTAATTATAAGTATAAGCAATGGTGCAATAGAGGCGCCTGGAATAAGGCACATAACAAAGCCATAAATAAGCATAGGAAGAAATGTCATTAAGCGGAGAAAATAACCGTTAATAGCAAAGAAAAGTGCCATGCATAAATGACAAATAGAAGAGATAAAAAATGTAACTTAGAAGTATCAGAAGATCAAACATCAATGATAAATACTTTTGAATTATGCATAATTCTCCAACATTTTTTTATAATAATTCATGGTTTGTTTGGATGAGAAATTTTAAGTAGGATTTTGTGGGACCAGAGATTTGATAGAAAACTAGTTAAAAATTATGTTATAAATCTAACTAGTTTTCTACCAAGTCACTAGTCCCCAAATAATCCCTACTTAAAATCCTCCATCAAAACAAACCATCAATTCAAACGTGATTTTTCTAAATAGATCAGTTAGTGATCAGGTAAACCCAACAGGTTAATTTGGTGGTGTAAACTGTAAAGGTGTTTGATTTGTGAGGTAATTTGAGAGTTTGGTGGGGGGTAAGGTTATCTAAAAAGAATGGCCTGCTAATTTTGCGTTGATTGTGGGGAGTGTGTGGTGGGGCATGCAAAATAATGGCATTTAGTGCACGCCCCATGTGCCCTCTCTCTCTCTCTCTCTACGATTTGTCTAGCTAGGTTTTACAATGCCCACTCTAACTAACACCTATCATAAGGTTTTTGTTTTTCTTCTTCTTCTCTTTAGGCTAGAAAAGCTCCTCTTCAGCTTGATTTGGGTGCGGATTCTGTGCTCTTGGTTCTTCTCAGCTAATCTAACTTCCATTCTTCTTTGTGGCCCAACTTGCAGCATGATTGGTGGATTCGTTAAAGTCATTCTTTTTTTTTTTAACTCGGTCAATGAATTTTAATCATTTTCTTTTTTTTGGAACCCTAGTTTCCTCCTCTCTTCCTCTTGGGATAGCTAGGTCCAATTAATCCTTCTGTTGCACATGTGGTGAAGAATTAAAGGGAAAAAAATATTAATAACCATTCAAAATTGCACCTTTTATGGGGTTATATCTAATTTAATTTACAATTTTTAATGGTTTAATGAATGAGAAAATGTAGGCCGATTTGAAAAGCATGTGGACAAAATAGCACTGCTTGAACCTAGTCCTCATGGCACCTTGTTAGTTTGCTTATTTTTCTTAGGAGGAGGGATATTTCCCAAACTACTGTACTATTTTTTTTTACCACATAGAGATGATCAAATGGCTAATTCTTGATAAGAATGTTCTTCTTATTAAGAATAGTCCCACATGGAGAGAGAAAAGCATTGCAACCCAACGTATAAAGATCCTCGATCATTCAACTATTTGTCAATTAGCTTTGAGGTAGATGCTTATAAATTTAATATTCCTCACGACGTAGATCTTTCAAGTCAATCTTTAAAATTAGCAAATTATAAGTATTTTTTTAATAATTGATTTTCGATAAACTTTTGTTAGGATTAGATATTTTATAATAGATTAATTTCTACCTACAATGATCTACATTGTAAGAAAAATGGTCTTATCGAGAATCAGTTTTTAAATCATCTCTAAATCACCCCCACAAAAGAAGTAGTATGGGCATGGTTATTTTTCATCACCCAAAAGTAGATACCAAGACCAAGAGTCCAAGAAAACCGAATCCATTTTGCCAAAAATCACTAATCACGCTGATTTATGAAGCGTAGCTCCCCCATATTTGCGCCATGCAGCTGATAAGGATTAGCATGATTATCCAACTCCCCTTAATAGGGCTGCACACGGTTCGGTTTGGTTGGGTTTTTTCTTATCAAACCCATAGCCAAACTATTAATTAATTTAGGAAGACCAAAACCATACCAAACCATGATGGTTTTTTTTTAAGAACCAAAACCACACCATCGGTTTTTTGGATTTTTTTGGTTTTTCAGTTTTTTCCAAATTTTGGATTTTTTTAAGAGTTTTCGTTTTTTTTAACGGACAAATAATCATTCAAAACTAAAGTTTAACTAGATTAAAAAAATATTTAACATATGATATTTATCAATTGATTATTTAAACTTAAACTAAAATATGACATAATTAGAGCACTTACATTATAAATAATTAAAGTTCGTTCAAACTTAAAAAATAAAAAACTGATAATAACTAAATATTTATTTAAATTTTAAACATGAAAAAAATATATCCAAGTGTTCAACCATCTTAAGCAATTATTAATTCTCTCTCTTTTTTTGTAAAAATTATTAAATTTAATATGAGAAGATCATCCTTACTAAAAATTATATCAATCAAAAATAATTATAAGGTAATTTATAGGCCATCCATTTTAATTATTACTTTTAAATTAAATTTTGATATGGTTAAAAATTTTGGTACGATAAATTTTGGTACGATATGATTAGGGATGAAGTCATAAATTTTTTTTAAGGAGAAAACTACAAAACGACAACAAATTTCTTTGGTGTGCCTAAAAGCTTGTGGGGTACGTGTTAAGAAATGAGTTGGTCAAATTCTAATTTTACAAAAAACTAAGGTACAATATACTAAAATCTTAATAATTGGTGGGGCACTCAATTTTCTCATATGTATTAGATGTTGGAGTTTTAAAAAAAATTTGGTGGGACACACTCCCCAACAACTTGCAAGATAGCTTGTTCCCGAATATGATTTATTTATTTTTTTTATGAAGATACATGGTGAAGTCTATGAGGAGTTCATCTTCATATCTTAAATATCTCTATATGGATCCCAATATATTTTCTATAACAACATAGTGGCAATTTTAATCACGGTATGTCCACAATTAAATTTTTTTCACAATAAAAATAATAATTATATAAAATAATAAATATATTATAAATAAATTAATAAATATGTATAAATCTGAGAACACACATCACATATATGTATTGCCTCATATAGGATACAAATTGACGTAGATACATTGACTTATAAAATTATGATTATATTAAGAGCCAGGCTCTTTAATTCATTTTTTCATGAGTTAGCATGCATATTTATACATAATAATGCATATATATACTATATAGATATACATGCGGGTTTTTTTTCTGGTTTTTTTGGTTTGGTCTTTCGGTTCGGTGTTTTTGGTACGGTTTCGGTTTTTTTGGTTTTTTGAAAACATGAAACCAAAATCAGACCATAAATATCGGTTTTTGCAGTTTTTCGATTTTTTGGGTTTTGAGTTTTTTGGTTTTGCGGTTTGTCGGTATTTGTTTCGGTTCGGACTGGTTCGGACTGGACTTAAAACCGCACCATGTGCAACCCTACCCCTTAGTACAGAATGATCAATGTTTGACATTAAAAGAGGGTGGGGTTTATCATGAGGTTGAGTGGGCCGGGCGCCCGGTCATATGACTCATCTCTCTCTCTCTCTTCAACTAACTGATGTAGATGGGTTTCCTTTCGATGCCCATTTATTGGGTCCCACTCTTCTTGACTAAGTCTTTGATCTAGACCGTCAAAATGTAAGGCCACTTTTTCATTTGATCACAACATTAAGTATTTGCTAGGATTTGTTGATTAAATGAGTAGTCGTATATCTAACAAACAACCCAAAATTCATCAAGCTTGGATTTCTCTGAAGCCGTGTTTGGATGATCATTTTGAGGAGAATCACATTTCTCACAAATTGGCAAACCAAACAGATAATGTCTCCTCATCCAAACATAGACCTAGCAACAGATCGGGTTAGGATTGATCTTTGGAGGGTTAGTGGATTGACGGATCAAGATTATCAAACTCTAATCTTAATTAATTTAATATTTTTCTATGTAAAATAAAGAAATAAGACCCTAACCCTATTTGAAGATTATCAACCCTATCACTAATTTATTTAACTAACGAATCAAGTTAGAATAAAATTTGACGAATAAGAATAGATTTGGTGGGTCACAAGGCATTTTACTAGGTCTATCCAAACATCATTCAAATGGTTGGTTAAAACTGGAGGGAATATATTGATGCTAGGTTGGGCAACACTTATACCTTACCCTTTGCTGCACTGATCAATTGTGTGGTCCCCACATAACTCATAACTGCTTCAGTTTATAGCCCATAATAACTGGTAGTACCCTAGCCCTTTAATTGGGAGTCATCAATTGCTGAATTCATAGTAAGAAAATGAAAGCCCAACCAAAACTAATAAATTAGCTAGGGTAGGCACAAAAAGGTAAACTAGGTGATCCATTAATAAACCAAGTTGTGAAGGTGATGGTTCGAACCGATTAGTCAATGAAACGGGTTCCTTCAAGTCAATTTTCACCAAATAATGTTATAGTATGTCAAACTTCAATGGTTGACCAATCAAGACACTTTTTTTTTCTTTTTTCTTTCTATCCATCTTTTTTTCTCTTCTTTGGTTGACTACGAGGACGATAGTTTGTGGCGTGATGAGCGGATTGGTGGTGATGGAAAATTGGAATTGGGGATATAGTTTGTGTTACACCAGTACTAGGGTTACAGAAAAAGCTATAGAATTTAGTCTAGAAAGCACAATTTACGATGAGATTCATATCACTTTGGGATAGGGTACGAATTACGAGTCTATGTCAAACATATTGACCGTTGGATTAGCCTTTTGTAACAAATTCTGTAGGAATTTACTGTAACTTTAGTAATTTCGTTTGTATTAATTTTTAAATATTCTTGGGGAATTGATCGGACAGATAGGTTGGATCGGTCCTTAACTCGGTTGGATCGGCCATTTCGAATCGATTCATACTAGTTTCTTTAAAAAAAAAAAGAAAAAGAGAGAGCTTGAACTCAGTTGGAACGATCATGGATCAGCTGGATTGGATGAATCATCTGAATTGGACTGAATGTGTTTTTCTAAAAAAAAAAGAAAAAAGAAAAATTATTGTTAACACTGGATCGACTCTGGATTGACCGATCTATCTGATCCGATTTGGGATTGATGGCCATCGATCCGTTCCTAAAACCGAACCACTAAAGGGGCCCAATTTGGAGGCCCTTTTGAAACCCATGAAAAACAATTATGTGGCCTATGGGACCCAAACATATGTCATCTTAGAGCTAACTTTTGGTGAGGAAGCTTTCCTCTCCATCTAGGTCATCTTCATGGAAGTTGTTTTAAAACTTCCAAACTAATAATAAAATGGATTGCTCAATCACTAATAAAATTATTATTTTTAGAAGAAATTGATTTTTTGTAAGAATGATCTATCTAGTTAAGAGAGCATCCTCACCTAAAATTCACCATTATAGGCACATCCATGAATCAATAACCGTTGGATGATTAATGGGCTTTGTCTTAACTTTGTGTCCCAAAGTCCAACACTCCCAGGAATTCGACCCAATTTGTAAAGCCTTCTCTTTTGCTTGAAGGTTCAAAACCCAACCTTCCGATTGATTGGTACAAGAGCTCATCTTCAAAAAGCTCAGTCCATCAATCCATCCAAAAGAAATTTAAAACCAGAAAACAGAGCTGATTCCTCTGATCCTATGAGTCTTCTAAATATTAGGACCTTTATTTTCTTAATCACAGGAACGGCAGATCAATAAATTCAGGAGCGTTTTTTTCAGAGACTAAATTCAAGATTAATCCAACGTGCCCAGTTTACAATTATACAATCTTAATAAAATACAAACAGGATTACACAAGTATTCAATTCTAACAATTCTGCAATTTTGCATCTAAATAACAGCAACAGATTCGACCCCAGAATTAAAGGATAATAGATTGCCAAATTTGGGGTTAGTGAATCAGTAGGATTCATCAAGTGAAAAGGGTTTCAATCGCAAAAGTGATAACAACAAGAAATTTGGGACCAGAAAAGGAATTAAAGGGTGAATGTTGTTACCAAGACGTTTTCTTTTCAGTCTCTTCCTGAAAAACTCTCTCCTCTGTTCTTCCCCCCACTGCGACGGTGCTTCCAAACCCTTAGCTAAAATCAACGGTGGTGGCTGTTGAAATGGGCATTTAGAACGCCATGAAGTCTCTGGACACCCCAATCTAGAAACCCTTTTCAAGAAGAGAGAGAAACCCCATTTCAGATGTAGAGAGGGAAAATTATGGTCGTGGTCTCCTCTGTTGCAGAGAACAGGTGGGTAATCCCAATTGAGGTAGCAGGGGATTTGGGTGGAAATGAAAAGCTGAGAGTGAAGAGAAGGGGCGATTGTGGGGTGTGTTAGAAGGTGGGTTAGGGCATGGAATCTCTGCTCCCATCTTGTTTCTTCCATTATTTCATCGATCACTCATTGTCTCTCTCTCTCTCTCTCTCTCTCTCTAGGTGTTCGAGGAGTCTCAGATTTTCTTTTTCAGGATCACAGGATGAGGTTACTATTATGTGCACTCACATTAAAGGAAGGTGAACAATACCACATATCATCTAACCGTTCGTGGTGTTATGCGAAAGGATTTGATAATGTTGAACACTTAAACTTACACCGCTGCTGTTTGGCCCGACAATCTTACAAAACAAAGGCCAGATGCTTATGTGGTATAGTGGGTCCCACTGCCACATAAGTTAGAAACCCCTCAAAACACTTTTGAGAAGGAAAAAGTGGTGGGTCCTACCCTACCACATAAGTATCTGGCATTTGTTTTGTAAGATGGGTAGGCTAAAAAGCTTTATTGTAAACTTAATGGCCAGACGATTGGTGTATTGTGCACCCTCCTCTAAAGCGGGTGTATCGAAAAAAGGGTATCGTAGGTATTTTCCCTATTGTTGGTGGGTACTTGTGTAAATTTTATTTGCAAACCATTTTTTTTTTCTTCTAAGGCCGTGTTTGGTGCAACGTGAATATTTGCAAATGCAAAAATTCACGATTCTTTTAGGTGCTAATTAAAATTTTATAAATTAAATAAAATTAAATAAAATTTTTTAGATTGTTTATTTTGTAAGCATGTTGCAAATCCCATCAAATATTTGCTATTAGATGCCCTCATCAATCATCTACAAATACATTGTAAATTGTGAATTTTCGTATTTGCGAATATTCACGGTGTACCAAGTAGGGCCTAAAACTCCATTTATCTTCTGCTATTTTTATCTGTAGTGCTTTTTGGACCGACTATTTTATAAAAGAAATGCCTCACGTCTATATTGGCATGGTAGGTCTCACTGCTACATAAGTTGGAAACCCCTTCAAAATACTTTTGGGAGGGAAAAAATGGTGGGTCTCACCCTACCACAAAATAGTCTGGCATAGGTTTTGTAAAACAGTCTGTCCAAAAATCATTTCTGCTATTTTTATACCCCATCTGTGTTGCATACGTTGAGATGATCCGAGGGCCTATTTGTATGAAGATTATCTTTTCATCAAATAGTTGGTTCTTATAAACTTTATCTTGAGGGAGTTATTATAAAAATTTACATTGTTCAAACTCTTTTTATCATCATAAAAAGTTAATTAAATAAGAGAAAGGATATATGACCCCTTCAATATGGCCCAATATTAGCCCCGCAATCTGGACCGTTATTTCTAGGTTAGGTGTATCGTGAGATTTGTCACTGACGAAGCAACTAAAGTAGACAAATCTTTAGTCGGCTAAAGCAGGAACTCGGCTTGGCTCCCTCGATAATGTCACCCACATCATATCAAAAGCAGAAATTTCTCTCTTCTCTCTCTTGTCTTTCTCTTCTCTGGTTCTTCACTTTCCTCTCTTTCTTCTCCTCCGCCCCCACGATCGAGCTGAGAGACAATGAAGAGGGATCTGAGACGGCCCTCCGACGACTTTTCTGAACCAAAAGAAAAAAGGTATTTCTTCTCCCTTCTCTCCCTTTCACTTTCTTTTTCCAATTTTTTTTTCTAACCTAGATCCCTTTTTTTGTTGTCAGATTTCGCCGGAGTTCGCCGGCCAACCATCCGAGAAAGAATGCAATTTGGATCTGCGTGCCAAGGCATCAAACGGGATGCCATCACCAATGGCCTCAAATTAATTAAATTTCCTCCATTAGTCAATTTTGTATAGAAATGCAAATTAAATCACGGGGTACAAGTGATAAGAAGGAACTTTATATATCATGGCTCTCCACAAACTCTAGATAAAAATCACAAGGAAATTAACAATTATAAGTTTGATAATAGCAAAACAAAACTCAAAAGTCAGGTTTCACCTAAAAAATTTAGAAGTTCGCAATACAAAATGATAATTTAAATCAACTTGAAATTAACATCTCTAGCTGGTTAGTAGTCAACGCAACATTCTGGATGTGGCGAACTCAGATGGTTGAAAACTGAAAAAAAAAAAAAAAAAAAAAAGATTCAGGGTTAGCAAAAAAAAAATGGAAAAAGAAAGTGAAAAGGAAAGAGGGAGAAGAAAAACCTTACCAGCGAACTCCGGCGAACTCAAATGGTTAAAATTTCAAAACAAAAAAACGGATCTAGGGTTAGAAAAAAAATCGAAAAAGAAAGTGAACGGGAGAGAAGGGAGAAGAAATGCCTTTTTTCTTTTGGTTCAGAAAAGCCGTCGGAGGGCCGTTTCAGATCTCTCTTCGTCGTCTCTCTGCTCGATCGTGGGGGTAGAGGAGAAGAACGAGAGAAAAGTGAAGAAAGAGAGAAGAAAGAGAAGAGAAAGGGAAGAGAGAGAAATTTCTGCTTCTGATATGACGTGGGTGACATTATCGAGGGAGTCAAGCCGAGTTCCTGCTTTAGCCGACTAAAGATTTGTCTACTTTAATTGCCACGTCAGCAAATAATCTCACCGTATACTTAACCCAGAAATAACGGTCCAGATTGAGGGGCCAATATTGGGCTATATAGAAGGGGTCATATATCCTTTCTCATTAAATAAATAGACAAAGTGAATAATAGTTCAAGAAGCTCAAATTTAAATTAATTTTTGATGGGGTTAATAACTTTAGAACAATGCAATTTTGATTTTAATTTTTAAATTAGGATGATATAAAAAGTAATAGATCATCGATCATCTCCATGTTCATTTGGGTGTAAATGAGGTTAAAGATGATTTACATAATGAAGAGATCAATTTTTGAAAAAATTTATCATCTCCCATGGCCCACAAGTAGGGTGTAAAATACAGTGTAAGCCTAAAGTTGGGTGTTAAAACAAGAAAATGGGCTGCAAATAATATTTTCCTTACAACACTGAATTTGAATAGTTATCTCCTATTGGTTTTTCAAAAGTTTTATTTGCAATGCCAAAAGTTTTGTTTTTTCCTTCACACATTTGAGGTTTCCAAAAAATCAGGTTAGGACTCGGGCCAGATATTAATTGTTTTGTTTGACATTGGGCTGGCGATTAATAAATGAGTATGTATCAAACTAATAAAGCCAATTAGGCCCAATTATTATGGCCCATTTCAGGGTTGCTACTTTCGACCTTTACCCAAGGCCCATTTCACTGAGACTGACGATGGGCTTGGCGAGGCTTCTCCATTGGGGTGGATTTGGTAAATTAATGCAGGTTGTGCTAGCAGGTTGGGTGGAGTTAAAATGTCTACGTCAAAGAGGTGAGAGGTCCCACCACTGGATTAAGCGTGTCAGGGCATCTTCGATGTCTTCAACGTTGGATTTTACATTAAATACGAGTTCTTGGTGGTCCTTATTTATTACTTGAGACACAGAGAGGGAGAGATGTGGCTCTCCATTAATTGATTTATTGTGTATGAAATATCAAATACTTAAAGAGAGAAGGGTTATACATACAAGTTTCATGCACGTACATTCTACGTATTTCTTCAGGTGAGAGTAACTATGGGGTGAGAATTAGAGATAGACAAAATGGTAGGGAGGGGGAGATAATAACGAGAGAATATCATATAGAAAATAAATTTTGTTTGTAGTTTTAAAATTTTAATACACAAAGAAAAAATATCGAAATTTGATGATAATTAAGATGGAAAAAATTATGGGACAGAGATTTAGAGGGTGTTTGACAACCAAAAGCAGAAGTGCTTCTGCGATCAAGAACTAAAAAAAAAGGTCAATTATTGATCCTAATACTTGAAAACTATATGATTGGAGATGTACTTCTTTGTGAGGGTTAGTAGAACCAATACTATCTCCAAAAGTGTTTCTGGAAAAGAAATCTTCCATTGAAACCTTCGGGTGGAACATAAGACGAGAGGGAAGGAGCCGTCCCTTATGTGGATTTAGGTCGGTCAACGAATTTGCTTCTGAGAAGTTAAAAATTAAAGAGAAGCTTGTACAGTAAACTACTGATTTATAAGTAAAAAAATGATAAGTTATTAGTTGTTACACGGTACTCGAGGTTAAACAATTTTTGAGAAGCAAAAAAGCAAAAAAAAAATTGCTTAAAAAAGAAGCAACTTTTTTGCTTTTAGAAGTCACTTTAAAAAAGCAACTTCTTAAGGAGTTGCCAAACGCCCTCTTAAAGATTTGAGAGGATAGTGTGAAATGGTCATATTGTCAAATTTTGAGAGAAAGTTACATTAATATCTCTATATATTTGCCAATAGTTTTGAATGTAAAAATATCAAAAAAGATAATTGGCTTAATTAATAGTATAGTTATAAAGTGAGCGTATCCGCTTATGTTGTTAAAAGTTTATTGAGTGTGCGTTGGCCTACGGGCTACACAGAGATGATTTAAAGAGATATAAGGAAAAAATATTTCCAACGGGTTTGAATGTAAAAAGCCTAAAAAAAAACAATTGAAATAAAGAGAGCGTGTATCTGCATATGTTGTTAAAAGTACATTGAGTGTGTGTTAACCTATAGAGCCACACAAAAATGATTCAAATGTTGATTTTAAGTGATGATATTACGGACAATAAATATAACTATTTATTTTGACATGAGCTCTCATATGTAAAATGTAAAATAGTGGGCCGGGGAATAATGGGAGTTGGGGGGACTGTTGGTCCAACTCGACAGGGACTGGGTTGAGAAGTACAGTAACAAAAAGGCTAAAACAATATGTCAGATGGGGAGTACGTGTCGGGTCGGTGGTTAATGGTAATGGTTGGTGGTCCAAAAATCCAAAATTAACCATCCGCATAAACATGTCAGTTAGGGTCTCGTTATACGGACCGGATCTCGTGATCATGAGCCTGTTGCAAAATGACCGTGCTACATCTCCCCCCAAATGCTTTAACAGTTGTTACAACAAAGAATATTTATGGGGTAGTACAGTCAATTTACAATTGGAGCAAATCACGAGGAATATAGAATTGACCCATCACTTTAGAATAGCATTATTGGTTACAATTTACAAAAGGATCAACACTCCACCACCTCAAATAATAACTCTAAATAAAACTAGCTTTAATTCATAACATGTAAACATGGTATGCTAGCTATGGTTTGTCGATTCGTACTCGGTAGTTGATTCGATGGTGAACAATCCCGAGTCTGAGTCTAATCAGTCACAATCGAATCAACCCGAGTCAATGACTAATCAAATAAATATAGAAAATTAAAAAACACTCGTGTCGATCGAGTCAAACTCGAGTCACACTGAGTCTATACACATGATGTTGAGGAGTGTGGAGTCTGATTCCAGAAGAGATTAAGGTCCGCATAGCCTTTCGGTGGGCCTCCAGTCATCTTTATGTATTTTTGGTGTTTCGATGTTCTTGATGTTTTTCTTGTTCATGTTGGACTCCTTTGGGTGCAAGGAAGGTGTTGTGTACGACCATGGACCCGAGTGATTTCTGGAAACTTAGATTAGAAGGTTTTTTTTTTATTTTTTTATTTCAGTTGAATTAGGTTTACTAATTTCTAATTCTGTTTTGACTCTAATAATTGTAGAGGTCTGTAAATACACCTCAGTATGGTCTGGCTCAATGTATTCTATCAAGTGCTGAGAGTTGTACTACGTAATTCTCTGATATATAATGGATTTGTTCAGTTTGAGAGATCGAGGTTTTCCCATTGTGAGTTTTTCCTCGAAAATATTGCGAGCGAATTTCTCTTCTTTCTTGTTCTTATTTTTGTTTGTTATCATACTCATGGAGGTTATATGGTTCCTAACACACCTAGTAGTAGTTAGGTACGTGATGACTGCGCGAGAGTCCGATCCAAGTCAGCCGAGTCAACTGAGTCGCTAAACCATGATCAGTGCTAGAAATTCAAAAAAGTCATTGGTTAAGTTCCAGTTTTAGCAATAACCCCGTTAAATTATATGATATATATATATGAGAGCGAATCAGAGTATATTTGTTATTTTTACATTGAGTGACGTACATTGATTTATGGGGATCACCTAGAGATGAATCAGGGGATCATTTTAAGTTAGAATATTCTTTCCATCATGTTAATCATCTTCGCAAAAAATTAGTACGTTATAAAACTTGTAACCCCATCATCCCATGATTGGAAATAATTAAAATCAATGGTAAAATGAATAGCTCAAACACCATTGATTTTCAGTTATTTCCAATCACCGGATGATGGGGTTAAAAGTTTTAGAATGTGCTACTTTTTTGTGAGGATGATCAACATGATGGGGAGAATATCGTCACTTAAAATAAGCCCCTAATTCATCTTTAGGTGGGCCCCACAGGCCAATGTACACTCAATGTAAAAATAACGAATGTACTCCGATCCGCTAGCTATATATATATATATATATATTTGCACTTCTCTCTAAAGTTCTTAAAAAATATACTAAT
The DNA here is from genome assembly GCA_002174775.1 of Macleaya cordata. Taxonomy (NCBI): domain Eukaryota; kingdom Viridiplantae; phylum Streptophyta; class Magnoliopsida; order Ranunculales; family Papaveraceae; genus Macleaya; species Macleaya cordata. The sequence goes on along the minus strand of MVGT01001690.1, from coordinate 376,308 downwards.
TTAAATTTAGGGTAATTATGATAATAATATCCCTTATTAATTTTCTTATTTTTTAATTAAGTAGTCTTAATTTGCTCAAGTGAAGATATGGTTTACACAAATTTGACCTAGCAGATGAGGAGGTCATTTCGTTCCAATCAAATAACAATCTTTATATACTAGTAGTTGGCTGTATATGTAAATTAATTGAGTGATTAGTTATATATATGTGAAAGATCTATGTGTAATTCATATTCTTGAATTACAAATTAAATTTTTAAACTTTGGTTCTGAACAGTATTTTCAACCTGATCGATCAACTATTCATCTTATAAGTTTTTTTTCTTCTAAGCAAAACATAAAATCAATCAGAATTCTAATAAATTCCTCATCTTCTGATTCTTCTCTATATATTGAGAGTAATATATGCTATCACATTGGTGTATATATATAATAAAACAGAGCGGTCTTTGCTGACTAGGACAAACATGAATTGCTGACTGGAACAAATATCCAACTCTTAATTATTAAAAATTAAAAATATTATAACTTTTTATGTATAACAAAATTTATATTTTTAAAAAGAGCCCGAGAAGATCTTTAAAATGAGACCAGACATCAATACTAAAAAAAAATTGAAAAAAAAATGTATTTTTAGTACATATTAAAGTTTAAACGGGGTGCAAGGCGTGCCGAACATGTGCCGTTGCACGAACTTGCAAACTAACTTGCTAGAGCATATTTTAAATGACGAAAACGTTTGACGAATTACAAATTGTGCCAAAGGCACGGGTTATCGCTAATATTTTTTAGTATATATATATATATATGCGGACTCCCTTTCTGACCTCTTGTCTGTCTCCTTCAATGACTGCCACCACATAAAAATGATTGAGAGGCTGATTTTTTATGAGAATTTTCCACCATATCGCTAGATGAGAAGATTATATATAAGTTTTCGAGTGACATGATATATGCTGGCATGTCGCCGACCAGTTGTCAATTGTAATATACTAGGTATATCGCCGTGCCTCCGGCACGACTCAAAACCTGGGTGTGCGGAGGAGGGAGAGAACTTCAGCAGAACTGCCGGTGGCAGTGGGGAGGAGGAGCAGACACAGATCGGGAGAAAAACAGTAAGGGGAGAGGGGAGGTAGAGAGAAATCGAGAGAGAGAGGGTAGGGAGAGAGAGGGGGAGCCAACTTATGAAGCAGGACACAATTTATAAACAGGACAAATCTGCCCCCCGTCCTGAATTGTATAAGAGACTAGGATTAAAATCAGAAAAAGATCTAACAAAAACAGGAATTAAAGCTGATCTATATATAATAATGCAATTAACCATTAGATCAGAAGAACAACGTACTTAAGTCGCGCATCGCTGTTATATATTATAAGCATATATAACTCATAGCCACACCATTACAGTTTTCGTCCATGGTGTTGTGTTAATCAGGAGATATTAATTGTTCTTGCATGCTTACATATATGAAAGACAACAACATGCAAGAAAATATACATACATATATATAGTACTCAAAAGATAATTAGCAAAAGATAGAAGAAATTAAATCAAACATGTGCAGCTCCACTCAGATGGCCGGCCGGAAGATCATCTTTTTTTTTTTTTTTTTATAGAATGACATCATCTTGCACATGATATGTTTAAACGAGAAAATGATGTGTGAAACCATGCTCAATAGTCTTCATAGAACATCTCCAATAGCTGCATCTATGCGCTCCTTTGTCTGCTTAATTAACAAAATTACACAACAATATTCAATTTAATTAATATTATTTAATACAACAAGTTCCTAGCTAATTTTTCTTAATTATATCAACAATGGTGATTAAATTCAATTCTCAAAAACATTTACTTTGAAGCACCTACAATATTTAGTCTCTTTATTTTTTTTATTTTTTATTTTTATTTTTTTATTTTATTTACCTTAGCTTCACAGGATCCTCAAATAAGCCAATTAAGCTGGATATTTATTTAACCATGTCATGCAATATATAATGGATGTTTAAAATCATGAAGAAATGACAAAATTTTCCCTTGTCTGTTTTTACGTTTATTATTTTATTGCAACGACAATTTCGTCTCACATGTGGATCTGAGGAACAATATTGTCAGCTTATCTTACAGTACTACTTATTGGTAATTCTGTCGTCCTTCAAATTTAATCTTTTTAACCTTTTTTTTTTTTCTTTTTTTTGGTATCTAGGTTATAAATCTTTCACGGATTCAAGATGAACTAATATTGATGCTTTATCAACGTTTTCATTTTCTATAAAGTAATTAATTAATTAACTAGTATAATATTCATTAAGCATAATTAGTACCAATTTAATTTAGTTTATGTATAACTTCATATAACTAATTAACTATATTTTCTTAAGAAATTAAGTTAAAAAGGAAATAAAAAATAAGAAAATCTTACAGGGTGGAGGAGGTCAAATGGCGGGGGAGGGTGAGAATCAGAATGCCCAGAAATCGGTGGTGGAAGGACACCGCCACCAATGCCGTGGTCTACTTTGTACATGGCATGGGGTGGTAGTGGTGGCGGTGGCGGAATGCCGGGGACTATAGGTGGTGCAGATGATGATATCCTCTGCAATTAATAAGATAATTACAAAAAATTAAATTAGAAAAAAAAATATAGCTAGCTAGCTGGATAGCACTTCAGGTTAGAATGTACTACTACTACTACTACTACTGAATAATTAAGATGCCAATCAATTCATGATAAAAGCTAGGGTAGGTTGATCCAAAAAGAACCCTAACTGATCAAATACACGTACACAAACAAAAAAGATTCCAAAAATATAACAACAACTAATTAATATTACCGTTATTGCTAGCTGTTGATGATGAGGGAAACCAGGAGTCCCTGCTGGTGTAAGACCATTTGGTACACGTTGGTGAGGGTGAGGGTTGGGGTGCCAATATGAAGAAGGGTCTGATGGTGAAGAAGGTAATGGAGGCCACCGAGGATGATGATGATGATGATGATGATGATGAGGAGGAGGAAGAGGAGGAGGAGGAGGAGAGGGTGAATGATGATGAAGAAGATGTTTAGGCCACACGTGCATCGATGAGTGATCAACGGTTGGATGTCCCCACACGTGCAAGGGTCTATATGGGTGTAGGAGATTAGGGGCAGCTGCTGCAGCAGCAGCAGCAGCAGCTGGAGGAGGAGGGAACCCCATTGTTGGTGCATTCATCATCCAAGGGTTTAGATGTTGTTGATGATGATCAGATCTACTCATCTTATTTCCTCTGGCCGCAGCAGCTGCGGCGGCGGCGCCTCCTCCTCCATAGATTTGTCTTCTTTGACTCCAACTTGCCGCCTCCGCCTCCCTCGCTAACAAATGTTTTTGGTGCGACCGATATTTCTGCTCACCCAAAAAAACGTTAAACATGTTAATTAATCTTCTTCTTCTTCAAAAAAAAAACCATAAAATTAAAATAAACAAATTTAAGCTTGATCTCAAAATGATGAAATAATAATTAAGAGATTTGATTAAGAACAAAGTTATTAATGGATTCTTCTTTAACAAAACAACAATCATATAAAAAAGTTGCTGTCTGAAACTTTTGGATCGAATCTCTCTTTAGTTCAATGATCAAACAATATGAAACAAAACTTCTTTCCCTGTACTTGTTAAAGTGGGTCTTTTTCTTTCCCACATTTAGAGAAACCCCTTTTTTCTTCAGTCCCTCTACAGTGTTCAAATAGTTTGATGAAATCATAATGAGTTCAAACTTCAAATTAAAGAAAAGGAGGGCATGCAAGAGAACAAAACCCTAATAATTAGGTTTTTTTTTTTTTCTTGTTTACAGTAGAAGAGAAGAGATGGAGATGAAGATGTACTTACTTGTAGGTGGCTAGCAATGTTGTGGCGAGTTAGACAATCAATACCCATAATCTCCAAAATCCTTGAAGGGACTGCCTTATCCATGCCCAGCTGCTCCACTGCTTGCACAAACCTCCTGTGCAGCTCTGGCGTCCAATCCACCTGTACACATATTCACACAGTTTTCAATAAGTCAAGCTTGCTTTTCAGATTTACAGTTTAGACTCTAGCTAGAGAGAGAAAGAAAGAGAAAAAAAAAAGTTTTAGAGAGAGAAAGAAAGAACAGATGAGAGAGAGTAGAGAGAGAGAGAGCTCTTTTATCATCTTCTCCAAAAACCAAAATAATTCTAAAATTTCAGATTTAATGGTCATGACTTTCATGATATATATCCTTGCATGTGACTCATGAAATATATGTGAACAGCTTAACTTCTTGTTGTAGAGAGAGAAAGAGCAGAGAGCCTGTGAATTTAATTATGAACCCTGTACTACTACAAGCTACAAGAATATCATTAAATTCATTTGAGTAACATATATACAGTTAGATTATAACATTTTCAGCAAACACCATGAAAGATCTATAATTGGAGATTCACCTTCTACACAACTCAAACCCTAGTTTTCATGTTAAGAAACAATTAAAACCCATGATTAATAACTACTAATTACCTTCACTTTTCGCTTCCCGCCTTGTGAACCTTTATTCGTCTGCGAACCAGATTTTCGACTTCTACTCGATTCCTTATTTGATGGGTTATTGTTATTAGAAATCTTACTTGATTCATCTCTCTTACTCACAATTTCATCTTCTCTACTCAAACATGAACCAGAACCAGAACCAGAACCAGAACCCGACCCTGTATCTTCCTCCTCTCTTCTGCTTCCATTCTGATGATCTTGATGATGATGATTTACTAATTTATTCTCAGTCGATGTTGTCGATGATACATTATTAAACTCAGATTCTTCACCACCACTAACCGAAAACTCTCCGAGCATTTCTGGGTCAATCTCCAAATCTGGTAAAACATCTCCATAATCCATCCCAACAAACAGATCATCAAAATCGATATCGTCAAGTAAATTACCGGCTGTGAAGTCATCGTCTCCGATCGAAAAACTCTCCATCTCCTCTGCTCCTTTTCTTTCATCGTTACAATTTCTCAAAGGTGCCAAAGCAAGCATTAATTCCAAAATCTTCAATCCACCAAAAAAAAAAAAACCCTAATAACCCACTAAATTTAAATATACTTATCACACTAATAAGTAAACATGAACTATGCCACGATTGCCTTTTTTACTCGATCAACTGGATATTACACCGGAAGTGTCTTGACCTAGTAGTGGGTTTTTTCCGGCGAGGTGTTGCCGGGGAATGAATCTGACAATTACTAAGGTGCCCTAGCTAGTAGAAATTTGATTGTTTATAATATATGAATTGGTTTGGCTCTTGGAATGTAGGAGTGTGGAGAGCGTTGGATGTGAACCACAACTTGCTTTTTTTGGAGAGAGAGATTCTACTCAGATTTGTTTGTATGTGTTTGTTTGAGTTGTCTCTTTTATTTTTCTTCCTTTTTATTGTTTTTTTCTTATTTCTATTAGGACTTGTGGACTCAATTTTTTTGAAAAACTGAGAAATTTTGAATTAGGTTTTTGATGTATGTAATGGGTTGAAAGTAGAGGGTGGTAAGCTACAAAATAGTGTCGGATTTTGTATGTTAAGGGTGGAAAAGGAAAGAAGATATGTTGGTGAATTCAATATCCTTTGTCTATTCTAATAATGGCAGATACATCCTTTCTTTAATTTTTAATCTATTGACTAGTTGACTCCGATGCATATATTTTTTTACGTTAGATTTGTTCCTTACATTAGTAGACGTTAGATTTGTTCCTTACATTAGTAAGAAATAAGAGACGCATGGAAGTTTAAGTGGAGAGTCTAAGACTAAAATGAATAAAAATAAAACATGTAAAAAGTTTAAGAAAGTCAGTATAATATAACATGTAGATTAATAGATGTCGAAACATTTGATATCCCCTATTTAATTGTTATTTAGTAATGTGAGTCTATGATATGGCTCCAATCCACTAATGAATAATGCTATACTTACAGCATAATCCTACAGAAGAATCTACAGAATAGAAATTTGATGGTAGTATATATTCACACACCCTGCGTCATACACCCCCTCAATTTGTGTCAAATAAAAAATTATTCTTTTTTGTAGATTATTCTGTAAGTTTTTAGGTAACGGAGCACTACTCTTCACTAATTTTGAGCCTCATTAAATTTGTAAAATGATACGTACGATCCCACGATTTCATTGATTGATTCCTTGATTTGATTTGTCTTGCGTAAATTCGCATAGATCATGACCTAGGGCCAAGGACATTGGTTTTTCAACTAGCACTTAATTTAACAACAGCTTTTTGTTGAAAATTGTGTTCATGTCCCTTGGTTTGCAAAATAGTAATGGTAGGGCGACCACAATTGGACCTCCTCTCGGCCTAAGGGGGGGTTATTCAATCAAGATTTTCATGGACTTCCATGGACTTTCATGGACTTCTGAAATCAGGTGTTATTGGTTCAAGACTTTGAGAGAGTCTTGCAAAGTCATGTGTTATTGGTTCAAGACTTTGAAAGAGTCTTGCAAAGTCATGTGTTATTGGTTCAAGACTTTGATGGAGTCTTGCAAAGTTAGTGTTATTGGTTATAGACTTTAAAGTCCATGACTTTGATAGATTTACTTTTTTCATGGACTTTCATGGACTTTGAAAGACTTTTGTGTACAAATTGGCTTGTATGAAATCCCACCAAAATAGGTGGGATTGTCATGGACTTCATATTAATAATTAATATTGAATTAATAAATAATATTAAAATTAATTAATATGGTAGACATAATAATAATTAATATTAATATTTAATATTAATAATATAATTTGTATTTAATAATTAATATTAATACCTAGTATTTTAATAATTAATAATATAAATAGTTATGATTGATAACTAATAAAAATTATTAATCATGACAACAATTATTTATTTATAATCATTACTTATTATTATTATTAATAATTTATAATAATTATAAATATGAATAATTAATATTAACAAATATAAATTAAACTATAATTGTTATTAATTTTGTTACTACAAAACATTAGGAGTCTGCAAGAGTCTGCAGGAGTCTACAAGAGTCTGCAGGAGTCTGCAGGAGTCTGTAGCAAGAGTCTGCAGGAGTCTGCAAGACTCTGCAGTTAGAGTCTGCAGGAGTCTCCAAGACTCTGCGCAGGAGTCTGCAAGACTCTGCAGGAGTCTGCAGGAGTCTGTCAAAGTCCATCACTTTAAAGAGTCTGTAAAAGTCCATGAAAGTCTAGATTGAATAACCCCCTGTAAATTTATAAAGTACACATTGAGACGATCAAAAGGTTAATTTTCATCTTTTTAAATTTTGTATTAATATTGGTCGTACAAAAACAGATGGGTGAGGTTTGGGCTCAGAAGCTAGAGCAGGGGAAGGCACGCATGGCTTCTACGTTGGAGATGGTGGAGTATGGGTTCATAAACTTAACATAATAACAGGTGAGTTCCACCTGTAAAAGATTACGGCAGTGCTAGAGTTACAAAATTTACTACAGAATTTGGTACAAAAAGTACAATTTATGATGAGATTCATAACACTTTAGGATGGGGTACAAATTACGAGGATATGTGAAACATATTGACAGTTGGATTAGCGTTCAAGCATTTCTGAAAAGATTAAGATCATTGCCACATAAGCACAAACAACGTCTCTGTGTCGCGTCACTGAAACAACAATGTCAGAAGAAATACCACAGGTAGAGAATATATACACCGCAATAGAATTCGAACCCAAGACCTAAATGATAAACATTTACCAATTACAGAAAATACAGGCTGATGCTGTTTGCGTTATTAATGTTTGCATTATTAAGGCCACGTAGGATTACTGCAGGGGCATATGTACATGAACTGAGCTAGGGAATTGATATAGAACCCAATTTTTTAGAAAATGGGATCGGATTAATAAAACTTATAATCCTTAAAAAACAGGACATCTATAAAGACAGAGATGGAACAAAAGATTCATACCAACCCTCTAAAACTTAGACAGGTGTTCGATCGGAATCACTCAATTATAAAACCATTGTTTGTACACAACATAAAATCAAGATCGATTTCAGTTTTGGTTTCACTCACGTGTAAAGCCATGGGTAGGCTTTTCTTGTAGGGCCTAATGTTTTCAATGGATGATTAATTTCTAATGAAACGTGTAGATTACCAAAAATTATTGTAAGATTTTTTCACTCCACTCGTAATAAATAAATTTTAAACGGTAATTTTAAAGATTAAAATTAAAGTTCTAGAATTGTATAACTTTTGGTGAGGTGATTTATGTAGCAGGTAGATTGTTCTTATAAAAAACAATAAAGTTTTTTGGCCCACCCATGTTACAAAACTAATGCCAGATACTTATGTGGCAGGGTGGGACCTACCACTTTTTCCCTCCCAAAAATGTTATGAGAGGGTTTTCAACTTATGTGGCAGTGGGACTCACCATACCACATAAGCATCTGACATTTGTTTTATAATATGGTCGGGCCAAACAGCAGCGCTGTTTATTATTTTACTAATAATAAGGGCATGGCTAAGCGGGGATCATGTACATTCCCCGTCCTGTATTGGTTTAGTTAATATACGAAATAATTAATTTTATAATATATATATATATATATATATCAATTAACTTTACATACTTTAACGTATTTAATTAATTTTAACCTTCAAAAATAATATTTCGTATATATATATCAATTAACTTTACATACTTTAACGTATGTAATTTTGGGGACAGGAACAGGGAAGCATTCACGACCCTAAGAAACGGAGACCTAAGAAAAACCCACTGCCTTCTTCTTTTTTAGGGGAACTATTACATGAGAAGAACTTTGCTAGCCACCTAGTAAGATTTGAATTTAAGACCTCCCCATAAGAGAAGGAACACGAAACTATCCGGACAAATCCGAATCGACGTTATATCATATCTGTATGCGCTCTATAAGAAATACCTC